>VDFB02000008.1:137895893-138123924 GCA_007258455.2 Sequoia sempervirens
GCTCATATTTTCATTTATGTTATGCATTTCAGCTTGGTGTAGTTGTTGGTTGATGTTCAATATTTATGTTATTCCTTTCCAAGCAATTTACTTCCAACATTGTGTCTTTCTTAGCTATAGAATGGAAATGGCTGCTTCAGGTTCCTAGTGCACATACTATGTTGACCCATTTCAAGTTCACGTCCTTGGGTTGACAAGTTAAATGCACCTTCATGATGATTGAAATAGCTATTCAGGTTAGATGTCCAATCTCTGAATCACGGCTATAAAGGCCTAGTTGTTAAATCATTGTAGGAGGTCGACAACTAGTACCAATAATTGTTCCACAAGAAACTCACACTTTTGACTGTTATGGGGCATGTCTAGGAGAGACCTAATGGTTGCCATAGCATTTGCGACCCTGTTGTTGACTCTAGGTATTTTCTCAAATGAAATGGTAGTGAAGTATTATTTGACACTATCCACCATTCTTTTGTATGGAAGCAATTTATCATATTTTGTCTGATGATAATTAAATTGACCTGATGAACCTCTAGTTGTGAATCCCAATAGACCTGCATATATTTGATATTCCATTGTGAAACCATTTTTAGTCATGTAATCAATGCTTCATATTTGGATATGTTTTTTGTACATGGGAAGGCTAACCAATATGGCTTTGGTATGCAATCACCTTGAGGGGTGATAAATAGGACTCCTGCCCTTGAACCATGTTGGGTGTGTGATCCATCAAAATAAAAATTCCATTGACTTTTAGGAGTGATGTTGAAGATCGCCTCATTTCAGAATTCTAATATGAGAGGATTCTCCTCATATAATGATGCTTATGGGAATTGATTTTCTATGATTTATCCCTTTGATAGATTTTCTATCTACATATTCTATATCAATTTTTCTATCATTACCCATTTAGCCATGTGGCCTATGAGTGTCACTTTTGATAACATATGCTTTAATGAATCTACCTTAGAAATGAGCTTGGTTTGACGATTGAGCATATAGTGTTAGAGCTTTTGTGAAGAAAATACGACAACTAAACATGCTCTCTTGATGGGAGTATATTTAAGCTCATAACCTACTAAGGTTTGTCTTATGTAGTACACTACTCTTTCTTTCCTGAAATCATCGTGTTGTGTGAAAAGAGTGCCCAATGCTGCAGATGTGGCTGAAATGTATAATATCAAAGGTTTGTTTGGAAGTAGAGGTATCAATACTAGAGGTGATGCTAGATAATCCTTAAGCTATAGGAAATATTTTTGACATTTCTCATCCCATTTGAATATGACATCCTTGTGTAGGAGATGATTAAATGGGTGAAATTTATTTGCCAGTTATACTATGAACCTTCTGATGGATTGGAGCTTCCCTTAGATACTACAAAGTTGTTTTAGTGTTCTTAGAGGAGGAATATCAATAATTGATTTTTCCTTTGCGGTGTCCACTTCGATACCTCTGTGAGACATTATGTATCCCAATAGTTTTCCTGAAGTGACACCAAATGCACACTTCTTTGGATTGAACCTTACTTGATATTTCTCTAGCCTATCAAATATCTATGCTAGGACTTCTACATATCATTTCTTTATGATTGATTTTTCCAAGATGTCATCCACATAGTCCTCCATAATGTCATGAAGCATGTCGTGAAATATAACTGTCATAGCTCGTTGATAGGTTCCGCCAGTATTTTTGACCAAATGGCATGACATTCCAACAATATGTACCCCAAAGGCATGCAAACACTATCTTATGTTGGTCTTCTTGTGCTATGTAGATTTGGTTATAACCTAAAAAAATCATCCATGAGAGAAAGCATCTCATGACTTGTCAAATCCACTATAATGTTTATATTGAGTAATGGGAAGTTGTCCTTAGGGGAAGCCTTCTTAATATCCTTGAAGTCGGTGCAATGCATATGCCCGTAGTGGACTTAGAAATAGGTACTAGATTTGACACCCATTCTAGATAATCAATTGGTCTTATGAAACCAATGTTTAAGTTTTTTTTCAGCTCAACTTTGACTAGTAATGCAATTTGGGGATGCCTCTTACGTAGATTTTATCTCACCGGTTTTTCCTTTGGATATATTGTTAAGTGATAGACCACTAATGTTGTATCTAATCTAGGCATGTTAGCATAAGACCACACAAAGTTGAATTTTTCATTCCTCTAGGAATTATGCAAAATTCTATTTCTCATAAGTATCTAGAGATGTTACATAGAATGTGAATCTAGGATTGTTGACAATTCCAATATTGATCTACTTCGAGTCTTCCACTAATTCCACTAATTTCTCTTGATGTTTAACGATACTTGGGAGGTTGAATCCTTCATCCTCAAGCACCTCAGAGAGGTTTTCACCCTTGGATATGTCCTTTATTTTTACTTTTTCATGATGTGAAAGAGCCACATTTTGGTTTTCACTTGGGGATTTATTTTTGATTTTTTATATTTTCATTTTGGAAACTAAAGGATTCGAGTTCCCCCCAAAGTATGCTTTGTAAGCCTATAGAACAGAATCACAATAGTGGTTCCTAATTGAGTACGAGGAAGGAAAACTCACAAAAATGAATGCAAAACTTGATTTTAGGAGTTCGTCAGACCTATTGGATTCGACTGACCCGATAGAACACTAGAACACAGGTTGGTGAACCCTTTCAATGATTTCCTGCCAAAAAACCATAAAACCCCTATAAAGGGGTTGGGGCAAACCTGGTTGAGGCAGAACCTCTGGAGGTTAGCTGGAGCCCCTAGGGTTCGGCCAGACCCCTGTCCCTCATCATGGGGAACCCTGAAAGAAACCTAAAATTTTTAGCGCCCAATTTCGGGTTGAGGATGAAAATGGATGAATCTTCATAAGCCATTTGGAATCGGGTAAGTGCAGAATGAGCTATCCAATGAATATAATTTTAATATGTTTGGTTTTGTATTTGTTTTTAGTTTTACCATTCAACCTGCAAGGTTTTCATTGAAAATACTACTGAAGGTCTTTGTTTTGTACATGTGGAAAATACTTGATTATCAATTTTTTTTTGAAAAATATCAGTGCACGAGATATTGATGTCCCTGATCCAACAAAAAAAATATATTTTGATACATACAAAAAAAATTATGTTTTAGCCATTGAATCATGTCTAAATTGTAACTGGTTTGACTTTGAAACTTAATTAAGAGAAAAAATATTCAATAAAAAGCATCTAACCAGGTAGGCTTACTAGATATTAGAGTTACAAATCTGAATTCAAAAATTAGAATTTTTATCCTTCATGGAAAAAAGTTATGCGATGCATATGATGTAAATCACTTTTAAAAATACTATTACCTGAAAAAATTAGTTTTAAGTGGAGATGGAAAAGTGCAATCACGATTCCAAAATTTTGAAAAATATTTTTTAGAATCTACAAAGAAAATGTGATGAGACTATGGTTTGCATCATCTTCAAATTCCTCATGGTTTAATCGCTATAGGTGTTCGAAAGTGAAGATTTACTTACAAAAAAAAAATTTAGTGTCTAGTTTGGCCAAAAATTGTAAACCACTATTGTGGGATCACTAGATATCTCAAATGCTACTTTGTGATCTCTGAAAGGCATGCCATCTCTACATCCCATGAACTCATCAATAGCTTAATAATTTTTGAATAAATCTAGAATTGGTGCTTGTTGTTGGTCCCAATTGATGAGTTGGGGGTAAACGAGTTGAAGTCTATCATATTGTGAAGGTGGGGTAAATTACATGGTTGTCATGGTGTTGATGGATGCATTCTAAAATAGATCAATGATGTACATAGGAGATTCCTCGATGGTATCATCGTTAGTAGTGTCAACCGTGGGAGAAACTTCAACTACCTCACTAGGGATACTCTCAATTTTAGGGGTAACATTATTTTGAAAACTATACCCAAGCCTTTGGTATTTTTATTTCTTCTAGAACAATGGTTTCTCTTATTCCTTGTTGATGTAGACTGAGGCTTCCATGGCTTGTGAATCCCATGTTCTTAATGATCAAGAAACCTTTGCTATTTGGATCAACTGGGAGTGCAGCTTGTTCCTTTTTCTCTTGGTACAACCATTTGGAAACCTCTTCCTCTATGAATTATTGGTTGAGCTCTCCCCATTTGGAGAAAATAGTAGGCTCAAATTTGATAGTAGTAGATTTTTTGTCAATGCTTTGTGGTTTTCCATATGTCGCAGGAGAAGATGGAAGTTGTTCTACCTAAAATGTCCATTTAAGACCATAATCTCCACAACCACTGTCTTGTACTTGAACCTTAATATCAGGAAGAGATTTATGAATGGTGGATGCGGAGGCTAATGTTGATGGATCCACGTAAGATTTTGAATGGGAGGCTACATCAATGTTAGGTACTTGGAGTAATTTTTGGTATTTTTATTCCAAGTTCTTACAATAATGAAAAGGTTGGGGTAACCATAAATGGTGACCTTGGTTTAATTGTGAGAAAATTTTATGCATTGATGATAGGTTGAAGGGAGAACTTGCATGCCATTTATCCATGGGCATCCTAGGAGGATGTTATAAGGTAGATCAATGTCCAAGACTTGACAGGTTGTTTCTGCAACAACCAAACCATCTTGAATTGGAAGTTTGATAGTACCGTCTTAATCAAATTCATTATCATCATATTCTCTAATTGTAATACCCTTCTATTTCTCAATAACCTCATCAGAGTATCCCAATTGTTTAACCAACTTTAAAGTAAAAATGTTTAAGCCTTCTCCACCATCTATCAAAACTCTTTTGATGTTTTGCTTGTGGATAAAGACTTTTAAATGTAGGGCATGATTATGATATGCATTTGAAGGGAGATCCTTCTATGAATAATAGGTGGTGATTAGATGTGACATGTCCTACCACAACCTAGAATTGATCAATATCTATGTCGGTAGGAACATACGATTCTAAGAGTGCCTTGTCCAAGATTTGTTTATGTGGGAGAAATCCTAAGAAGATCTAAAATGGATATTTGAGCTAGAGTTTTCTTAAGGTGTTTTATGAGACTGTAATTAGTTGGTAGCATTTTAATTAATATTTTGGATTGGGGTGGAGCTCCTTGGACAACGAATTTGCCTCGTTGTGTAGTAACTCCACACTTAGTATTCTTGCTTGGTATAGTGACAACTTGACCACAATTGTTAGATTCTTAGATATGTCCTACAACATTATCATAGGAGTGGTTAAATTTGTTATAGTCTTTTTCTTTTTTGAGTCATTTACATAAATGGTTTGGGATTGGATCCTTATAAATCCCAAGATCATTATTTTTCGAAGTTCTAGGATGTTGATCGATGCTAACATCTCCTTGGTTGATGCGATCTTGTATGCGATTTATAAGTTTCATGCAATTTTCTATTTTATGACCTTTGGTCATATGGTATTCACAATGATTGTTATCATTATACCACAAGGGTTTGAATTGAGGTTTGCCATAATTTCTAAGTTTTGAATGTTTGATAAGATTTGATTGAATTAATATTTTTAAGATTGTCCTAATTGTGTAAAGACCACTCAATCAAAGCCCCATAATGCATGTAGATATTTTATAGTATGTGACCTAGAGTTTTTATAGTTATGGTAGGTTTATGTGCTACTTGTAGATTATGTTACCTGCATGGTGATAATGAACTTGGTGAGTATTATTTCATAATTTTCATTATACAAAAAGAAGATATTATTAGCCATTGTATTATAACTTATGATTAATGTTTTAACCATTAAGTGTTAAGACTCTTTAATTACCTAAATTTGGCTTAAATGGATTATGTGGGTTATTGTTCATATCGAGAATAGAGATAATACTAATTGTTTGGACAACGTATCTAATTACGTTGCCTGAGTAATGTTGGCATTATATTTATGGTTGGCATATTTAGAATGGAGGAATTAAAAGTTATAAATAATACATAATGAAATAATATGCATTTATATTATTATCTATTATTATCATCAAATAATATTAACACCGCCTTTCACATCTAATCACCCTTGTTCGAACTATGCATTTGACTTTAAAATAATTAACCAAGAATTCATTATCTCCTATAATAATACAATATTGACATAGTTAAAGAAAAATCAAATTAGAGTATTTAATATTATTTCGGATAATCGTTGTTGGATTAATAATAGTATATGGTGAACTCAGTAATACGTAAACTATTATTCATACACGCCAAAGAGAATGACAATAATAATAAATAATATTAAAGTAAGGAAATTATGTTATCTATGGAATAACTATTTTTGCTGCACTAGATAAATAAATTGATGGTGTAAATATATAATATCAATATTTTTTAGAAGACCTAATCATTAATTGAATAATAAACTATCTTTAATGAGGGTTAAATTATAATATTATTATTACTACATAAATTTTGATTTATGAATGGTGATATTATTGTTGATTATCATTTACTAATAATATCAAATGTCTCTAAGATTATTCTTGATTTACTATTACAAAAGACTTAAGTAAAAGTATCGAAACTCGGGATTTGTAGCCTAATTCAAAATATTATTGCCTTGATATATTATATAGATGTATAAATTTCATTGAATGGGGAAACTTCCATTTCAATGGTGGGCGTCACCATTTATTTCCATATTCTTTACCATGTAAGCATTATACAGATAGTCCTATTTACTTCATAGTTTGACTCAAATTTTTGTTTGGAAGATGGGAAGTTAAAGTAGTAGTGGTGGAATTAGATTTTAGAGATAGGAGAAATAATTGTATTCCAGTTAGGATTAAGGAGGAAAAGGAGGTGTCATTCATGCTCTCTCCATCAGTAAGCGTGTTACATATTTTTCGCCTCAGCTCAAATGGAAGAGCTGGCTGATTGTTATTTAAACTTTAAATGGAATTGTAGTGTCATATTCGAATGTGGTTTTGCATCATTATCATTATGCATTGAATATCAGTTATGCATTTTAGTGAGGTGGAGTTGCAGAGTGCCATTCAGAAGTTGCAGATTTAAAAGAAATATAAAATTGAGTACTTGAGCAAAATAGCATTTCAGATGCTTTTATTCATTTCGAAAAGAACTCATTCTTTTTACAAGGCTTAATTTGATTTCACAATCAGAATAGTATTACAACATTGCATTCAAATGCATTTTTCTTTTCAATCGAGAAGCAGAATTGAAATCAAAGATCCACACAAGTCGTGGATATAACTGTGACTGTGACAATGCATTTCTAACAGCACATTGCACTACTGAAGATGCAAAAGGAAAACACATAAGCAACATCATAGTCATCATTGCCTGATTATCGACGCTTGATGTTGGATGGTGCACCTCGTCATCTCGAGCTTTGTCGACCTGTAAGAGGAAAAGAGGGGTGTGAGTGGCTCCGACTATGATGTAACTTATATGATGCACCTACAATAGTACAACATACTATTAGATATACATTAAAACAATCAATCAAGTGCAGTATAAAGAAGTGAGCTGAAGGAGAAATAGCAACATCATAATCATCGTGTTCCTTTTTTATGCTAACACTGTTTGCTTCCTTGTGCAGGTATAGGTAAAGTCATGAAGCTGAACATTATTCGAAGACCAAGAATGTGGAGTAAAATGGGCTCCCACAAGGGTAGAGCTCGACATGCTGCCCTATTTATTTAAATGGGCTGATTTTGAAAGATACTTCATCATATACATCAAACGAAATGAGAACAATTGAAAGAGTAAAAATGGAGAATCCATCAAGTAACAAAACCAACTGTGCATTCATAACGATCAAGATTTCTTTCTGAAGGCTACAGGTGAACAGTGAGTTTCGTTCACTTAATAAATTTAACTGAGTACATTTACATCAGAAATTGTTGAACAACTACATTTTCTGTGTCGATTGTAATGAAATGTCATGTAAGTTTCAATTCATCAATTCTTTCTCGGATAGTGAACATGCATACATTATGCCTTAATGTTTTGTTCTAATTTCATCGTCAAAGAGAACAGATTTAAAGGAGCAACTTGTTAAGTGGAATATAAAAATGCATGAAGAGTACCATGTTGCTCAAGAATACAAAAGATAGATAGTGCATTCAGATGATAAATTGAACAGTCAGTCCCAGTTTGGCTGAGGATGCAAATACAACATTGGGTGGCTATGCATCACTATTTTGGAAAGAAGTAAACTAGTTCACTGTTCTGGAATGTTGTTGTCATTAAGTTGTTCTTAATCATGTTTATTTTCAAGGATTTAAGGACACAAAAACCTGTTTCTAGAACAAACAGAACTCATACTGGATATGACATGAGTAAAGTACATGATTGTGAATGCATAAGTAGCGAGATGGACCAGCAACCTACAAAATTAAATCAAGGGATTCCTATGTGTGAGAGCAGTATGATTATCATACTAGAAGGAGTAAATACTTCTCAACTGATCAAGCAGTGAGCTCAATTGGAGTTACGATATCATAATGGAGTTTTGTTATCATGATGCCTGATCATAAAGAAACACTGTTCAATAAGTCAGATAAAGGCATGTGTGGTTTTTGACCTTCATTCAAGGAAGGTATTGTGCATGAAACAGTTTTTACGTAGTAAAGGTAGGAGAAAGAACTTAGGATTCTCATTTGAGTGAAGGTGTCAAGCATCAATATTTTTTGCAAGCGCCCACTAATGAATGCTTTAAAGGAGAGCAAATGCATAACAGTCATTTCATAACAGAACATAGAATGCAGGAACAATACAACCATCCTTTGGAGGGAAGCAAGATACATGTGTCAAAAATATCATCATAAATGCAGGAAAAGGTGAAAAATAGTAAGTGGAGTTTTCAAAAGTAAAGAATCATGTTAAGGTCCCCATCTTCTACAATGTATGATGCTTTAGCAATGATTTTTTTTTTAGAGAATCACAATAAGTAGTAGCCCGAGTGTTTTCAATTGATGGGTTCAATACCATAAAAGCAACTACAAGTCAATAGGGAATGTGTATATAGTTTGTTACGCACAGTGGATGTATTATCACCTTCCAATTAAGACAGCAATATGGGAACATCATGCACAGTGTTGGAAGGCATAGAAGTTGAGAGTTTTGTCCTCTTAGAAAACAGGTTACTCATGTTGGGTTATCAACTTACAGCCAAAGGTGGAATTCATTTCAAATTATTTATAACTCACGAGCATAATGCTGGTTACAAAATGCCATGATGGGTTAAGTCAGCTTTGAGCGTATGACAAATGTACAGATTTCTCACTGTTTTCAGCTAAGCCCACGGTGGGGTTTGAAAATACAGTTACAGGACTGTCAAAATAGCACCAATTAACTAAGTACAGATAAACACACACAGATTTTCACTATTCTCACTATGAATTTGCAATTCTGAAGGTAAATAGAGACAAACAGTAAGAACCACGCTAGGGTTTCAGAATGTTGAATGGATGGAATGGATATCCTGTGATACCCAAATGTGGGTTTATTTTCATCAAAACACGAGAAACACACAGAAAATGCAATATAAAGAGACAGTAGAGTATGTTAGCCACGACTTTGAGGCCAAAATGAGTAGAATACGAAGCCATAGAGTCTAAGAACATAAAGCTTACCTCTGCACAGTGAAGGAGAACAAGAGTACGAGTCAAAACTTCCATAGTCTCCAATCAAGCTCAAACTCATAATGGCATGGAGAAGTCAAGGAAAGAATAGAAGATCAGAAACAAACTTATGCAGATCGTGCCCTTAGGGCTTTTTGATACTCGAAATAATGAAGTGGAAAAGCTATTTCGCCATGAAAGGAAGCTTACCCACTGGAGATTCGGTCAACTAGATGCAGGGAAGGGTTACTGAAGCACACGAGCTTGAGTTCGACACCATCATGGCGGCAAATTTCTTTCAAAAAGAGTTTCCTTCTTCTCAAGTCACAAGTGAAATGAATGATAATTAGGGTTTGACCTTGTTTTGATCAAAGCCCTAATTCGAGCATTATGAAGTTCCAGAATGTTCATTCAAGGCATGTGAAGAATATCAAATAGTGGTCGAAACCCATAATGCCTTCCTTATGATTTATTCAAACCTAAGTCTAAATCAATATTATGTAAGGCCGAAATTCTTATGTTAGGGTGATGTCTTAAGTATTTAAGACTTTTTGTTTTGCCTTAGAGAAGTATGGGTTTATGTCTTAGGGTATTGTTTTAAGGGAAGAATAGTTAAGGGAGATTTATGAATGCCCTATGCTTAGGGTCATTTTTTTAGGGTTTTTATTTTTTGATTGATTTTGGAGAAATCAATTATGGAGTTGATAGGAATATGAAATTATGTAATGTTTTTATTTTTATTTTTGAGAAAATCGGAATGATATCTTGGAGAAATAAGCAGTTTTATTTTTGCAAAAGATTTCCAATCTTTGAGTTGCAAAAATAGACAAAATTGAAAAAATCTGCATCTTGTAAAAGCAGAAGCATAAAAGTGATATTCTATAAGTTGCTTTATGTTTTCTTGCTATTTTTAGCAGATCTTTGACTAACTTTTCTTCTTGGTTGGATTTCAGACTTGTCTTGGAGAGATAAGGTGTTTTTGTGCTTTTAAAGCAGATTTAGCCTATTTTTAGAGGCTTGACAGGTTCATCATAAAAGCTTTGTGCTTTTTTTTGCTTTAAAGCAGTTTTTTGAGTTTGTTTGAAGCCTTTTTTCCTTAAGCTTTTTCTGAGCTTGGATTAGGGTTTCCTTGAGAGTTCTTTTGATAGATTTAGTATTTCAACTCTCCATTCTCAGTAGTTCAGATTAGAGTTTCTTGCCCTTACTCATTTCGGGGAGCTTGTAAACCTTTTGATACTCAGTTTGGACAGATTGACACTCTTACAATTTTAATAGAGCAGTAGATTTCTCCTTATTTTCTGTCTCAAATTTTGTAATGGCAATCTAATGTACTTGTGTTTTCAAATTGAAATCCTTTTATGTCTTGCTATTATAGGTGGTGTTTCAGAATTACATGTTTCAGGTTGCATGTTGTATCTGTTTTTATAGATCTTCATGCGAATCACTGATGGGATATGTGCCAATGAGATTGTGAGGATTACTACAATAGAGAAGTTGTTATGACTGGTTAGGTCTGAATTCTTATAAGTTTGGTGAATCATCTTTTAGAAATAGGTTTTTATGTTCAGTTATTCTTCATCCCTTTCCTCAGAAGCTGTTTTAGAATAGAATTCATCATTCAGAGAACTAGCTCACTCTGGAGATTCCTCTTTCACGTAAGATCACCCACATCTGAAAGAGGTTTCCATGTTTCAGTAGTTTGCTAAATACTACATTCAGTAGGGTGCAAAACTATTGATAACATAGCCCAAAGAAGAGGTATAAATATATGTTGATACATGAGATATTACAACCCCTATTCCCACTCCTTCACAATCATATCAAACATACTAGAAGAAATTGAATCTTGGTGGGTTCCCACCACAAAATGACTCCTTTGAATCTTAGTTGGTGTCCACCACAAACTAGAGCTTATTTTAGAATACCACAATCGAAGGTAAGGACCTACAATAGGAGAAGGAAAAAAATTGAGAGAAGTGACGATCCACCTATGAAAATGGGATATGAAAAGTAGAAAATAGAATAGCAAAGCATACAAGAGCCATTAGAGGTTTGTGTAGAGAAGGTACAATAGGTTACACTATAAATATTTATCTCCCATCTCACAATTTTATCCCTTTAAAATTATTCCTTGGATTCCATATTGAATTAGCACATAAGTAAATGATACATTGTTGGTGAATCATTTTTAAAAATATTGAAGTTTTTTAACATCAACTAATAAAGTTGTTTAGTATCAATTAATAAATATTCAAGACAAGCCATGAAGGACAACAATGAGCAATGCTAGGACTAACCAATTAATAAGTATACATGTGAATAAGTGAAACATACATGCGAATAAGTGAAGCACAAGTATTCAAATACATTTAAGCCTTGAAGTATACACATGAATACATAGTATACACATTAATGCAAAGTATATGCATGAATACAAGGTATACGCATGAAAACACGTAAGTTGTAAAGTATACATTGGAATACACATAAGTCACAAAGTATACACGTAAGTTGTAAAGTATACACTTGAATACACGTAACTCATATTTATTGAATATTGGATTTATAATGAAAATATGGACACCATTAATAAAAAAATATTTGTATTAACCAAATAGCCATGTAGAAATACATTAATATATGTTGGTATAAGTATACCATATATAAAAAATAGCCATATAGGATTACAAGAATGCCATATAGGCATACAATATCAAATATATGCAATACAAAATATGTCCAAAAATTCCATCTAGGCATACAACAAAGGGCCTTGAAATCAAACTTCATTGCTCTCCAGGCTCTTCAAACAAACTCTTTCCCTTTGTTGGTCAGTCGGATGGTGACAAGTCTATCACTCGTTTACTCTAAGGTTGAGTAGTGCTCCTGGTGCTCCTCCTAAGTTTTAGTTCCTAATCAAGCCTTACCTATTACAATAACAAGTAAAGACATTAATATATAGAAACTACATTATAAAAAATGATATATTTAACAAAATAATCACTTAACGCCTCTAGATGATCACTCTCCTTGAGGGAAATATTCACATGCCCATGTTGTGGCATGTTGAAGCCCTATAGAAACCATTCAAAGAGAAATTAAACTACAAATCAATAATGGTTTAATTTTTCACTAACTAATAGCTATAACAACAATGTAAATTAAAATTTAGTAATCTGCCTCATACACCCATGTGAGGCATCGAGGAGTCTATAGCAGTTCCATTTCCCTATGAACATCTGTAGGTGTTTCCACTTGCAACATCTGAAAATAAAACACCAGGCTCCATTTCCCTAAGAAACACCAAGCTCCATTTCCTTATGAACATCTGGAGGTGTTTCCACTTGCAACATCTAAAAATAAAACAATAAATTATTCAATCATGAAAACTACAATAGTGATGCACGTCATGACTTATAATGCATGAGATAATGAACAAAATTTTGAGTACTTATTGAACTATATATTTCGTACTATCATGCTTACTATTTTCCCTATCCATAGGTTTTTCGAAAGCACCTGTTTTAGGATTTTATCCATAGCAGCACGGCCGTGAACTATTTGATAAAATGCTTTGGTAGACATGTACAAAAAAATGTGGTAGCATAGAGAAGGCAGTGAATTGTTTGAAAAAATGCCTCAAAGAAATACGGTCTCATGGTGATGGAATTCCATGAAAAAAAATGTGTCATTGCATTCCATTACCATGAGACCACATTTCTTTGAGAATTTTTTCAAACAATTCATTTTCTTCTCTATGGTATTATGCTGGGATGGGGTGGATGGTATAGCATGGTCTTGGTTATGAGATGGAGGGAAATCATGACATGAAGAGGGAGGGGTGGGGATATAAATAAGTGGAATGAGAGGTGGAAGGTTCCATGGATTGGTAAATTGAGGATGAGGATAAGGACCTTGAAAATAATTTGGAGGGGAGTTTTGGCTAAAGGCTTGGTTTCTATTCTTAAGGTAGTGAGTAGTTTGAAAAAATGCATCAAATAAATGTGGTATCATGGTCATGAAATGGCATTCCATCACCATGAGACCACATTTATTTGAGGCATTTTTTCAAACTACTCACTGCCTTGTTTATGCTATTGCTTACTATTATGCTTTGATAGATTTTTTCCAAGCATCCATAGTTTGTTGGAAAACACCTTTTTTAGGCTTTTAGCCATAGCAGCAAGGAAGTGAACCGCTTGATAAAATGCTTTGGTAGACATGTATGGAAAATGAAGTAGCATAGAAAAGGCGGTGAGCTTTTTAAAAAAATGCCTCAAAGAAATTGGGTCTCTGATGCAGGAGCATCCTTGGTTCTTGGCAATCTTGCATCAACCAAAAATATTTTTTTAGTTTTATGTTCTTGTTTTTTTCTTTCTCAGATTTTGTTGGTAGATTCATCATCTTTTCTCACCAGACCTTGTGGATCTTTGTGTACATCATGGACATGTTCATTTTCCTTGTTCCAAGATTTGAGCGTGATTCGATTTTTTTTCCAGCAAGTTATCGCTTTCGGATTTAGTGGCAGTTTCTTGAACTGGCACCAGAATGATTTCAAACTTTCTAGCCAATTCAATCATTGTGGATCATCCCTGAGACTTGTGGATCTTAATGATGTGGTTTTAATTGTTTCATGGAGTGTCCTCGACCTTCATTATGGGTCCACACTTCATTCTATGCACCTATTGTGGAGTAATTCAAATTTGAGGCCAACCGACTCTTGCACATGTTACATTTTCCCTCCTTGGGTAATGTGATGATCTTTGGTTGACATGGATGTTTCCTAAGTTGTGGATATGCTATAAATCATGTAACTGATCATTCAAAAGGCAGTGATCAAGTAGATAAAGATTGATATGAATTGTAAGACTTTGCTCGCATATAGGAGCATATTGGAATGTTGTATTTCTGAGCATGTTGTATCAGGCCTGTGAGCCAAATTTGTAAGCCCGGATGTTGCTCACCAATTGTAATTGAGATTTCTATTAATAAGAATATTTGCATCTACATTTTCCTCCATATTCTGTGTTGCTTTCGTTGTGTTACCCTTGCTGTACGGTCCAAATTATTCTCCTTGAGGACCCTCCTACTATGGCTGCACCAGATTGGTATTAGAGCAAGGTTTGATTTGTGTCAGGTCGTCAGAATTTGCAGAGTCCTATAGAATATTTGTTATGGGGTGGTAGATTGAGGATCTGACCTGCAGCTGTAGAGGATTTGTGTGAAGATGGCGAGAAGAAGAAATGTTAGAGGAAATGGAGCGCGTGGAAATGCAGACCCAACTTTAATGGAGATGTTGAGAGGAATTGTTGCCAGATTAGATGCAGTCGAAATGACCCAGAGAAGAGGTCAACCAGTTGAAGATGTGAGTGATGAAGAGGTAGAAGTACAGGACAAAAGAGGAAGAGGAGAAATCTGGTCTAGATCAAGGAGAAGAAAGGTTCATAAGAGCCCTAACCAGAGTGAATACAAAACCACATTTCAATCCACCAGATTATAATGGTAAGTTGGATTCAAAAGAATTGCTTGATTGGATAACAAAGATGGAAAATTATTTTGAATTTGAAGGTACTACTAAAGATAAGAAGGTGAAATATGTATGTACAAAGTTGAGAGGATATGCATCCCTTTGGTGGGAACATTTGCAGACAGATAGGAAGAGAAGAGGAAAAGAGAAGATAAAGTCATGGGATTGGATGATAAATAAATTGAAGACAAATTTTATGCCTACAAATTATCAGATTAGTTTGTTCTGAAAGTTGCAAAATCTGAAGCAGAAAGATTCAAGTGTGACAGAGTATACTGAGGAGTTCTATAAGTTGAATATTAGATCTGGACATCCAGAGGATTAGATCAAGCAAGTAGCTAGGTATGTGAATGGTTTGAGGTCATCTATATAGGATGAAATCAGTTTGATTAAGTTGCAGAGTGTGGAAGAGGCATATCATTATGCACTAAAAGTAGAAGAGAAGTTGAATAAAAGACATGAACAAAGACAAAGAGGAAGAGGTGGAGGATTTCAGAGAGGAAGAAATTTTGCTAGAGAAGGAAGAGGCTCTTTTGTAGATCAGAATAAGGATAAGGAGGTCAGTAAGAATGATAATTCGTATCATAGAGGTGATGGAAAATCTTACAGAAGAGGAGGATATGGTGGTTACTGGAATGAAGGTTATAGAAAGGATGATAAGGAGAAAATAATATTCAGGGGAACTTGCTTTAAGTGTGGTGGAGAAGGACATAAAGATTTTGAATGTAATCAGGGAGAGACAAGCAGAAAGACAAAGAACAATAGGACAACAACCTTTATTGAGGAAGAACATGCTGGATCATCTAATAAACTGGAAGAGGTAGAAGTGTTGGTGAATAGAAGAGTATTGTGTCAGAGTGAGTTGGAAAAGGAGCCATTGCAGAGAAAGAATTTGTTTCGAACTAGATGCAAGGTGAATGGTAAATGTTGTAAGGTGATTGTTGATAGTGGAAGTTCTAAGAACCTATTTTTTGAAGAGATGGTGACTAAATTGGGGTTGGAAAGGTTGAAACACCCAAAGCCCTGTCAAATTACTTAGATTCAAGATGAGCATAAGATATTGGTACGTGAAAAATGTTTGGTGAAATTAAAGATAAGAAATTACCATGATGAAGTTTTGTGTGATATCATGCCTATGGATATATGCCATGTTTTGTTGGGAAGGCCTTGGTAGTATGATAGATAGGCTATTCATGATGGAAAGAAGAATATATACACCATTGTTACTAATGGGATGAAGCAAATTTTGTTGCCATTGGAAGATGTTCCTAAAGTTGAGGTTTGTACGAATGCTAGGGTTTGTCTAGTTGATGAAAGAATATTCCTTGATGGATTGAGACATGATAATGTGTGTTATGCCTTAGGTCCTAAGAAGGTTGAAGACTTGAAGCATGTGGAAGAACACCCAAAAGAGATAAAGGAGTTTTTGATAGAATATGAGATCATTTCAGATAATGTACCTGATGGATTACCACTTGTGAGAAGTATTAGTCATTGCATGGATATGATTCCTAGAGCTAGTTTTCCTAATAAAGCAACACACCGGATGACACCGACATAGAATGGAGAGTTGAATAGATAAGTGCAAGAATTGTTGAAGGGTTTGATCAGAGAGAGCTTAAGTCCATGTGCAGTACCTGTTGCGCTAGCACCTAAGAAGGATGGAGAATGGAGAATGTGTATAGATTCTAGAGCCATAAACAAGATCATGGTGAAGTATAGATTTACTTTGCCTTAGATGGACAAAATTATGGATTGTTTAAGTGCAGCTAAGTACTTTATGAAGATAGACTTGAAAAGTGGATATCATCAGATCAAGATCAAAGAAGGGGATGCGTGGAAGACAACATTCAAGACAAATGAAGGATTGTATGAGTGGTTGGTGATGCCTTTTGGGTTGAAAAATGCACCGAGTACTTTCATGAGGTTGATGAATGAGGTATTAAAGAAATTCTTGGGTAAGTTTGTGATTTTTTATGTGGAAGACATCTTGATTTTCAGTAAGAGTAGAGAAGAACATTTGTTGCATAGAAGACAAGTTTTGTAGAGGTTGAGAGAGGAGCAGTTGTTGATAAACATTAAGAAGTGTAGTTTCATGAAGGAAGAATTGGTATATCTGGGATTTGTGATATTTGTGGATGGATTAAAGATGAATCCTAAGAAAGTAAGAGCAATTGTCGAGTGGCCTACACCAGAAAACGTTGGAGAGGTAAGATCATTTCATGGATTGGCTAGTTTCTACAAAAAGTTCATTAGGAATTTTAGATCTATTTGCAGTCCTATGATAGAAATAGTGAGAGGAGATAAGAAGGATTTTAGATGGACAACTGGAGTAGACAAGAGTTTTGAATTGTTGAAACAAAAGGTGAATGAGCAGCCTGTGTTGGCTTTACTAGATTTCATTAAGGTATTTCAAGTAGATTGTGATGCAAGTGGAAATGAAATTGGAGCAGGTTTAAGTCAAGAAGGGAGACTTGTAGCTTATTTCAGTGACAAGTTGAATGATGCTAGGAGGAGATATTTAGTGTATGGTCAGGAATTTTATGCTATAGTTCAAGCCTTGAGGAAGTGGAGACATTATTTGTTGCCTAAGGAATTTGTGTTGTATACAGATCATCAGGCATTGCAATATTTGAACAGTCAGTGTAAGTTGAATCAAAGACACATGAGATGGGTAGAATTCTTGCAGAGTTATAATTTTGTTTTGAAGCATAGGAGTGGAAAGTCAAATAGAGTTGTTGATTCTTTGAGTAGGAGAAGGAATTTATTGACAGAGATGAGAGTGGAGGTATTAGGCTTTGATGAATTGAAAAACTTGTATAAGGAAGACCCGAATTTTGCAGAACCTTGGAAAGCTTGTAAAGAACCTATTTTGGAGAATAGAAGTCAGTGGTTGGATTATTTCATTAAGGAGGATATGTTGTTCAGAGGTAATTAGTTGTGCGTACCCCAGAGTTCAATGAGGGATAATTTGGTGAAGGAGAAGCATAGTGGAGGATTAGTAGGACATTTTTGGATTGACAAGATAGTAGCATTGGTGAGTGAGAATTATTTTTGGCCGTAGATTCATAAGGATGTTAGAAAATTTGTGCAAAGTTGTAGAGTTTGTCAAGTTGCAAAAGGAAGTAGTTATAATGTTGGATTGTATAAGCCTTTGACAGTTTCAAAGAGACCTTGGGAAGATATCAGCATGGATTTCATACTGGGTTTTCTGAAGACACAAAGAGGTAATGATTTTGTATTTGTGGTGGTAGATAGATTTTCTAAGATGACACATTTCATACCTTGTAGGAAGATAACATATGTAGTACATGTAGCCCACTTGTTTTTCAAGGAAGTGGTTAAATTGCATGGGTTACCTAGGAGTATTGTTTCAAATAGAGATGTAAAGTTTGTTGGTTACTTTTGGAGGAAACTTTGGAGGAATTTGAAGACATATTTGAAGTTCAGTTCTACTTTTCACCCACAGACAGATGGATAGACAAAGGTAGTAAATAGAAGTTTAGGGAATTTGCTAAGATGTTTGGTTGGAGAGAAGACCGAAAGTTGGGATTTAGTCCTTGCAAAAGCAGAGTTTGCTTACAATAATTTAGTGAAAAAGAGTATAGGGAAGACACCTTTTGAGATTGTTACTGGAGTTCATCCTAGAGGAATATCAGGGTTGAGATACATTAGTATGGAAGATAAGAGAAGTGCAGAAGTAGAAGAATTTGCAAAGCATATGAAGAAAGTACATACTCAAGTGAAACAACAATTGGAAGACATGACCTAGAAGTATAAGGAGAGGGCAGATGAGAAGAGGAGACATAAGGAGTTTGAAGTTGGGGATGAAGTGATGGTATATTTGAGGAAGGAAAGATTTCCAGCTGGTACGTACAATAAGCTAAAGATGAGGAAGTTTGGACCTTGTAAAATCTTGAGGAAATTTGATTCATGAAATGCATATGAAGTGGAGTTACTAGATGGCATGGGTATATCACCTATATTTAACATTGAAGATCTATATCAGTATAATGAAGCAGAGTTCAGTAAAGACAGTAAATCAAGATTGGAGGATCAGTTTCCTAAACAACAATCAGATGAGATTGAAGAGATCTTGGATGTTAGAGATGGGAGGAAGACTCGTGGAAGCTAGTACAAAGAGTATCTTGTGAAATGGAAAGACATACAAGTTGAGGATTCTTCTTGGATTTCTCAGGCTGAGGTAGACCATTTTGGTTTTCCTTTGGCCCCAGTAAAGTGAGGGAATCACTTTTCAATCAACCCCAAATGTCTGATGCAAAAGCATCCTCAGTTCTTGGCAATCTTGCATCAACAAAAAATATTTTTTCAGTTTTATGTTCTTGTTTTGTTCTTTCTCAGTTCATGTTGGTGGATTCATCATCTTTGCTCACCAAACCTTGTAGATCTTTGTGTACATCATGGAAATGTTCATTTTCCTTGTTCCAAGATTTGAGCTTGATTGGATTTTTTTCCGGAAAGTTATTGCTTTCGGATTTAGTGGCAGTTTCTTGAATCGACATCGAAATGATTTCAAACTTTCTAGCCAGTTCGATCATTGTGGATCGTCCCCATGACTTTCGGATCTTAACGGTGTGGTTTTAATTGTTCCGTGGAGTGTCCCCAACCTTCATTATGGGTCCACACTTCATTCGATGCACCTATTGTAGAGTAATTCAAATTTGAGGCTGACCTACTCTTGTGCATGTTACATTTTCCCTCCTTGGGTAATGTGATGATCTTTGGCTGACACAGATGTTTCCTGAGTTGCGGATATGCTATAAAGCTTGTAACTGATCATTTGAAAGGCAATGATCAAGCAGTAGTCAAGTAGTAGTGATCAAGTAGATAAAGATTGATATGAATTGTAAGACTTTGCTCGCATATAGGAGCATATTGGAATGTTGTATTTATGAGAATGTTGTATTAAGCCTGTGAGATGAATCTATAAGCCTAGATGTTGCCAACCAATTTTAATTGAGATTTCTATTAATAAGAATATTTGTATGTGCATTTGCCTCCATATTCTGTGTTGCTTTCGTTGTGTTACTCTTGCTGCATAGTTCAAATTGTTCTCCTTGAGGACCCTCCTACCATGGCCATGTCAGTCTCATGGTGATGGATATCACCATGAGACCACATTTCTTTGAGGGATTTTTCAAACAACTCATTGCCTTGTCTATGCTATTGCTTACTGTAGCACCAAGAAAGTGCATAAAGAAAAGATTAAAAGCAAGCATGCAATGCAAATCTAAATGCAATCTAATGCTAAGAAACAAAGAACAAAGGAAGTCAAAAACGTAAATAAAACTTGAACAATCTCACCAAATTTGTACGTATTTCCATGATTCATCTTGATTTCCCTTCTCCATTTTGCTTATGTAGTATAATTGCCCTCATATTTTCAAGAGTTCATGCAAGTATAGCCTAAGATAGTGATTTAGCAAAACCTCGAAGATTTAAGATAGGTGCTCCAAAAATTCATAAGATTTCGAGAGAGATTGGAATGATGAAGACCAGATGAATTTATAGAAAATTGATTATTCGAATGACAGGCCAAGATTGAAAGATCAACGGTTGGTTGAGATTGACTGATTAGTCATGCATTCTGATAACAGTTAGTAATGACATGAGTGATATAAATTAGAAATAGAATTAAAGATTAAATAAATGATTTAATCTTCGAGTTTGGTATTCGAAAACATAAGAATTATGTTTGCATGACAAAGATAAAGATGGATTAAAGCAACTCTTGTTCGAATGCACACACAAGATTTAATTAATTAAATAGGAATATTTAATTAATATGCATGTACACGCAATTGAGTTAGAACTAGATGATTGAATGATATGACAAATAGATTACTCGTGAAATCCATTTAGACATTAATCCAGAGTTAACTGATCGATTAAAATAGATGTCAAGTAAAAGTGAATACTTAGATAACTCATACAATTATCTAAATATAGAGGAATGCGTTAAAATAGAATTCATGAATTAAATAATTCATTTAATTCAAGATTTGATATTTGAAGAATAATTAAATAAATAAGATTTATTTAATTAAGTGATGAAGGGATTTAAATGAATAATTAAATAAATAAGAGTCTATTTAATTATAGTTGAAGTATGATAAAGAGTAAATTAAATAAGAATTTATTTAATTTGACAAGAAGGATAAGGTTAATTAGTAACATAATCAAATAAAAAGTGTTTATTTAATTAATGAGATAGAATAAAGAAAAGTGTGAATCAATTAAATAATTAAGATTATTTAATTAATAGAAGAATTAAAGTTAAAGTGAATAATTAAATAATTGACATTATTTAATCATGACCATGGAAGAAATACGGATTATGAAGAATATTGAAGTCGCAGGCTTAGACCAAATTTCGGTGTCTACATTTTCCCCTCTTTGATACAATGTCATTTCAGTGTTGTGTCAAAGAAAATTGATAGAAAAAATGCCCCAGTCATGCCCCGGTGTAAAACAAGTGAAGGTATGCCCCCTCGAGAAAATTGACAAATTTTTGAAAAAGTCAGAACAATTTGGAAACGATCCCAATAATTCCATTGGATAGCTAGAAATGTAGTGGAGTTGACGGAATTGAAGTTGGAAGTGGTACAGACGGGTATGGGTCAATTGAAGTTGGAAGTTGACGCGGCTAGTAGAAAAAATGCCACCAAAACCCTAGGTATATATAGAAATTGGGGTAAAAACCAAGTCATTTTCACCCACCCAGCTTTAGAATTGAGATTTTGCTCTGCACCCACAGCGACGATGTCTCCCATTCTGAACACCCATCATCGCGCATACAAGATCCGGACCTTCAGGCGACCAGCCGACGCGGACGCCCCGATATGTACCCCGAACTTAACTTTTGAAAATTTTAATTTGCACGTATTTTTAGGCATTTAATTTGAATTTTATGTATGCATCATTTTATTAAAATGCCACATGTGAATGCGCAAATGATGCATTTGCATGTAGATCAACGCATATGCAATAACACGTAGATAGGCTAACGTAGATTTGGTGTGGTTCACCACATTTGACAAAAATAAACACATTTGCATTTAAGTTCACCACATTTGCTTATTTTTCACCGCAGTTGCATTTTCTTTGACGCATGTGCATTTAATTTGACGTATGTGCATTTAATTCGACGCATTTGCATTTTACTTACGCACTTGCACATAGTAATTATTTTCGCTGACACATTTTTGAGTATGCACGCATATGCAGTGTAAAGTGACGCATTTGACCAATAGTGATGCATATGTGTAATTAAATGACGCATTTTATTTTTATGCACCGCATATGTAAAATAATGACGCAAGTGTTAAAGAATGACACATTTGCAAAATAACAACACACTTGAATAATAGTCAATTGAGTCATTTTGCATTAGGATAGATGTTTGATGCTGACATGAGGCATGTATAATGCCATTGCAGGTTGTGTTGGACAGTGTATATATGCAAGAGTCGAGACTGATGACTTTTAGATTTAGAGATAGCTTATGAAGTGTAGGGCGACGGTTTCTATGGCACCTAGGTCTGCTTCATGTTACAGATATGCCCTAGATTCAGGCGAATTGAGGTTTATTGACAACACTATGTGAGTGGTGACACTCAGAGACATCATCCTTTCACCTGCCTCCTGGAGAGGCCACAGTTATGTTGGAGGATGTGTACAGGATCCTCAGACTTCTGATTAGAGGCACACCTGTGAGCTATGATACCCAGAGGGGTATTGCCGAGATGTGCCGATACTACCCACATGTGGACGTCAGACATCTAGGGTTTGAACATTATGAGATTAGATGGCACGTATTAGCATAGAGGTATAGGCAGTTGGACTGCCTATAATGCACACTGATAGGTGGGATAGTACTTCCTAACCGTCGAGGTCATGGTTTTCCCATGGGGTAGGGGGAGATGCTTGTAGGGATTCTAGAGAGATGTGAAGTATATGCATGGGGTTCTTGTATGCTTGGGATGTTATATTTTCACTTACATGATATTGCCTACCGAGAGGCACAGTCCATGAGTTGTGGTACCACGCTCCTGATGGTATGGGCATGGGAACACATTGCAATCTTTCAGCCACCAGTGACAGTAGATGTACCACACATAGCCCCTTATGCCTTCTGTTATGCGGGGGTGAACAATCAACACCACATAGGAGACACAGGATATTTCAAGCATGCCATAGATACAATGGTGCAGTTTACATGGAGGCCATACTTGGGATGCATAGACTGGTCCAATGAGGATGAGCACCTACCTTTTTGCTGACAGATACAATACTTGATTGGGCGGACAGTGTCACATGTCCACATCATAGAGCGTCACTTGCCAGATTGTGTCTTGCGGCAGTTTGGAGAGGTACAAGATGTATCAAGAGGATGGGCTGAGTTTGCGAGGTCATTGCGAGAGGTCCCCCTATGGGGTCCAAAGATTCCAGTGGCTATAGCTGAGGCAAAAATTGATGCACTACAGGCAGTTTCGTGGGGGTGGAGAGATGGTCCAGCAGACCCAGGTACCACAGAGGAGTATGATCAGTGGTGGGACGTGCATAGGCTGATTCCTTTGACATATCCAGATCATCTAGCGCCAGTAGAGCGGCAAGGGATAGGACCACGAGGCAGGCGTGGTAGAGGTAGAGGAGGCCAGGGTGATGATGGAGATGATGGTAGAGGTGGTTGGCGAGGTGGTAGGAGAGGGAGACGCAGACGGAGGGGATGAGGGCCACCACTGTCATCGATTCGGGAGGAGAGATAGGGAGAGGAGGATGTGGCCATGCCGTATATTGGTCGAGGTGGTGAGGAGGTTCATGTAGAGATTGGTAGAGAGGAGGAGCATCCTGGAGAAGCGACCATTCCAGATGTTCCTGCAGAGGAGGAGGCAAAGTGAGAGGACGCAGAGATTGATGCCCTAGGCTTGTTGGGTGCCTATCAGGAGGACGATGAGGAGGATGATGATCATGAGAGAGAGATCCAGGACTGGATTTTGGAGGAGTTGGACGAGGAGGAGAATGGTATACTGAGAGCTAGACAAGATGATATAGGGGCAGTTGATCCCGATACAGATACATTGCGTGCTCAGGTTGCATCCCTAGAGAAGCAGATGAGGGTCCTGATGTCTGAGAGGGACGTGTTGCAGATGGAGAGGGACAAAGTTGTCATGGATAGAGATCAGGACATAGCTTAGAGATAGGAGACTGAGTAGAGATTTACAGAACTTAGAGCCTTATGTACTGGACCATCAATTGCCTTTGCTAGAGAGTTAGTCAGAGTTGGGGAGAGAGAGACTTATTACCATGATTTATATGAGGCAGAGGTTCCCCAGAGAGATGGGCTCCCAACTTCTCACAGGAATGTAGCAGCAGGTCACAGACCAGGGACCCACACCAAGACAGTTAACACAGAGGGTGTGGAGCAGCCACATAGAGCAGGTTCGTATGACATACCTCCCTCAACTCACAGGTCATCGGGTTCCCAACATCATTCATCCATACACTCCAGCCATGATAGCAGTGGCAGTTTAGGATAGGGATACTTCTTGATATGCATCGAGACATTGTATTATGATTCTATTGCCTGCGGGCTTCCATAAATTATTGATACATTATGACATTGTGATGTGACATAGTTGAGCGATATATATATATATATATATATATATATATATATATATATATATATATATATATATATATATATATATATATATATATATATATATATATATATATATATATATATATATGATTTTGATGGAAATTCTCATGATATGCATTGCTATTTATTGATTATGCAGTCGTTTATTTATACATGTGATTTTTATATGATATGCCTATGTGATGGATGATCATATTTATTTTATGATGTTTATGCAGCTAATGATATAATGTTGATTCTATGTGATGTTGATTCTATATGATGTATGCAATTTATAATTATGAGATGGAATATGAAGTTATATGTACAATGCATGCTACATGTGATGCTATACAAATGGAATGTGATGCGTGTATTTACATTTGTTTTGTACATGGAATGCTTATGATATGTATTGTATGATGATGAATGTCTATTATGTCATGATTTCCTAAATATGATAAATGCCTATATGTATGTATTTTCTAACATCTATGTGTATGCAGGATGACTTGTATTGTTGTGTGTCACAGGACTCTGTCATAATGCAAGAAAGAAGAACTGTTAGTGCAGAAATAAAGATTAACAAATAACGAAAGAGATGCGATAGATGTTAGTATTAGCAATCTTCGATGTTTCGCTGTATCACAAAAGGTATTGCACTTTATCATCATTGGGCGGGACTAACACAAATGGAGAAAAACACCATGACATGACATAGATCAAGGTGTGCAAGGTCATCCACTTGTTAACAACAGACAATTGCATACAAGGATTGTCGTTAACTCATACTAAGGGCACAAATTTCCCCAGTCTTTTTGTCAAGAAAAACCACAGACAACAAACAAAGTAAAAGACGGGTCATGAGACATCATCGCTCCTCTAAATCCTTCATGGGACATCCTTGAGGAAACTAGTAACATTACTCAAAAATTAGATTTAAAAAGACAGTTGATAGACAATAGTCAAAGAAAATAGAATTCTGATACATCATGGCTTCTCTAAATCCTTCATAGGACATCCATGAGAAAGCTAGTAACATAATTCCCATCATAAAGTCAAATGAAAAGATAAGATAAATAAGCCATAAAGTAAAAAAGCCAGTAAAATATTTGCCAAAACTTGATCTATTTGTCTGATTTGTTTTGATTGATAGAAGGATTGATTGATAAATACTGATTTTAGGAGATACACATACCAGATAAGACTGCAAGTCTAGTTTCAATGTTATGACTATCTGTATAAGGCATGACAAAGCCTGGTTTCAGAAAGACATGTATCGTATAAGACGTTGAGTCAGATGTCGTTGATGTGATAACTTGTGAAAGGATATGTTTGATTGTTTGACAATGTTGATTATGCAAGAAGGACTCATCTTGTATAAGACTTAGATTGTCATGTCGATAGCTATATTTAGGAAGGACTCATCTTGAATAAGATACCAGATGGTTGCTGTAAGGATGTCTATTTCCAGGAATGACACATCCTATAGTAGACATTCGTTGATCTATTTTGATTGTTTTGTTTGGCAAGTTGTTTGATTTGACTTAGAGACATTGCTGACTTGTTCACTAGATTAATGCATGACCTGATATGACGAGTTGACAATTGACTGTGTGTGACTACAAACCCTAAAGGACTGACCTAGTGCAGCCTCGGGGGCTCATCGATTGATGGCCTTGCCTACGTTATACACGTAGAGACCTCATAGTTTGACTTGACTTTGACTGACAAGACTTACTACAAATAGAAGACGTGTGTGAAAGTGAATGTGACGAACCCTAATGGACTGACCTAGTGCAGCCTCGGGGGATCATCGATTGATGGCCTTGCCTACGTTATACACGCAGAGACCTCGTAGTTCGACACGACCAATGACCTTGTCATATAGACATATAAATTGAAGCATGATTTTATATAGACAAACCTAAATGGACTGACCTAATGCCTTGGGGGCACATCAGCAGATGGCCTTGCCTACGTCTAGTCATAGAGGCAACATAGTTTGACAAACGACAAAGACTGACAAGTGCGATTGACTTTGACTTTGTTTTTGGATTTTCAAAATGTTTTGATTTTTTTGTCTTTTTAAAGTTTTATGATGTTTTTGTGTTTTCTCAGGTCATTTTGTGATGTTTGTGGATTTTTCTATGGTTTTATGTCTTCAACATAGCCAATGGAAGAATCAATATGACACACATCAAGTGTTTTCCCCCACTCGAGTATAATACCAATTGATTATGAATAGGGTAAAATGGGGGATATGAAATGCACTCGATGTCAATCGTTCCAGGTTATGGGAAAGACTACCACTTATTATGAATGGGATATACAAGCGATGGATATGAAGGATAAGGGATATGTATAGGGATAGGTAGTATGTACAGGGATAAGGACTATGTACAGGGTAGTGGACTATGTACAGGGATAGGTAGTATGTACAGGGATAAGGACTATGTACAGGGTAGTGGACTATGTACAGGGATAAGAACCATGTATAGGGAAGTGCTAGATGAGAGTAATAGTAGACAAAGGAGCAGAGTCCACTACACATGGCGCTTATTTTCTAGGTTTTCACCATGGTACCTATCCAAAGCGCCACTGAAGTGGTTTTCACTATTGGACGAATTATTTGTCTTTACTATTTTTTGGATTATCTAATTTTTTTGGTGTTATCAAGACTTCTGTTTGCCAGGTTTTCACCTTGGTAACGATTTTTTTGATTTTTTTGTATTTTTTGCTAATTAAGACAAGGCTCTCAGAAGCTATGCATAGAATTTCTTCAAATACAGATTATTGATTGGAAAGGACAATGGTTCCCCTTCAGGAGTAGATAGTTGGTACACTCCTGATCCAAAAGCTTCTGTAACAATATAAGGTCCTGACCAATTTGGTTCAAAATTTCTTGGTTTGTCTCTTTCTGCTTGATTCTTTGGGTTCTCCATTAAAACCAGGTCACCAATATCAAAGTTTATGTTCAAGACCTTCCTGGTATAGCTATGACGAAGGCGATTCTAATATGCTTGGAGATGGTCTAGTGCCTTCTATCTTCGCTCATCCAGGAATTCTAGCTCATGGAGTCTCGATACTCGGTACTCTTCATCATCAATGTGGCCTTTCAAGGACACCCTTAGGGAAGGAATCTCGACCTCAATAGGAAGAATAGCTTCAGAACCAAAGACTAGTGAATAGGGAGTGGCACCAATGGGACTACAGATACTTGTGTGATAAGCCCATAAGGCAGGGTTAAGTTGTAAATTCCAGTCACGACCAGCATCATTGACAGTCTTCTTGAGGATTCTAATGATGGTTTTGTTAGATGCCTCTACTTGGTCGTTACCTTGTGGGTAGTATGGAGTGGAAAAGTGATGTTGAATATGAAATTCATCACACAGATGGTAGAATTCTTGATTCTTAAAGGGGCGTCCATTATCGGTAATTATGGACTGAGGGATACCATACCGACAGATGATATAATTTAGGATAAATTTAGAAATCTGTGTACCTGTAATTTATGTCATAGGAATGGCTTCAATCCACTTCGTAAAATACTCAGTGGCAGTGATAATGAATTTGTGTCCATTAGATGATGTGGGGCGGATCTTACCTATGAGGTCGAGTCCCCATTGGGCAAAGGGCCATGGTGACGTTATAGGACAAATCTCCTGTGCTGGCACATGTATCAAGTCTCCATGAACTTGGCATTGGCGACATTTCATTACAAAGACATATGAGTCTTTTTCCATAGTAGGCCAGTAATAACCCAGTCTCATAATCTTTTTGGCTAAGGTAGGACCACTAGAATGGGAACCGCATATACCCTCATGCACCCCACACAAGGTTGCTTGTGCTTCAGTAGAATCAAGACATCTCAATAGGGTATTATCTAAGGCACGTCTATATAGGGTGTCTTTGAGGATGGTGTATTTGGCTGACTTGTGGAGGAATGTCCTACATTGGTTGTTTGATAGGCCAATGGGTATGACTTCGGCATGAAGGTAGTCATATATTTCTTTGTACCATGGGGAATTGGGACCAACAATGTCACACACCATTTCAAAATCTGGGATATCGTAGGCTGGGACCAAAAGCTGTTCTACCAAGAACTCGGACTTAGGCACGTTGTTAGGAATGTCGAGAAGTGATGCAATTGTAGCCATAACATTCGCTTCCTTTTTTAAAACATGAGGTATTTGATGAAAATAAACTTTGTCAAAGTACTCTTTAAAGCTATCAGCCATGTGTTTATAGGGAGCAAGCTTCTCATCCTTAGTCTCATAATCATAATTTACCTATTTGATTACCAGTTGAGAATTTCCATATACCTGTAGGTTCTTAATTTTCCACTTGACTGCCATGCGTAACCATGTCACTAAAGCTTCATACTCTGCTATGTTGTTAGTACATGGAAAGGAAATCCTGAATGACTTAGGGATGGAATCACCCTATGGTGTGATAAATGGTATACCAGCCCCTAAGCCATGATTTGTATGTGAGCCATCAAAGTATAGTTTCCAAGTTATGTTTGTGTCAATTGTAAATATAAACTCATCAGGAAATTTTGCAACTAATGGGTGATCTGCCTGTATTGGTGTGTCAACTAACTGATTAGCAATGACATGTCCTTTAATAGCCTTTCTCTCTACATACTGGATATCATACTCACTAAGTATCATAACCCATTTGGCTAGTCGCCCTGTTAATGCTGCCTTGCTGAGAAGATATTTCAGAGGATCTATTTTAGAAATCAACATTGTTTGGTGGTTTACCATATAATGCCTTAGTTTTTGAGTAGAAAATACCACTACAAGTCAGGCACATTCAATGGTACTATAGTTGAGCTCATAACCTACCAAAGTTTGACTGATATAGTAGACTGCCCTTTCATGACCTTCATCGTCATTCTGTGCAAGCAATGCTCCGAGTGATGAATGGGTTGTTGTAATATAAAGAATCAATGGTCTTCCTTCAACAGGTGGCATTAAGACTAGTGGTGTGAGTAAATATTCCTTAATCAGTTAAAAAGCCTCTCCACACCTAGCTGTCCATGCAAAGGGTACTCCTTTCTTAAGTAGATGTTGAAAAGGATGTGTCTTATCTGCTAACTGCACTATAAATCTTCTGATGGATTGCAGTCTTCCTTGTAGTGTCCTTAGTTGATTGAGATTAGTGGGTGGAGGCATGTCTATGATTGATTTTACCTTGGCTGGATCCACTTCAATGCCTCGTTTGGAAATGATATAGCCTAACAGCTTTCCTTTCTTCACTCCAAACACACACTTCTTGGGATTGAGTCGCACCTTATACTTCTCTAGTCTTTGAAATATCTTGTCTAAAACCTATAAATTTTCTACCCTTGTCTTGGATTTAACAATAAGGTCATCAACATAATCCTCCATAAGAGTGTGTACTAGATCATGAAAGATAGTGGTCATGGCACGTTGATAAGTTGCTCTAGCATTTTTGAGTCCAAAGGGCATAACATTCCAACAATGCGTACCCCAAGGACAAGTGAAAGTTGTCTTAGGTTGGTCTTCAGTTGCAATTCTAATCTGATTATATCCTGAAAATCCATCCATAAGAGACAACATCTCATATCCCGTTGTCATGTCAACTATCATGTCTATGTTAGGTAAAGGGAAGTCATCCTTAGGACAAGCCTTGTTGATATCTCTAAAATTAGTGCAAATTCGGATGCCCCCAGTTGGTTTAGTGACTGGTACAAGATTGAAAATCCAATCTGCATAGTTGATAGATCTAATGAAACAAATGTCTAAGAGTTTCTTAAGTTCTGCCTTGACTAATAAAGCAATCTGTGGGTGCATTTTTCTCAATTTATGTTTCACTGGTTTGGCACCTGGTTGTAAGGGAAAATGATGCAGAACAAGTTCATGATCCAAACCAAGCATGTCTGCATATGACCAAGCAAAATTTATCTGTCTTTGTGCAAAGAAGTTGTGGAATTCTGGTTGCTCTTATGTTGTCAATGACGCTGCAAAATAAACCAGTCGAGGATTCTCTTTTGTGCCTATGTTGACTTCTACCGATTCTTCAATGAGTATGGGTGAATTTTCCTATGCAACAGGGAGAATGTTCAAATCTCCATCCTTAGGTGCCTCAGAGAGGTTTTCACCTTCAGATGCGTCCTTTCTTTTTACTTTTTCATTGTCTAAAGGCGTCTTTTGGTTTTCACCTAGAGACTGGTCCTTTTTATCTTGTTTATTCTTTTTCTCATTTTTGCAACTGGAGGGTTGAATAGATTCCCCAAAATATGCTTTGTTGTCCAAGTCAATGGTAAAACCAACCTTGTGATCACTATTAGGTATGCCTTCTCATAATCCTAGGAACTTAGCAATTACTTCGTCGTTCTCAAAAATGTCTAAGATGGGTGTGTCTTGTTGGTCCCAATCAATGAGTTGGGGATAGACTAAGGGCATGTCCTCGTCAAAGTTATCAAAGTTTAATGGGGTCATGGTAAGGATTGAGTTATTCATATGGTCACAAAAGTCTTGTACTAAGTCCTGTTTGCTCTTAGGTTTAGGTCTAGGCAGCTTGATAGGTGGGCCTAATGCCAAGGTTTGATTATTTGAAACAGATGTATCAGGTTTCCAAGAGGTAGGGTCAAGTAATTCCCAATAGTAGTGTTTAAACCACTCCTCCTTTTTCATTTTCTTTGGTGGATAGGAATTCAATGGATTTGGTGAGGAACTAAACATTAAGTCAAGTTCTCCAAATAACTTATCAAGGTCCATGGAAGAGGTAGAGGATAGGGAATTCCACTCATAATCATGGGAGTCAGGGGGAGTCACAGTGATATTGGTCCAATGGTTCATGAGATGTCTTAATATCTTTTGAAGCACTTACTTCCTCAAGTAAGGGTGATGTGGTACTAGGAATGCCAATCTGGATCGGTTGAAACCCTAGCCCCACACCTTTTGGCCACTGAGAAACAAATATTGGTTCAATCCTCCCATCTTGGTTTAAGCCTAAACCACTTTGTCCATCATATCCCTTGCTTTGCATGATTTTGAAACCCTTTCCATATAGATTTGTAGGAATGTGAGCAAGTGAGAGAGGTTCTTCATCATCTTCCCTATACAGCCAGGAAGTGACATCTTTTGTATTTACGGCCTCTTTACATAATTCTCCCCATTTAATGAAAGTTGTTGTGGGAGGAACATGTATAGTGACCATAGACTGTCCCCTATCTAATGTAGGTAAACCATATGACTTAGGAGGAATCAAATGGCTAACACAATAAGATGTTGTCATGTAATACTCTCCACAACCCTTGTCTTGGATCTCAACCCTAGGAGTGGTAGGAATTGAGGGTGAAATAGATGTTTGAGTGAGTGTGGATGGATCAACATAGGAAGATGGATGGGACGATGAAACCTCTTGGTTTACTGGCACTTGGTGTTGGGGGATCTCTTTTAGATTGGTGAAATATTGAAATGGATCAGGATCACCATCTATAGTTATTTATGTACCATTGTACGGGAATTTAAGTAACTAATGATACGTGGAAGGGACCACCTTCATGGCATGAATCCATGGTCTTCCTAGCAGAAGGTTATAAGGAAGGGTGAGATCTTAGACCTGGAACTTTGTCTCCATTACTGCAGAACCAATTCTGATAGGAAGTGTTACCACCCCCTTTGATTTTCGTTCCTCATCATCATAAGCTTTAATGAAAATAATTTTGGTCATGTCTACGCATGCTTCTTTGATACCTAATACCTTAATTAGTTTTAAAGTGCACATATTTAACCCTACTCCCCCATCTACCAAAACTCGTCTAACTTTGGTATCATCAACAAGGACTTCTAGATGTAAAGGATCGTTATGGTTCGTCTTTTCAGTTGCATAGTCTTGTTTAGAAAATGTGGCATGGTGATTATTGGTCAAGTAGCCCGCCATTTCCTAGAAATGATTGACATCAAGGTCATTAGGGACTATGGTGTTATTTAAAGCCTTATCGAGAATAGATCAATGCTCAGGGGAAATACGCAACAGTTCCAAGATTGAAATTTGGGCTGGGGTCTTCCCCAATTGGTCAAGTAGTTTATATTGTGACTTGGAAGGCTGTGGTGTTTGCTGCAATGGGGGCCCTTGGATAGTGATCTTAGTACAATGAGTATTGACCACGCACTCAGGATTTGTATTGATAGTAATGGCATTAATATTCTCATCAGCAGCGCGAAGATGATGAATGATTTTTCCACCATTATAATCATGCTTAATACTCACATAGTTGGCTGACATATTGGTCTTAGAACTCGAACTAGGAACAGTTCCTTTCCCATGGTCATGTAGTGGATCAGAAAATACTTGATGATCAGTGTTTGATGACATTGGTTTCTGTCCACCAACTTCAATAATTCTCCTTTCGACAAGATCTTGTATGATATTCTTCAGTTGTCGACAGTTTTGTAGGTTATGTCCTTTAGTTCTATGATAATCACAAAAGGCATTATCATCCCACCAAATTGGTTTAAATTGTCTTGGATCATATTTTCTTGGTTCCTGCAACTGTATAAGATTATGTTGTAACAATTATTTGAATACAGACTCAATGGGTTCCCCTAAGGGAGTGAACTCACATTTTTGAAACCTCCTTTGTTGTTGTAGACATTGCATATTTTGGACCATGTTGGGAGGTTGATTGAAAACATTAAGCATGTTGGAAAAAGTGTGAGGGCCTTGTAATGTGATGAGTGGTCCCACTTGTAGCATTTTAGCATCAACTACCCCATCATTGGTGACATTTTTGTTGCGAGACCAAAATTTGTTTCTGTCAGTGGGGGTGTTTTGTACGATAGGATTTCTATTGGATGTTGATGTCTTAATTTTTCCTTTTTCAATGAGATCCTTTTCTATTATAACCCCTTTTTCCACTAGCTCCAAAAAAGATGTACAACAATGTACCCTTAAGTTACTCCTTAGTTTTGCATGAAGGTTTTCTTAGAACATAGTAGCTTTTTTTTTTTCAGGTATCTCAACAGGACACCGGCTAGCTATAGTCCTCCATCTCTAGAAGAAAGCAATAAATGTTTCACCTTCGTCTTGTGTTGTGTGAAAAAAGGTTGCTATATTTATCTCATGGTCTATGTTGAAGGATAATTTCTCCACAAATTTCTCGACCAATTCACCCCAAGATCTAATGCTAGAGTCTAGACCTGAAAACCACTCTAGTGCAATTCCTACAAGACTTCTTGGAAACAGTCTCATAAGATATGTGGGGTCATAAGCGACATCTATGCATATGGTAGAAAATTCCCTTATATGTTCTATTGGATTCCATTTGCCATTGTACTTAGGGAGATTCGGTATGACATATCTGTGAGGGAAAGGGGTCATATACAATGATCTATCAAAGGGAAATGGGCGTATGTCCTTTGTTGAAAAGGATTTCTTAGTTGACACCGACATGTTATCCATTTGTGTTTTTAGTGCATGCATTTGTGTTTGTAAGACGTCAACTTGGGCCAAGGATGTGCTAGGGGGATTATGCGGATCCGTATATGTATTCTAAAATCCAAAGTCTCTTGACGAGTTTTGATTGAATGTTCGTATTTGAGGTGGGTTTGGATTCAAAATGTTGGTAAATATGTTTTGGTATGGAATCTGCATAAATTGGTATTGACCTGGGATCTGTGTGAATGGATTCTAACTACTAATCTGGGAGAAAGGATTCTGATTCGGAATCCACGTAAATGGATTCTGATTGCCTGTCTGGGCAAAGGGATTCTGATTCAGAATCTGAGTGAATGGATTCTGGTTGCCAGTCTGGGAGAATGGATTTTGATGGCCATACTGGAATGAGGGAATGCCTCTTGTTTGTGTAATCTGTGGTATAGTACTAGTGACTTGAGCACTAGGTATGGCCATTGATTGTGGTATGGTGCTTGTGACACTAGCATTAGGTATGGCCGTTGACTGGGATGTTGTACTTGTGACATCGACATATGGTGTAGAGGCTGACATTTTAGGTCTTTTACTCCCAACAAGAGGACTAGAGGGAGTGGATGATGATCCACCTATAGTGAAATTAAATCCTGATGTCATGCTGGTTGTACCAAATGGAGATGTATGGACTGTCATACTCTATGTAGGTGTGCCAGATGGCATAGTTGTGTTGACCTAAGGTATAGTATTACTAGCAGTCATTGTATTTGTCCCTTGTGTAGGTTGAGTTTGTAAGGTGTTGATATCAAATCCTATAGGTAAAGTAGTGCCTTCAGCTAGCAATTTGGCTAAGTATCATTAACGATTGTTTGCTAGGTACTCATCTATGAAAGAGGCAAACTCAGGGTCTTGTACAACAACCTCTATGTCATTTGTTGTAATGTGACCTTGAGTGTTTCTAGTGGTGAATTTGTCTAATAGAGTCTTGTGAGGTCTTGAGGAAAATGGATTGATGAATTCATTTGGATTCGACATCTTTTCTCTCTCTCTTCTCTTAGACCTAGTTTCAACCATGTAAGATTAGCTCAATATGCAAGGAATGCAAAACTACATCTATGGACAGTATGACCTTAGTCTATGTTTTTGGGATTTTCTAGATGCAAAATAAGGAATGTTCTAAGATGACACTAGCCGAAAATCTAAAGATGCAAAATCTAAGAAAGGCTCTAAAATAATCAATTCTATAAACCCAAGATGAAGGGACCAACTACCTAAAGTCTAACCAAGGTGTCAATTTAGTTAAATCAAGGAACCGATGTAGGACGAGGATCAAAGACAAGTTGAGTTTCCTAACTAGACTGATGAGCTAGGAGGACTCTCTGTAGGACAAAGGATAAAATGATAAGACTAGGTTCAATGACAGATTTTGTAGATGCTATGATCTTTCTAGAGTGTAGATGATGGGCCTATCCTAAAGTTTGTAAAAATGACCTTCCTAGAAGTTTACTCTAAAGGAAAAATGTATTCTAAGATGATACCAAACTCTGAATTAGGACAACTATGGTAATGACTATATGAACCTAAAGGATGCAAAATTGAGTAAAATCATTTTTTGTTTCCGTTCAAAGTCTGTTTGTGGGATGCCAACTGAAATATTGGTATAACCATGTTGACTGGACAGTGAGTGTGAATTCTGGTTTTCTAATCAGGAAAATGCGTTGCAAGATTTCACACATGCGGTTAAGTTTACCAGTTGCGGTTAAATTTCACAGTTGCGGTTTTTTGATGATCAATTGTGTGTCCCTGATAAAGTTTAATGTTTGACTTTGATAGATGTAGTTAACCTTCTAACAGATGCAACCTGTAATGATAGTTACAACTTAGAATATAACATATGCGGTCTTTCGCAAAGCAATTGCGAGCTAATCTAGCAAATGTGACTCTACGCTAAACATATGTGACTCGAAGTTAAATAAATGCGACTAAAAATGACAAATGTGACTCAAAGTTAAACAGATGCGACTAAAAATGACTGATGCGACTCGAAATGAAATAGATGTGACTCTAAAAATAAATTGCAACCTTCTGGTGAACAATTGCGACTCTTTATGTATTTTCAGTGATTTGAAATTTAAAACTGACTCTATTTTCCATGATCAAATTCTGGAAAACAAGGACAATCATAAGAAAAAGTGTTTTCAATTTGATTTGGACTCAAAGAATGTTTAAGTTGACAACAGACAAGCACATCCTAATAGGCCAAAAGGCCTAGGGTTTGTATACTTGGTATAGCCCACCTAAATACCCCAGATTGGTGATAAACACCTTTCCTTCTCGAGAGTGGACAACTTAAAAATTTGGTGGCATTGGCTCCCCTCCATGGCTCATTAACATCTTTTGAGCACACCAATTTCAAATTCTTTGGGAAATGACCTCCCAAGAACTGCTATCTCTACTCAAGGGGATCAGTAGTGAGTGTCTTTGAGCATGATACTGTACCCTGCACTATACCAAGCAACGACCAAAAATGGTTGGTCTCTAAAACAAAAGGTGTTTAGTACGAGCATTCCGTTCATGGGGCATGATCCATGCAGTGAGAGTCCCCTTTCAGATCCATCTCCTCAGAACCATACTCATGATTCTTGGGCTTTCCCCAAGAATCCACTTTATATATTGGCTGGAAGTCCCTCAGTTTCAGGGTGCTACTGGTCTGAGTCATCATGGGGTGAGTACTTTTTCCCACCAGAATAGGCCCAAGTTCTAGAGTTGGTAACCATTTCTCTTACACCCAGGTTCACACAGATGCCCAAGGGGAGAGGATACTTCGATGTACCAAATCGTGAGGGTAATACACAATTGTGCTTTCACACCAAACACAGTAAACACTTGTTAATTTTAATCCAAATGAAAGATTTGCTACACTACCAAACAATCTATTTCAAGAAAATTAACTAAGGTATTCGGCATGTGTTCTACATAAATATTTGTTAGTAGTTTTCAATATCGTCTTCATCAATCGTCCTGCAAAAACTCGTTAACTCCCAAAAAAAAAATCCCACATGCTAAAAATTCGATATTAGTCACACAAATCAATTGACAATTTCAGATTTCTGAAAAAATAAACAAAAGGTTATCAGTCAATTGCGTCGTTGTTTTACTAGTTAGATGTGTTGATTTTCTCTGTAATTGTGTTCTCGGTATTTCACTAGTCAGTTATGGTTCAAGAATTTGTAGATGTGTTGAAATTTTTTAGCTGCGTCGTGTCATTTTTGGTGTCAGATGCGGTTCAGAAAATCAATTGCGTCGCTTCGTCCAACTGATGCGTCTATGAATTTCAATTGCGGCGTTTCGTCAAGTTGATGCATCGTTCCATATGAAAAATTGCAAAAATCAAAATAAAAGTCTACGGGTACGCGAAGATGGTGTCTTCACGTCGGGTTCACCAAATGTAACACCAAGAAAGTGCAGAAAGAAAAGATTAAAAGCAAGCATGCAATGCAAATCTAAATGCAATCTAATGCTAAGAAACAGAGAACAAAGGAAGTCAAAAACGTAAATAAAACTTGAACAATCTCACCAAATTTGTACGTATTTCTATGATTCATCTCGATTGCCCTTCTCCATTTTGCTTGTGTAGTATAATTGCCCTCAGATTTTCAAGAGTTTGTGCAAGTATAGCCTAAGATAGTGATTTAGCAAAACATCGAAGATTCAAGATAGGTGGTGCTTCCAAAAAGTCATAAGATTTAAGAGAGATTGGAATGATGAAGATTAGATGAATTTATAGAAAATTGATTATTCGAACGATAGGCCAAGATTAAAAGATCAATGGTCGGTTGAGATTGCTTGATTAGTCATGCATTCTGATAACAGTTAGTAATGACATGAGTGATATAAATTAGAAATAGAATTAAAGATTAAATAAATGATTTAATCTTCTAGTTTGGTATTCAAAAATAGAAGAATTATGTTTGCATGACAAAGATAAAGATGGATTAAAACAAGTCTTGTTCGAATGCACACACAAGATTTAATTAATTAAATAGGAATATTTAATTAATATGCATGTACACGCAATTGAGTTAGAACTAGATGACTGAATGATATGACAAATAAATTACTTGTGAAATCCATTCAGACATTAATCCAGAGTTAACTGACTGATTAAAATAGATGTCAAGTAAAAGTGAATACTTAGATAACTCACACAATTATCTAAATATAGAGGAATGCGTTAAAATAAAATTCATGAATTATATAATTCATTTAATTCAAGATTTGATATTTGAAGAATAATTAAATAAATAAGATTTATTTAATTAAGTGATGAAGGGATTTAAATGAATAATTAAATAAATAAGAATTTATTTAATTATAGTTGAAGTATGATAAAGAGTAAATTAAATAAGAATTTATTTAATTTGACAAGAAGGATAAGGTTAATTAGTAACATAATAAAATAAAAAGCGTTTATGTAATTAATCAGATAGAATAAAGAAAAGTGTGAATCAATTAAATAATTAAGATTATTTAATTAATATAAGACTTAAAGTTAAAGTGAATAATTAAATAATTGATATATGACCATGGAATAAATATGGATTATGAAGAATATTGAAGTCGCAGGCTTAGACCAAATTTTGGTGTCTACACTTACTATTATTCTTTCATATTTTTTTAGCATAGACAAGGTAGTGAACTATTTGAAAAAATGCCTCAATAAAAAGTGGTCTCATGGAATTCCATGACAAGCAAATGCAATTGGCAGTTGCTCGTAGTTATTATTTATGCTATGTGAAGTAATTGCATCACTGCTTATGCTGAATTTCTAAACAACTATATTGTAATTGAAATTTTGTCATCTATCAAAATCTAGTTATTATTTATGCAATGTGAGGTAATGCTTTGAGTTTGAAAGATGTGCAATGCAATGTAATCAATGATATGAATATAAAATACATAAATCTATTAAGTACAATTCATTAGTTAAAATCTTTATTCTATTACCTATGTGAAGGTTTGTACAACTCCACTGGCATTGGGAGGTGCTCCCGTGAAACCTCCAATATTAGCCTATTCAACATCCAAAATTAGATATTATAATATCATTCATATAACAATGCTATTCACATGTAATATTTATAATTGTTTACTACTAACATACCTCAGTGGTAGATGCAATGGAGTAATAAGCAAGTGGAGGGACGGTGTATCCAATATCAACACTGTGACCCTAAAATTTTATTACAATCATTAAAATAAATTAGTTAATCTTGCATTTCAAAAATGAAATTTAATAAATTATATTCAATGAACATGCTAGCATTTACCTGAGTATCGACGTCGAAAGCCTCATTCAAAATGGCATCTTCCATTGCCAACTTTGTAGCTGTAGATGTACCCTGCGCACCAACCTCCTGAGTGTTTGTGGGGTCATATGTACAAGCTAACCCACAAATTTGACAAGAATGGGGTGGAAGCCTACCCCTTGAACTCTCCCCTAGATGGAACTGTACTACAGGACTGGCATGCTGGATGATACTTTGGGTCAAAGAGATGATAGATTGTAAAGTGTCCACCTTAGCACTCTCCTTCGTGACAAAAGGGATAACGACATGCTCATGAGCCAGACTAGCGAGAGCTTGTCTTCCTTGCCATTGAGGAACTTGACGTGTACCTAGTCTATCCTATGCAGACCCTCCACCTCTCCCCTAAAAGTCCCTCATCTCAAAATTGCTGAGGATTTTGTTGAGGATGAACTCAGAGTAGAGTTTCCTTAAAAAATATTGGGGGACCTTGTTATTGTTGCATGTTGGATAGTCAAAAACCATCCACCTCCTATCCCAAAAATTGTTCCTAATCCCTTGGTGGTGGCACCAATGGATAGGAAACCTCTTAGAATGAAGATCAATATTTTGGTTTGTGCGTGGGTCAATGAATAGTGAGCACAAATCATATTTTTTATTTTTTTCATCTTTTACTTCTTTATATGATAATTTATCTACATAAAAATTCCTCCATGCCTGCCTCCTATCTATCCAACTACTCAATTGTTTGTTGATTGCATCTACATGTGTTAACATGTCTTGAAGTGAATTTGTAAGTGTTCTTCTTTCCACAATTGAACTTACAGGATTGTTCAACCTCGTGGTTGTTGAGGATTTTTAGGTTGATTATCATCTCCTAAAAATTAAAGAAATGAACATAAAAAACAACCTAAAATTACCTATTTAACAACAAATTCACAAAAAAACCAAATAATGCTTACTTATTTGACCTCCCTATCGACATGGTGACATCTTGGCAATGAAATTGGAAATATTTGATGAAGAAATTGCATGGTTTTATCCTTCCAAAATGTGAGTGCACAATTGCTAGGTTTGTTGGTCGCAAGCAAGAAAACACACAATGAAAATGAAATGAAATTATAATAACCAACCCCAATTTTTTTTTGAAATCTCCCACTGCTGTTATGATTTTCAGAGTATGTTTGCCCTTGTTTCAACATGCCAAAGGTAGATACATAGAAAAAAAATAGCAAAGACTATCTTGAAATATGCCCCTTAGATTGTTTGGTTTTCTGAGTCTCTCCACTGCTGTATGAAAAGTTTCATGTTCTATTTTTTTCTGATTTGTTTGGTTTGAGTTCCCTCACATGCCAATCATGATATACTGATGCCAAATGATTATAAACTAAAAACAGGGGAAACATACAATAGATTGCTTTGAAAGAAGAATAAACATCTCCTTCAATAATTAGATTTTAATTGACAAACAAGGATAGGTTTACACTACCATTAATATCAAAAAATAAGTACATTCCTAGACCTGAAACAATACGCTTGTTAGCAGATTTTTAGTCCTCCAAGAAAGTATCGAGATGAAGCAAGGATAAGGCCTTAATCTCCTTGTTCTCAAGCACACCAAAATGCAGAGAGAGCCTTCATTAACCAGCAACAAAAACAAAGCTTGAAACAAATTTCAAATTGTGAAATAATCACCCTAAAGGGATGCCTTCTTGTGAGAAGTTCGATTAGCCTAAAAAATTTAAGAGTCACTCAACAATCACAAGCAAGTGCTCATTGGAATCACCCTTAGCTGAGTCTTCTTAAAATACAATACCCATTTGCAAACCACGTCTTCCCAGAAGGTTGTGAGCATAAACCTATAAATCCGTGGCGCCTAGTAGCCTAGGGTGATCTGGCCTTTGAAAATTCTATCACCTTCTAAAAAATGCAAACTAAAGCTTAATAGGGGTTCCTTGGAGAGTTCTTTTAAAAGAAACAATACCCATTTGGAAACATCAATCTTATTTTGAAGTTATGAATAAATCTTTAGGTTCGGGTTCAAACTAAAAGTGCCCAAAAATCATGAACTTCATCAACAAAACACATCTTGTCTTCACCAAAATCAATACGAAGATAATACTAGTCAAAACCAGCAAACCCCTGCATGAAAAATGATCAAAATACTCATCTCTAAAGCCTGTAAACTACAACTTTGAATCTCAAATAGTGACCTCTGAATGAAATCACCACTTCACTAGCTTAAGTAAGTCTCTCATTGCCGAAATTGGTCTTAGACAAGAGGGTTTTCGTCCTCAAATTTTTTTTCTCTCCCTTTGTCGACAATCTCCAACATGAAGAATAAACTTCAAAAATGAACTTTTAAAAGAAATCCAATTAGGGTGAATATCTCAACCTTAAAAACCAATGCCATTTCTCATAACCTTTTGATTTTCTTTTCATTTTAATATTCACCTCCCTTGGCTTGGGCACCCAAGATATTTAGGCATTATTAAATGATATTGTAGTTTGAAAACAAATTCAAGTTATTACTCTAGGTGCCATGGTCCTTTTTTAGTCCCCTTTTTAACCCAAAATTAAAAAATATAAAGTTACTTTAATAAAGCTCACTTTTTGAAACATTATTCAAATATTTAATTGACTCAACCTTAGTAAATTTATATTGACTGAATATGTGTTGCTATGACCACCTTGACCAGGTCTGGCTAACCCTAATTGACTTACTATTTTTAGAAAGTCCTAAAAATAGTAAATAGCGCTTGAAAACTTGAGATGGAGAGAAAATGAGGCTCGAAAAGGCTCACCAAGGACTAAAGCACCATACCAAATCCCCTGCTAAAAATAACACTTACTAAAAATAGTAAGTGTATAAGAATCAACCCTAACTAGAAGAGGACGTTGTAAAATGGGGGCATTACAGTCCACCCTTCCCAAATATTGCTTGTCCTCAAGCAATACCAGTAAGCCTTGCAATCCACAATCAGAATCATATTGAAACCAGAAGTGATCCCTGGGTCCCAAATAATTCTTGGAGGTCTATAGCTCCATCTGCTCAAATCCCTATCTAGCGGGGTACCAACACTTGAGGTCCCCTAAATGTCACCTGAAAGAAGAGTGATAAAATACCACAAAAAATCAATTTCACTCCTAAAAAACATGCTCCTCAGGAGAACCAAACAAAGGTTCCACAATAGTAAGCTCAAGGAAATCCACACTGGTCCTCTCATCCCAAATGGTAGTTGCTCTAAAACCTAGTGTGAATCCCGGGTTCTATGTGAATCTTAGGAACCTGAATCACTATGTTGAAGCCACGCTACACTAAACATCACTGTCAAACCAATGTAATCTGACTGTACTCTCCTATCCTAGATCATAACAATTAGTAAACCATCAACCAGAACAATGTATTCCCACACCATGAAGTAACTGTGGTAATCGTCACTCACCAAAATAGAAGCAGATAAATGGAGTACTATATCTAGAAAGGTACTCATGCCCTAACTTGAAATCAATCTGCTCAATGAGAATTATCTACATAACCAACTCAAGAAAATGTGGGCAACAGTAATAAATATGAGATTCCACTAGATACGTAGGAGAGGAAAGCAAGGAATAAGATGAAGAATCATTCCCAAGTACCATATCATAACCAACACCCAAGCTCAACTAAGTACAACTCAATTGTTGATCCCAAATAAAAATTGTATGTAAGATGATCAGAAAGTGTGCCTAGGCACCAAGACTAGAAGTAGTCCCACTAGTCCATTCTTGCGACAACACCTCATGACTAGAAGTTGCACCTGGGTCCCAAACCTTGTTGTTTCCATCCAATGTAGGGCTGCAACTAGGAGTAGTCTCATCATCCTACTCGAAAAGTGGGTTATCATATACCCTATCAGCTCCTATCTCAAACAAAGGGTTATCAAAAAGCATCTATTGACCACCCTCAAGAGCTGATTGTGAATCCAAATCAGCAAAACTGCTAGGCCCTTGCTCATGTTCAAATATATGCAAGGTAAAATCTGATTTGTTCTCAAGAACAAGATCAAGATCAATATCATCATCAATACCATCAACCATGCTTAATTGTGGAGTGGAACTTGGAGCAACTCCATAATCAAAAGAAAATTCATCCCAATTAGGTTCTTTGTGTTCCTCTTGTGATGTTTTCTCAACAAATAAATCATTTACCAATACATCACTACACATGTCATCACCAATATCTCCATTCATCAACTGGTCTTGTGAAATCAAACTCAAACCACCTTTGTCAACATCACTGAAATCATCTTTGTTTTCTATTCTGAAGGTCTCATCCTTAGTGCCACCAACATCACAATCTCCCAAAGGCATGTTATTATTTTCAACGCTACCGAACTTGATACTAGTGTTCATTGGTACTCTGGACAACTCTAAAGATGCATTAAAGGATGCTCCCTTGTCTTTTCCCTTTCCTTTTCTAGACTCCACACATGGCCCACTATGTGACAACCCCCTCAAAACCACATTCTTACCCTCAAATTGGAATTTCAGCTCCAACATCTAAAAGTTTAGAGTAAACTCCCCCAAAAAGCATAGTCATTGAATGCCCATAACTACATCTATGTCTCCTATGTTCACCACATAAAAATCCTCCTTAATTTCATGACCTCTGAACTATACGCTCAACTGAGGGACCATCTTGGTATATTGGATTGTAAATCCATTGGCTACCATAACTCTAAAACCACTACCCTCCTGTGTTTGAAGCTCTCTTCATGCCAATAAGCCATCATCGATGAAGTTATGGGTAGCTCCTATATCAATTAAAGCTAGCATATGCTATCCTTGTATCACACCTCTAATATGCAAAGACTAATCCTCATGAAAGCTATGGAGTTGGGAAAGTTTCCCATCATGATCCCACACCTTACCACTTTCTTCTGGTGTCTTTTCACCTTCATTTTCTCCAAAATCAGCTTGCTGGTATGATTTTTCTGATTCACCATCTTCATCAGATTGATATTCTATTAGTAATACTTTAGCCTTGGTCAAGCATTTGTGATCCTTGGTGTAAGGTTCTTTGCATGTAAAACACGATCCTTTCTTCCTGAGTTCATTCAAAGTCTCATTGTCTATCGTTGTGTAGTTTTTCTTAGGCTACTCTTGCTCTTTGATGTCAATGTTTTTTGTCTTTTTCCTTCTTGGGCTGTGAGTCCTTGGACTGAAATTTGTTCTTGAAATCTGATGTCTCCAAGTCTCTAGCCTTTTTAATGGCTTCCTAAAGGCTTTAATCCACCCCCTTAATGGATCGGAAATTCCACCAATGAACAACACCATAAGCCTTCTCTCAGAAGTATTAGTCACTAACACAAAAAGCTTTTGAAAATTTGCAATGTATGAGTCAACATAACCCCATTGTTTAAATTGGGGTAACTCCTTGAAGTGCAGCTCATGATCTTTTTCTTATCAAATATTTCAATTAATCTTTCAGTGAACACCCTATATGAAGTGATTTGTGCATGCCACAAGGTTAAAATTCCATTATACCACCACTCGTGAGGAATGTCATCTAGGTGTATTGATGCATATTGAATGGACTCTAACTCAGGCATAGGATTTAAGGTGAAATAAGTATCTAGTTTATGAACCGAGGCTCTCACTGCCATCTTACTGGAGCCATGAAAATATGGTAAAGTAAGTTTCCCCACTTTCCTCTGAAGTTCATTTTGCTAGTCTCCATTCACCCTATTGTTAGTGTCTCATCCTTAGGTCAATGCAATATTTGAGAGATATGTCCTACTGGAAACTAGGCCCTACTGGAAACCAGGCCCTGCATTGAGCCAATCTTTCCTAAACTAATCTTGCCATTCCAACATAGTGAGCTTATGATTAACATGTACTTCAACTCTCAGTGGAAATTTTGGCATAAGAGGCCTTTCCAAGGCTCCTTGATTACCCACTCCTTGTTGTCCCACCCTATTTCCTTGACCCATTTGGTCCATTCTCTGTATTAAATTTGCTATCTTGTCATTAGTCTCCTGAGTTTGTTGTGTTGCCCTACCTTTCCCCCTAACCATAACATCAACCTATCTAGAGGTCCATCATTCCTCTCACCTTCACCACCCCTATCTCCCATGTTTCCAGTGCTTGAAGACCCACTGGATCATGATTCTACTTGCTTACCTTCTTTTGAAGATGACCAATGTTCCCAAAAAAATCTCTTCTTTTCTCCTACTTCTTTCTAAGTACCTTCTTGACCTACCACTCTGGCTCATATAAATTTATACTCGCTAGTTGGCAGGACTGATTTGGCTTTGATACAACTGTAATAACCAACCCCATTTAAAAAAAAATTCTTCCACTGCTATTATGATTTTCAAAGTATGTTTTCCCTTGTTTCAACATGCCAAAGGTAGATACATAGAACATAAAATAGCAAAGACTATCTTGAAATATTCCCCAAAGATTGTTTGGCTTTCTGAGTCTCTCCACTACTATATGAAAAGTTTCATGTTTTTTTTTTTTTGATTTATTTGGTTTGAGCTCCCTCACATTCCAATCATGCTATATTGATGCCAAACAATTATAAACTAAAAAAAGGGGAAACATATAATAGCTTCCTTGGAAAGAAGAACACACATCTTATTCAATAATTAGATTTTAATTGACAAACAAGGATAGGTTTAAACTACCATTAATATTAGAAAATAAGCACATTCTAAGACCTGAAATAGTACACTTATCAATAGATTTTTAGTCCTCCAAGAAATTATCAAGCTGAAGTAAGGGTAAGGCCTTAATCTCCTTGTTCTCAAGCACACCAAAATGGAGAGAAAGCCTTCATTAACCAACAACATAAACCAAGCTTGAAATAGATTTCAAATTGTGAAATAATCACCCCAAAGGGATGCCCTCCTGTGAGATGTTTGATCAAACTTTAAAAATTCAAGAGTCACTCAAAAATCACAAGAAAGTGCTCATTGGAATCGCCCTCAGTTGATTCTTCTTAAAATGCAATACCCATTTGCAAACCACATCTTCCCTGAAGGTTGTGAGCATAAACCTATAAACTTGTGGTGCCTAACAACCTAGGGTGATTTGGCCTTTGAAAATTCTATCACCTTCTAAAAATTGCAAACTAAAGCTTAATAGGGGCACCTTGGAGAGTGCTTTCAAAAGAGTCAATATCCATTTGGAACTCTCAATCTTTTTTTGAAGTTATGAATAAATATTTAGGTTCAGGTTCAAACTGAAAGTGCCCAAAAATCATGAACTTCATCAACAAAATGCATCTCGTCTTCACCAAAATTGATACCAAGATAATACTAGTCAAAACCAACAAACCCCTGCATAAAAAATGATCAAAATCTTCATCTCTAAAGCTTGTAAACTGCAACTTTGAAGCTAAAATGGAAACCTCTGAATGAAATCACCCCTTCACCAGCTTGAGGAGGTCTCTCACTACTAAAATTGGTCTTAGACAAGAGGGTTTTCATCCTCAAATCCATTTTCTCATACCTTCTAGTACAATACCAACAACATCTCCCTTTGTTGACAATCTCCAACATGAATAATACACTTCAAAAATGAACTTTTAAAAGAAATCCAATTAGGGTGAATATCTCAACCCTAAAAACCAACACCATTTCTCACAACCTTTTGATTTTCTTTGAATTTTAATATTCATCTCCCTTGGCTTGGGCGCCCAAGATATTTAGGCATTATAAAATGATATTATAGTTTGAAAAAAACTTCAATTTATTGCTCTAGGTGCCATGGTCCTTTTTTAGTCCCCTTTTTAACCCACAATTAAAAAATATAAAATTACTTTAATAAATCTCACTTTTTGAAACATTTTTCAAATATTTAAATGATTCAACCTTAGTAACTTTATATTGACTAAATATGTGCTACTATGACCAATCTAACTAGGTCCAAATAACCCTAATTGACTTACTATTTTTATAAAGTCCTAAAAATAGTAAATAAAACCCTAAAACTTGAGCCGAAAAGAAAATGAGGCTTAGAAAGGCTCATTGAGGACTAAAGCACCGTACCAGACCCCCTGCTAAAAATATAACTTACTAAAAATAGTAAGTGTATCAGAATCAACCCTAATTAGAAGATGACATCATAAAATGGAGGCATTACAAAAATGGTTTACTTTTTTTTGTTTTAATAAGCTATAACGCGCTCACATTATAACGTGAATGTGTTAAAGGCTCGATGTGACCAAGCCTTAGGCTCAGTGACACCAAGCCATAACACTCTCATGTTATAGCCTTTCAATTTTTTTAAAAAAAATTGGCCACTTTTTGGCCCCCCAACTTTTTGCACCCACTCATGTAGTGAGCAAAAGTTGTCTACAATTCTTTAGTTATGCTGCAAAGATGTTGGTGATATTGTGGTGGATTTATTTGTGTAACATTCTTCTCTATCTTCTTTTTTATTCTTCTCGTGAGCTTTGGGAGTGAGTCTTTCTTTCTTTGGACAATGAGCCCTCTGGTAGTGAGCCCTTTGTATTTGGTGTTGATATTACTTTATATTGTGAGCTAATCTTCACCGTGGTTTTCCCATCTTGGGTTTTCCATGTAAATATAGTGTTCTCTTGTGCATGGTGTGGATTTAATTTAGTTATTGTTATTTTCTTCCATGCCAAATCATTATAATAGATTAATGGTTAATTGAAAAAATGTAGATCTAAATGTTTGTGAGGATTTTGAAGCTTTAAGGTAAAAATGATTCACCCCCCTCAATTGTCTTATGCATTCAACAATTGGTATTAGAGAAAGGTTCCTTGGATGAAAGCTTAACTGCTTGAGGTAGATCTGGGATAGTGCACAAGAAAGAGATCTCTATGTTTGATGGAATGAACTATGCATTTTGGAAGACATAGAAGGAAAGTTTTTTGGTTTATCTTGGATTTGTTGTCTGGAAGCCTATTAAAACTAGATAAACTGAACCTACAAATGGTCCAAGTACTGCTGATGTGATCAAAGCCTATAAAATCAATGGTAAAGCAAGGTATGCTCTCTTAAATAGTCATACTAATTATGAATTAGTGAAAGTGATGAGTATGAAAACTAATAAAGAAATTTGGGAAAAGTTAGAAAGAATTTATGAAGGAGATGATAAGGTCAAAGAAGCTAAGATGTAGAATCTGAAGATCATGTTTGAAAACCTACAGATGTTTGAAGATGAAAATGTTACAAGCTATATGCAAAGGGTAGATGAAGTTGTCAACTCCATAAGAGGTTTTGGTGATGAACTCAAAGAACCAGAAGTGGTAAATATAATTCTTGGAACCCTTCCTAAATCTTATAGTCATAAAGTGTCTTCTATTGAGGAATTTGAAAATTTGAATCAATATACTAGAGATCAATTCTATAGTTCTTTAACTTATTTTGAGATGAGAGAATTTGGTACAAATAGTGGTGCAAAAGTTGAGACTACTTTTAAGGCTAGAAAATCATAGGAGATCAAGGAATTAGATCGGGAGGATCTTGATGATATAGAATCTAACTTTGTAAGGAGAATGAAGAAGGGTACTGGTAAGTGCAATGGTAAGATACCTTTCAAATGTTTTAGTAGTGGAAAGATAGGTCACTATGCTTCAATATTTCCAAACAAAGCTTTCAATAACAAAAATAAGGAGAAAAAATGTAAGATGATTAAGGAAAGCTATTATGTTATAGAAGATGCAAGTATTTTTGATGATGAATCTAATTATGGAGATGAAGATGATGAATACTTCTTTATGGCTTTGAAATATGAATATGTTTTTGCTAACTTTGGGAGATGTGTGAAAGAAATCCCTTCAGAGACAAAGGATAAGATTGAAGGTACTTTGGTATTTGATTTTCATGCTAGATAGGAGAGCTATTGGATCATTGATAGTGGATTCTCTAATCATATGACCAGTGATAAGAGTAATTTTGTTAAACTTGAAAAATATGATGCAGGAAGTGTTAGATTTGGTGATGATACATCTTCAAGATATGTGGAAAAGGTTCTATTAGTTTTGATGGAAAACATAATATTGATGATGTTTACTATATTAAGGGTTTAAGGAATAACCTCTTGAGTTTTAGAAAAATGTGTAGCAATGGATACAATATTATGTTTTAGGATGATGGATGTGAGATGAGAAAAGGATCCAAAACTATGGTTGTTATTGGAAGAATGACAAATGTAAATGTTTATCAGCTTAAGGGTGTTGATGGTAATTTTTTATGATTTAGATTGATGAAAGCTGGTTATGGTATAGAAGAATGTGTCACATCACTTTTGATAACCTAGTAAGAATCGGTTTAGTTCAAGTTATGAGAGATCTACCAAAGATTACAAAGCCTATCAATGTTGTCTGCAAGGAGTGTCAAATTGGAAAGAAAGAAAGAGGAAGCTTCAAAGTCAAAGAATAATCTACTACCGGATTGTTGGAATTGGTACATACAAATCTTTGTGGTCCTACAAGAGTAAGAATTCTTCAAGGTGACAATATTTCATGCTATTAATTAATGAATATTCTAGAATGACATGGGTTACTTTTTTCAAAGAAAAATTAGAAGCTCTAGACAAGCTTAAAGCATTCAAATTTATGGTTGAAAATGAAACATATATGAAAATGAAATGTTTGAGGTGTGATAGAGGCGCAGAGTTCACCTCCAATGAGTTTAACATATTTTGTGAGAATCATGGAATAAAAAGGAACTTGTCTACCCCTAGGACTCAGTAGAATGGAGTAGTTGAAAGAAAGAATATGACTATTCAAGAAGTTGCAAGAACAATGATGAAAGAAGAAAATCTATCAAAAATATATTGGAGAGAAGCAATTCACACTACTATTTATATACTTAACAGAGTTCAAGCAAGAAAAAATAGTACAAAGACTCCCTATTAGCTATGATATGGAAGGATTCCTACTATCAAGTACTTCAGAGTGTTTGGAAGAAAATGTTATATCAATAGAGGCGAAGATAACTTGGGAAAGTTTGATGCAAGGTCTAATGAAGGTATTTTCCTTGGAAACTTTACTAGAAGAAAAGCTTACTGATGCTACAACAAGAGATTGAGAAAGATTGTTGAGAGTGCAAGTGTCAAAGTTGACAAAGATTTATAGAAGAATTCAATGACGATAGATGGATATGAATCAGATAAGTCTTCTTGTAGAGAAGAAGAAAAAGAAAGACAAGTACATATTGAAGAGGAAGAAGCTCCAAAAAAGATTCCTAAAACTCCTAAGTATGTGTGGAAGAATCATTTTGAAGATCAAATAATTGGACATAAGAGAGAAGGTGTAATGACAAGAAGTAAAGCTGCTAAATAATACATAAATCTATGTTTACTTTCTAAAGTTGAACCTAAAACAGTGATTGAGGCATGCAAGGATGAATATTGGATCAAAGCTATGAAAGAAGAATTGTTGCAAATTGAGAAGAATCAGACTTGGGAACTTGTCCCAAAACCAACAAACAAAAATGTAATTGGAACTAAGTGGGTGTTCAGAAGAAAACTAAATGAGAATGGAGAAGTGGCAAGGAACAAGGAAAGGCTTGTGTGCAAAGGCTACTCACATGTTGAAGGAATATAAGCTATTAGTATGTGTGATTGTAATCATAGTATAGGCTAAATACACCATATCCTAATGAATTTAAACTATATTTAACCCCCTAAGCTACAATCCCAATGAGATTTTTAAAAGCTTCAAAAAACCAAAAAACCATTAAACTAAGCATGAAATAAACATGAAACCTTAAAAGAAACCTAATCTAGAACTCCAAACCTTATCCCATTGGGAGAGTGGTGTCGTATTGATATAAAATATTGACCCTTTCCAAATCCCTTGGATAAAATGAGCAATTAACCAAACTCCATTGTTGAAAACTAAGCTAAAGTTGATAAAACGATGGTATGAGTGGATGAAAAGGATGAAAAAGCTTGATAATGGATGCAAGTATGAATAAAGATAGTATTAAAATGGGTAGCATAACTTTGCTTTGATGGAAGTGGATCCATTTATGTCAAAATGTGAGGTATTTATAGGAGAGAAAATGAAGAATCAAGGTCAAGATAAAAAGGATCAATCAATGGTCAAGATGGAAGCAAGGGTGAAGACATGGATCAAGGATTCTCATTAATGGATGAGAATCAAAGATCACATGGATCAAAGAAACCATCAAGGGCTCACAATGATTCAAAAAAACACACTTTCAAAGTTTGTTAGAGAGTTTATTAGGGAAGAATATTCCTTTTTTGGAGCCAAATAGAAGAATATTCCTTTGGAATATTCCCTATCAAGTGAATGGGTGAGGAAAATTAGTAATTAGCTAATTAAAACTAAGCTTTAATTGTGCATGTTGAAGAATATGAGGATGATCATTAAATAATTAGTTTATTTAATGAAAAGGGGATGTAAATGACATTTAATTCAATAATTTAGGATTATTCAATTAAATGAGAGGACATCAGGCATTTAAATTAAATAATTTGTATTATTCATTTAAACAAGGTGAAAGGTGAATGTGAAAGGGGGTGAATTAACCTAATTAAAATTAATTAGATTAATAGATGAAAATGATGCATTTAATTAAATAACTAGGTTTGTTTAATTAAATAAGAAAAAAGAAGATGAATTTCAGGATGAAACAATGTTAGTGATGAGATTCAAGTGTGTAATATCACTCAATAAAATTTTAAGTGTCTACATTTTCCCCTCTTTGAAGTGAGGTACTTGTTACATTGGTTCAAAGACTGGCACTTTTCATATTAGTGCTGCTGCTCAAATCAAAAATTCAAAAAATTATGATTTTTTTGGATGCCCCATTGTTTCCTCAGTGGAAGGAATTAAGCTAGTACCCTACCCCCTTGAGAGATTGAGTGAAAATTTGGAATTTCAGGTTGATCTCGCGACAAATATGTTATGTTGATTCAGGTGTCAAAAAAAGGCTCTGAGACATGAAAACAAGCTTAGAAACACAAAAAATGTCTCAAAATATGCTTTGTAGCTTATAAATTGGCAAAAAAAGCTAAAAACCCTAGCTTCCCCCTCAAATTAGGGTAAAAAACCCTAATTTTTAGGCATAAATAGAGGTTAAAGGGTCACTTTCAATTCACTTGCACTCTTGACTTCTAGTAATTATTGCTCCTAAGCTTTGACACCTTGGTGATATGGCATGATATGAGCTTCCCACACACCTTTTCAACAAAGTTTGAGAGTACCAACGTCAAGCAGATGTAGGACCTTGGGTATGTGCTTCAAAAATATTCTCAATTTGCGTGTTTTCCTACTTTTTTTAGGGTTTCAATTAGGTCTTTTAGGGCATCACTATATTGCAACACATTTGGAATGGTCAATGCCACTATTGATTTTATAGCAACACACTGTCCTTTTAGCGATGCGCCAGTCAATTTGGGTTTAGCGACACACATAGGTTAAGGCGATGCATGTTTCCAATAGTGATACATTAAGAGTTTTTAGTCTAGTGATGCTAATTGATTGTAGCGATGCACTTACTATACAATGACATGTCGATGATTTTTGGTATAGCGATGTGCCTAAATGTCAATATGCTATTGAGATATAGTGACATGCCAAAAATACAATGACACATCTTCAAAAAGGATACAACGATGCACTTTGAAAAGAGTGACAATTTTGTAGTTTCAGGAGTTGGACACTTAGATTTTAACCAATTTCCATTTTTTTAGTCAAATTGACACTGTTCACATCATGCATGCAGGAGGATATTCAACGTCTCATGTCCCAGGAGCACCATCTAGATATTTTTGTAGAGGCACACCATTTTGATGAGGAGTAGTAGGAGTATCTAGGAGCCCTTGGGTTAGGATTCATTGCTTATATGCTTGAGATCTGGACTCACTTAGCGATGATGAAAACATTGGTGGAGTGATGGCAGAGACATCATCATTCCACCTTCCCACTAGCGAGGCGACCATCACTTTGGAGGACATCTGGTGGATTTTGTGCCTTCCCATTCATGGGGAGTGAGTCATTTATGACACATTTTTTGAGATGGATGCATGCCATGAGCTCTAATGGTCAAATGATATCATTCTATTAATCTCTCAAATTGACTTGGAGCTATACCGAGGATGGGTTTCAATTTTTAGATTGGTTGTAGTTGCCCTGATTTCCAATGTGATTTCTCTAGACCGAAAGGGTAGAAGTTTTAGTCTAGGTTGGGGACTGGCATGGCGTGACATGACTCATATGATGACTCAGTATGTGTGGGGTCTAGTTATATTGGCCTCTTTATATCATGATATGCATTAGGTAGTATACTGTCAGGGGAGGGGCATTGGAGCTGGTGTTACTCTCCTTCACATTTGGGAATTTGAGGACATTGCAATGCTAAGACCCATTGTGGTCTTAGCAGATATTGATCAAGATGAGCCTATTGTTTACAAATACTGATCAACAATAAATTTATAGCAAATGGGTCCTACAAGGATCCCATACTGGAGGAGGGTCATAGATGATATGATCATTTTTAGATGGAGGCCATGGCTATAGGTTTTAGCATGGTACAACAATCACCAACAGTTGTTCTTTGCTAGGAAGACTTGATATCCGAAGGGGCAAGAGCATACTATGATCAAGTAGTATCTTCTAGACCGCATGGCTTGGTAGTTTGGGGAGGCACAAGATACAATCCCAGATGATTACATAGCAGTTTTTGCATAGTCATAGAGAGAAGTCTAGTGGGGACCTTAGATCTAGACACAGGTTCCAATAAAGTACTTTCAATAGCTAGTTGCTCAATCGTGGGAATATGATTAGGGACCACTTAATGTGGGGACCACCCTGACTTATGATGCATAGTGGGTGTGTCCCACATGATTGACAAATCCAGTAGGAGGGTATCCCCAAGGCAGAGGTAGAGGTTGAGGAGCAGGCAAAGGACAACAACAGGTTGATCAACAACCTCATTGTGATGAGGGTCATTAGGACCAGGTTTGACAAGATCAAGTAGAAGGCCATATTCTAGGGCCACCACCAACACCACTATGTCGAGATCAACACCATCCAGAGTAGCAGAAGCCAAAGCAGGAACAAGTAGGGTTGGATCCCTGAGATGGATAGATCTAGGCCCTCACAACTAAGAGGGCTCGATTACAACAACAACTGCAAGATATGAAAATCGAGAGAGACCATGAGAGACAATTTCAACAATAGCTAGACTTATAATTGGCTAAGGAGATTGGGCGACGATAGCAGTTAGAGGTTGTGTCAGTGGTAGCATAGGGACAGGTTGTGTCTGCATGGATGTACAGGGATGCCATCTCAGAGGTGGGTACTATAGGAGACTTTACCACTAGGATATCCCATGAGAGATGTAGAATCCCAACTACTCATAGAGGAGTGGTGTAGTGCCCCGACATTCAGATGGTCAACCCTCAATCAGACAACTAGGAGAGGGTAGTGTTATCAATCAGGATTGCACCCTAGTTAAGTTAGACTCAACTATCCTGTGTAACATGGAAACATTTTCAAGCTATGGGTGGCTTATAATGAGAATGAATCTCCAGAGAGGGATGGTTCCCCTGGTAGATCACCTAAAATGAAGACTTTTATAAGAAAAGAGAAAGAAGGATAACTTGAAATGAAAATCCTAAAACTTAAAGGGTGATGCACCAGAACTTTTAAACTTATTCACTAATTCAACTCACAATCAGCTCTGAAAACATTTACTCTCACAATCTCATGAAAAACATGCAACACAAAAGTGATTTGTATGAAGGATTAAAACTAAACACAACATACAACTTGTATTACATGAAAATTCTACGCACACACTTGCAAGAATGAGACATGCAAAAGGATTCAACACTTAGAATCACAATTAGACATCAAATCATCCACTACAAAATGAGACAAAACCATGAAAGAGGAAGGCACTGTTGCTTATATTGATATGAAAGGAGCTGCTATATCATAATATTTGAGTTACAAAATGCTTACAAAACTCTTTGCAAATGATCAAGAGAGGAAGAAGTAAAAATCTAAACTTAGAAAAATCTAAGTTTTTCTCCAATATATATCTCCAATGTGCCCTCATGAGAGAATGGGAAAAATATGAGTTAACTGCTAGCCAAAATAGAAACTCCAATGATATTTTCGAGCAAAGGGAATAAACCTAAAGAACAGGGCCCAAACTGACTCAAACTGAGTGAGAAAAGGTGGAAACTTTCCCCCCTAAGAAAATCGACCCAAAAGGACTCAAAAATTAAGTTAGAACTGACTGAAAAATAGAAACAAAAACTCAGTTCACTTGTTTTTCTATTTTGCACAAATGAGACTCAAATTGAAAAAAGAAAGTTTCAATGAGAACTCTTTGCACTTGCTCCTATTTACTACATTTAATGACAATTACTAAAGTAATTTATTAAAACATTGCTTTAATAAAGTCTTACAATATCTTGTAGTTTCAATTTAAGCCAAAATAGAATAAGGGAAAAGACTTGAGTTTGATTTGATTTTTTGCAAAAATACAAGATTTGTATCGCATTTGACTTTCTCAGAACTCAGAAAAATAACTAAGGCACATAGCCATATGATTTTCTTCAAAAATAATAAAAAAAATCCTAAGGCATGAAAGGCTTAGGCTTGTAAAATATATGCAAGGAAAATAATATAATACCACAAAGGTATTAGCAAGGCATGCAATTTTTAAAATAATGTGAAAAAAACCACAAGGCCGACTTAGGGTAAGAGGAAACCCTAAACACAAAACATTTGGCCTCATTTCTTTTCACATTCATACTTCACTTTGATTTTCGGTGAAGACTTGGGTCTGCCTTAGCGCCACCATTAGGGTTTGAGCTTCGAGTTTCATGGAGTTCTGAAGCTTCTGCCAAGCCAACATTGAGCTTTTCTGAGCATTTCATATGAAAATCTCTAAGTTGAAGTCTAATAGGGTAAGGCTTCTATATAGAAACTACCACAATTCATTCATTTAATTCACTTTTGAATGCATATTTTGAATTTCTTACTTGTAGCCTCTTCATTTTTCAATCCACCCTTTAGCAAACACTTTATTGGTGCCACCATGGTAGGGTTTCTTTTGAGCTTTTCATGAAGTCTTTCTTCTGGCACTTGGAAGCGAATTCTTTTGTTGCAATGTTTGAATCTTCACAACACCTACGAGTAAGCATTTCTCTGTACCTTCTATTATGAAAGAGAATAACTTTTTTGTTTATTTTCTATAAAAAAATGTTTGACAAACTTGCTATCCTTTGCTTCCCTTCATATGCTCGACCTTTATAGAGTTTCATCTATTCTCTTCTTTCTAAGGTTGTGGGCTTTACTTATTTTGTTTACCTTCAGAAACAAAACATAATTATTTTTTCCTCTTTTCTTTAGGCCTTTGAAGTTTCACAGTTACAGGCCGCAGCTAGAAATAATGAAGTATACATATTATTCTCTGCATATTTTTCTTTATTGTGCAAATATTAGATAGGGTTTTAAATCATGTGACCTTCATTGCTCTGGACCCCTGATGAAACCTTTCTAGGGTTTAGAAACCCATGACCTCCTTATGCTATAGTTAGGGCTTTTGAGAAAATATACTTTCTCTGCTTTGGGTAATTTTCTATGCATAGATTTCTCACAGCCACGATGGTTTTCAAAACTGTGGACTATTTCTCTGCAAAAAAATGAGATAATATTTACCATATAGTTTCTCCTTTCAATTTTTTGGGGTCTCATGTTTTGATACTTCTTATAACCAATGGACTGTGATTGCTACGAATTTTTTTGTATTTTGTATAATAACTTTGTGATTGTGCTTATGGGTAGCATGAATACTCAGTTTGTGAAAATGCACAGCTTGCACTTTGTTATTCCTTCATTTGCAATGATAAGTATAAATAGTATATTGAAGTGTGTTTATACCTTTTTTCTATTGTCCCTTCATTCATTGAAAATTGTACAATTTGTATCCTTTGAGGATTCTTACAAACATTATCTTGATTTAATGGCATCTCACTTCATGGCACTGCCTTTCCACCCTCACAAATGCCTGTACAACTTTGACATTTTGTATTGCTCACCCTATGTGGCTATTCTCTCCATTTTTGCAGTCCCTTATGATGTTCCTAACACTTGCACATTGCTACCTCCTATAAATTGTGAAACCCTTTTGCTTCCTTAAATCATGAATATGTATAAAGATCATTCTGTTTGTTGTTGCTTTTGGCATTATGACCTCATTGTTCTTTGTGTTTGTAACTATGCACTGTTAATGCACCATGATTTATAACTTCTCTTCTAAAATATGCATTTCACATGCTGAAAATAGCAAAAATGGTGTTGTGATAGCAAATAAATGATATAAAATAATGATGCAAAATCGGGGTGACTTGGAAACTTGTAGGTGCAAACAACCTCTTTGGTGAGAATTGATGCACTTTTACTTTATTCAGTAGATCATTATTCTTGCATTCCATAGCACTGTCTTCTACAATTTCACTATTTTAAGGTTGATCCATAGTATTTTATGGCCTTTGATCACTCCAAGTTGCTCCTACATGGCACTATTACTATGTTTTACCCTATTATGGAGCAGTCTTCAATACAACCTTATACTGAAAATGGCATTGCTCTTATTTCTTGCTCATTGAAAGTTGCATTATGCAATGAAGAATATTTAACTACCGTTGTGTTGTTTCCTTTGACATTGGATGCCTTTTTTGCGAATGTATCTCTTGTTAAGAGTATGAAGTCAACAAATTATGATATCTTTGTAGGAAAAGGCACCAATGTCAAAGGAAATAGCACCAATGTGGTTAGGGTAAGCTTTACTATGGCACATTCCTGCTTCATGAGACAAGATGTTGGGCTCAACCCTTGTGGGAGCCACATTCCAACCCACATGCAATGATATCAAAAGAGACAGATCCAACAACAAAATTTCACCTATACTTGCACAATGAACAAACATGTTAGATAAAAAATAGTGAAGCTCAATGCTCCTACGATGTTTGATTTTTAGGCTCTCTTGCATACATCTGATACTTGTTCAACTGATTTAATGGATCATAGCCATATGCTATATTTTTGTTGATAGGATATATGATGAGATTTATATCTGGAGCTCTGACCAATTTTTCCAATCATTTGTAGGTTCATCTAAAGATTAGGAGCAAGAAGGAGCTAGAAACAAAGAAGACCAACACAAGACTACCTAGGAAATGATGGATATACTTCTTTTCATGTGCTTTTCAATACTTTGGTCTTAAGTTGTATATATCCTTATGTTGCATTGGTTTAGCTACTCCCACGGATTGTGTGGAACATTTGATCATTCTTTTCCTTTCAATGTATAAAACAACAACATTTATGCAATCTTGTATATACTTCCATTACAAAATGAATGAAAAACAACAATATTATGCAATATGTATGATTTATTCTATTATCAAACATTGCACAATAAAATTGAATCTCTTTTGATAGCATCCTTTGATATGCCATGGTTAAACTTTAGCAGAAATATGTTGGAATACCTTTCACTGTTAAATATAATCGACTATTTTAGCTCTACCAAATTGAGTTGTAGGTGAAAATTTGGTAATAGGTAGCTAGAGACAACCACCTGGTGGTCATCAGGACCAGTCAAGGCATGATGACTAGCATAACAGGGGATAGCTCATGCTCATTTTGTGGAAACATATTTTATATACAATCTAATTTGTACATGCATACACATTCATTGACTCATTTTTTATAGCCTCTTGTATATGTACTTTTGATGATAGTTACACATTGACTCTGATATGTGTACCATGACATTCATTTTTTAGATATATATCTATATATCTATATATATATATATATATATATATATATGAGATGGCTAGATTTGATTTATAATGTGATGCCCTATGATATGTGATGTGATGTATTTATTTCATGTGTCATGATTATGTATGGATGTAAATGCAATAGATGCAATTCTTTATTTATGCTTTGCGACATGAGATGATCTATGATGTGATGTTTATGCGATGTATGATATGTCATGGATGTAATGCAATGGATGTTTCATTTTCATTTTTAGTATCTTTCTATGACATGCTATGCGATGAATGTATTTTTCTTTTTGTAGTTTCCCATATGATGATGCCATTATTTACGATATGATATGGGTATGCTATGATTATGCAGGATGTATGTGTGCTAATGGTTTGTGGATGCAGGATGGATGCATTTATGATTTTTTTTACTATCATGATACCATGTTAACATGGAAAGAAGATAGAAGAATAAATGGAGTAACCATTGATTTAGAAGTCCAAAAAGTCCATGAGTCATTGAGAATTTATTAGATATGGTGATGAGATTGATGATATGCTATTTTGTGGGATTGGGACACTTCGTCATTCCTTATTTTTGATATAACATAGACACAATGCATCAAGGTATTGATAACCAGGATGGCATTGTATCTAGTGCGATGGACTTTGACTCTACAAATAGATAGGATAATCCTTGCTCACACCTTGACATATGGAAACCTTGTTGGAATGTGGTTCAAAAGTTTAGAATATCTCAGACCAAAGCATACACAATAGTCACCAATTTATTCAAAATGACCTTCCAACACACAACTAAGCAAGTATGCACTAAGATTATTTTACAAGAATACCCCACAAGCACAACAAATGAAAGATAATGATCAATGCCACATTCCTTTCTCTCTAAATCATTTTAGACATCATCGAAAGGTCCTCAAAATGGGTCAACAAGATAAATTGAAAGAAAAGATTAAAAAAAAAAAATAGTCAATGTTATCTATATATTTTGCCAACATAACATAGCTAAGGTGACTTTTGATGTTGATGCCCATTGTAGGAAGGATTCATCCTAGGACATGTTTATCAAGTGTTTTTACTAAGAATAAGTGTTTGATAGGCCATTGATACAAATACTACCAACTTGTTTACCTATGAGCTAGACTTTGGATTTTTGACATTTAGGTTCACACTTCATGATTTCCAAACTTGTTTTCTACTTGTTTTTACAAAGTTTGAAGATGACGATTGATTTATTATGGATGAAGGCTTGTTGTGGGTGAAAGAAAAATGGGATGGATGGTTTTGGGATTTTCTAGAATATTTCAATGTTTTTGGTATTTTTGTAATGTTTTAAGGCTGGTTTTGGTCATTTTGAATGTTTTTGTTTTTTGGATTATTTGAGGTTGTTTAGGGTTTTCAAGTTTTCAAATGTTTTGGGTTTTTTGAGTTTTCAAATGTTTTTCTGTTTTCTAAGTTTTTTTATCAAGACCTAAGAGGGATTGACCTAGGGCCTCAGGGGATTATCAAAGATTAGCCTTGCATATGTTATACATGTAGATACCATGTAGTTCGACTGAATTTGACCTGTTATTGATGAGATATGAACACTTGATGGATTACTAGTTTATTATGATAGACTCCTAAAGGACTAACCTAGAGTGTCTTTGGGGCACATCAGTGATGGCCTTGCCTATGTTCAAGCTCAGAGACAACGTATTTTGATAAGGTTATTTTTTTTATTTTGATTTTTTGACTTTTTGACCTGTTTTGGGATTTTGATGTGATTTGGATGTTTTGGGTTTTGACTTTACCATTTTATGAATGTTTTGGGATTTTTTGAAAGATTTTAAATAATCTTAGGATATATGAGAACCCAATCCAATGCAAGCATAACAAATTTCCCCCAGTGTGGCACGATAGACTACCTTGATATAGGTGGGATAAACTGACCTTAGGAATGTATTAGGTAGTACTAAAGGGGATTATGATACTTACACAATATCTAGCTATGATTCAGACGTGGATGGGTAATGGAATAAATAGGATTAGTGATGTGATGGTGGATGTAATGTGAAGCATGATAAGCTAAGGATCCAAAGATAGACGGAGGTGCTTATTTATGCAAGGCACCTATTTGCTAGGTTTTCACTAAGGTACTTTCCTAAAGCACCACCGAAGTGGTTTTCACTAGAGGAATATTTTTTTTTCTTTACTATTTTCAATCCTTTTTCTTTTTAATTTTTTGTCATTTTTTGTATTTTTTTGTATTTTCATATTTACACCCTTCAAGCCTAGGCATAATTTTTTTTGATATGGATACTATTGATTGGCTCTTGCATGGGTACTCCTTTTGGCATTGATAATTGGTAAGCTCCTGACCCATAGCTTGTTGTGAAAAAAAAATGGGCCCAACCAATTGGGCTCAAACTTTCCTTTACTATCTTGATCTGGAACATTCTTTTGATTCTACTTGAGGACAAGATCCCCTACTTGGAAGGACCAAATCTTGATCTTCTTGTTGTAGCTTCATTTCAATCAGTTTTGGTATTCTTGTAGATGGTTTAGGGAATCAAGATGAAAATCATCCAGGAATTCTAACTCATTCAATCGAGACACCCTATACTCTTCATCAGTGATCAGATTCTACAGTGACACTCATAGCGAGGGAAGCTTGACCTCAATAGGTAGGATGGCTTATGATCCATAGACCAAGGAGAAAGGGGTTACACCTATAGGCGTGCAAATACTATTTCTATAAGCCCATAGGGTGGGGTTTAACTGCAGATGCCAGTCACGACTAGCTTCATTGACTGTCTTCTTTAGGATTTTTAGAATGGTCTTGTTTGTAGCCTCAACTTGATTGTTGCCTTGGGGGTAATAGGGGGTAGAGAACTAATGTTGGATGTTGAATCTTGGCATAACTCTCTTATATCTTTATTTTTGAAGGGTGTTCTATTATCTGAGATAAGGGCTTGTGGAACACCATAGCGAAAAATAAGGTAATTCAAGATAAATTTAAAGATTTTTTTCCCCATTATATAAGTCATGGGAATAGCTTCCACCCACTTCGTAAAGTATTCAGTGGCCATGATGATAAATTTGTGGCCATTAGATGAGGTCGAGGTAATCTTTTCTATGAGGTCGAGACCCCACTATGAGAAAGGCCAAGGTGTGACAATTGGTTGGAGCTCCTAAACCAAAGCATGGATAAGGTCTCCATGCTATTGACACTGAACAAAATTTTGTACGTACTAATGAGCCTCTCTTTCCATGGTTGGCCAGTAATACCCCATCCTCAACAGTTTCTTGGATAAGGTCATACCACTAGAATGGGAACCACAAATGCCTTCATGTACTTCTATTAAGACGGTCAAGGCTTCCTCTTGGTTAAGACATCGTAGTAATGTCCCCTCGATGCTCCAAAAATATAGGGTATCAACTAAGATGATGAATCAAGATACCTTTTAATGAAGTTTTTCTTTAGGTTAGAGGTGATATCGGATGGGAGGCTACCTATGCTAAAATAGGTGAATATATCGTGATACCATGGGGAACAAGGACCAATAATTACACACACAAATTCAGATTCAAGAATTTTGAAAGTTGGTACGAGAAGTTGTTCTACCAAGAATTCACATTGAAGGAATTTATGTGGCATTCTAACAAAGACCCAATTGTTGCCATGGCATCTGCTGCTCAATTTTTTACATGAGGTATCTTCTCAAAGGTTATATCAATGAAGAAGTCCTTAATACTTTCTACCAACTTGTAAGGAGTGATTTTATCATCCTTAATTTGGTATTCATCATTGACATGGTTAAAAATCAGTTGTGAGTCCCCATAAACTTTTAACTCTTGTATCTACCACTCGACTACTATTCTTAATCCTATTATTAGAGCTTTATACTCAACAATATTGTTGGTACATGGAAATGATTTCCCTGGTATGAATTTGGAATACAATCACCTTCAGGGGTGATAAAGAGGATGCTCGCTTTTGATCCATGTTGGGTATATGATCCATCAAAGTTCATTTTCCATTGATTTGTTGTATTGAGGAGAAAGATCAATTTATCAGGAAACTCAGATACCAAAGGGTTCTCTGCATAAATGGGTGCTTCTGCTAGTTGGTCTGTAATGACTTGTCCCTTTATAGCCTTTTGTTCCACATATTCTATGTCAAACTCTATTAAGATCATTACTAATTTGGCCATTTTCCCAGTGAGAGTTGCTTTGGATAATAGATATTTTAATGGGTCGATCTTAGCAATAAGCTTGATTTGGTGTGAAAGCATGTAATGTTTGATTTTTTTTGAAGCAAAGACCATTGCTAGGCATGCCTTCTCAATGGATGAATAATTTATTTCATATCCTACCAAGGTCCTGCTGATATAATAGATGGCTCTTTCTTTTCCCATTTCATCATGTTGGGATAGAAGAGCACCTAGTGCTCCTGATGTACTTGAGATTGTCACACCTCATCTTTTTGTTACTGAGTTACTTTTACCTTCATGGGTAAAAAGGATGATAAATGCAATCATGATTTTGATATGCTTGCTAAAAGAATGAAATACTAAAATAGGTATTATATTTATATTAAGTGAAAGTGTTGATAAAATGTAAATGTGGCTTGAAAGAGTAATTATGTTTACATTGATGAAGAACATGCATCACTATATGGATATGCTAAAGTTTCATGATGCATATGGATTTATTATGAACATCTAACTACCTTGGCGTTGTACTAAGCTAGTTGCAGGGACATGTTCAATCCTTTGAAAGGGATGGGAAGTATCACTCAGGAAAAGTGATTGGTTGGGTAACCCTAAATGAAACCTATCTGAGCTTAAACACACACTCACTTATAGAATGATAGAGTCGTGTCATAGTTTGGGGAAAACTAGTAAGTAATCCTTTTGTATGATGTTTTTACATTAGATAGGATCACAATTTCTATTAGGAGCATTCTTGGATTAAATTAAGTAATTGAATCATTGAGTCTTTGAGCATTATGTATGGTTACCTTTACGTTGATTTGTATGTACATTAGGGGTAAACATGTCTATGGATATATATTGATACGTGCAAGAGAGCATAATTATATGCATATATATGTCAGTAGAAATACTTATGAGTTTACTTGTACAAGGAATCAATTATATGTGTATATATATACACTTAATGTAGATACCTGTCGATGAGGATATGAATGTATTTAAGTTGATATGTAATAGTAACATGTTATGTGTTGAATAAACGTATATACATATATACATATATACCCACATGTTGATATACACGTATGTGTAATGTGATGGAGTAACCATATGAGGACGATGATATATATATATATATGCGAGTATGAGTATATAGATATATACATATGGTATTGTTATGGTTTAATGATAACATGGATATATAGATTCGAATATGGAATGATTCATTCTTTCAATTTGGGAGTTGATATATAAATATATATGTGTATATAATAATATACATATATATAGTATATATGATATATACCTTATTAAGTACCTTGAGATTCTAGTGTGGGCCTCTTAATGAGAATGTGCTTTGATAAAAGCCAACACATAGAAAAGTAAATGGCCATTCTATTTTATATGAGGGGGAATGAAATATGCAAAGACTCATAAGTAGCATGTATTACACATGGCGTGTAGAAAATGGAAACAAACAAAGACCAAAACCAATGCATGGGTATGAGACTTAGTTAAATGATCAAGAATGTAAAAGGTAGGGAAAAAAATTAATGCACAACATATAAGGGAAGTATTAGAGGGTGAATTATACATGTATTATGCAAAAGGTAAAGGCCAATTTGAAGTTTATAATCCATGGTCGATATCATACAAAATGCATCGCTATTTTGTATTGGCGCATTACATCTATCTTGGAACACATTTATCCAAAAGATAAAAGGCGATGGAAATATTAAATATCAAGCTTGCTATGCAAAGTGTTTTAAATGCATGATAAAAGGAAATAACCATAGCAATAAATGTGCTTGGTCAAAGCACAGTTTGAATGCTATTTTAGAGGATCCAATTCATCTTTTCTTTTCCAAATGAATAAGCTATGAATAAGTCAACATAGCTATGTTTTGCCTATGAAATGTGGACTATTTCTTTGGATAAACTTGTGCCAAAGGAATAGGAAAATAGATGATATTTGGTGCCATTAAATAAATACTTTGTTCCTATAGAAGTTTATCATGTTTTTAATTTGATTCTCATCTTTTGAGCATGTGCATATTTGAAATAGTCTTGAGTTGCTATCAAGAAAAGGGGGTCAATTTGTAGAATACCAAGCTGAGTCTGTACTTAGAATTTTGCCACCTTTTTGATATGGGAGATGAGTCGAATTTCATATTGTAGTATTGTCGACTGGCACACCTTTTTCCTTAGACATCAATGTCTCAATATTTTGTATAAATAGATGAGAAAACTCTCTCATTTGAGACACACAATTCTATAGTTTCATTCTGCTGCAAGTATTTTGAGAGTAATAATTTGTGAGATCTTAGTGTTACATTGTGAGAGCATAGAGTTATTTTGTGTGCCTAGAGGAAGAGAAAATTGTGAAGTATTGCATTTATTTATATCATTCATTTTCTAAATTCTTCTACCTTAATTAAATAAATAATTTTATTTAATTATTGACATTTCTACCTTCCGTTTAATTAAATTAAATAAATTTTCATAATTTATTTATATTTGATTATCATTCTATTCTAAAGTTTGAATATTTTGAATATTCAAATAATGGAATATTCTCCATCCCATAATCGAATTAAATATTAAATATTTTATTTAATATTTTCTCACTCTAATTTCATTTCTGAAACATAATTAAATATGATTTATTTAATTATGCGAGTTTCCATTTTCATCTTCACTTCCAAATTAAATAAATATATTTTATTTAATTTCTAACTCACGCTAAACTCACCCTTCCAAATTCTCAACTCATCCTTTGAAATGGAAGTTTCCCTTCGAAACTCAATGACGAAAATTGAAAGAAAAGGGAAACCTTCCATCCTCTTCTCCACTTTCGAAAATCTACCACCGTCCATTCGAATAAGCTTAATCTGGGCCGTCAATCGAATTAGCCAATCAAATCCGTTTGTAAACTCTATAAATTCCAGTGCAAATCCAAGCTTTGGTTAGACTAGGCATACACAAAAACTTACACACATTATGCATATACACTACGCATGCATTTACACAGCCATACTTGCAATCAGCTTATGCAATCATATCATTTTCAACATCACAACCATACTTTCATTCTAGCATAGTTTTGCATTTAGCATAAATATGCATTTTCATTTTTTTTATCTTGTTCTTCATGCCGTCCTTTTGTTGAGCTTGATCTGCTGATCTGAGAGCCACTAAAAATCAATAAAACGCTGGAGTTAGAGGAAGATAAGACGATTTCGGGGAAGCTGCTGTCACGGTTTGCATATTTTGTTTCTTTTTCAGCTTCTTTGATACAATGTCTTATTAATATGTGTTTGATTTTTATTTAAATTGATCTAATATTTCACACACACAATGACCTATTATCACACAATACCTTATATATATTTGATTGTAAGATCAAATGCTATTATCATTGATTCCTTAGAAAAGGATAGGTAGATTACTTGATCATAGAAAGGAAGAATCATTTCCTGTGGGATAGGAAAGAGAAGATCTAAATACTCATGTTTTTTGGGAAACATTCATGGTTGGTAATTAGGTATGCAATTGAATTTGATATCTTTTGGGAACCAACATGTTCAAATGAGAATTGTTACTCGAAATGGTACAATTGCTCATCAAGAAAGTTCGAGAAAGTTAGATTGAGCTAAAGATCAAATTACATCATTGGAAATGATCAAAGGACAAAGGAATCCAAGGTATGGATGTCCTAAGATGAAGGAAATTTATCTTCACAAAATATCTAACCATTATTACTTAGGAATTAAATGTGGCATGAGTCCACAAAATAGGTTTTCATTTAATTGAAATAGGCTAATATGAGATGGAAAAGAACCTATCTACCCAATTTTTTTGGGAGATTAACAAATGAAATGAAAAAAATGATGTCATATTCAAAAAATTGGAATGAAAAAATTAGTTTTTGGATGAGGAACCACTATAATCTAGAAAAAGATAGAGTAAGATGTTGCAGGGCATGTAGTAAGTTATTGTCTAAGTATGTCAGGAAATAAAGACGTGATTTCATCATCGACAAGATGTGAATACTCTCTGAAGATTCGAATGAGGAAGTGGTAAACCTTTAAAATATTTTAATCTCTCTATGTCGATGGAAGTGACATAATTTTATGGTGAATAGACTCACCAAGGTAACAAATGCTGGTTGGAATTTTGATTTATAGGATTTCAGTCCTAAATAATATATTATGTGAAGTAATTTCTTAGTGTTCTTGAGAAGGTTATCTTAGACGAGAACAAGCAAATAATGATAAGGTTTTATAAACCATGACCATATTATGAGGAATTCGATTGAACAAATTCTCAGTATATTATTATAGTTGGATAGGAAAAAGTGATCAACCAAATCTTGAATGATTTGTAGAATACTTATAAACTTCTATCATTGAGGTTTGATCTATTATATGGAAAGGAAGGTTGGAAACTCTATTAGTTTGAAATAGGCTAAGAAATGGGGTTAACCTTAGATAATAAAGGTTGTTAAATGGAATAGAAGATTGAAATATCAATGAGAAAATTTGTTGATACAAAGCTTGAAATATGAAGCAACATCATTATGTTTGAAATTGACAGGTGTCCAAGAGAAATTCTATGCTCAAGATGGACAAATATTCAAGATTATTACTTTTATGCTTAAGGAAAATAGATAAGTAAGTGATGGATAGGAATCGGCTTCTGATTTGTCTGAAGGTGTAAATACCAAAGGGAAGGATGGGACCCACGGTGTAGTGCACAATGCACTGGAATTCCTTTTCTACTTGGATTACACTAAGGATAAACTCATTAGCCAATAAGAATGTGTTTTCCAGTCATTGTAATATAGGTTTCATGTGTGATACAGTTATTATTGTACTTGGTATGTACATATGAGGTATTGTGATTACAATGCATAAGCTCTATGAGAGAAAAAGTATGTGTGAAGCACACAAGTTTTCCCCTATGCATTGGCAAGAGTCACTCAATGCAAATTCCAAGAAGGATGAGATTTCAAGGAGTGAAGCTACGAGGGAGCATTATTTTATAATTCTTATATGAATTAGAAATGGTAAATAAAACCTTTGACTTTATCTATATGTTAAAGTGCTTAAAATCATCAGGGAAAATGATTCACAAGGGGGGAAGTATGTCACACCCTGTCTTGTTGTTACTGAGTTAATTTTACCTTCATGGGTAAAAAGGATGATAAATGCAATCATGATTTTGATATGCTTGCTAAAAGAATGGAATAATGAAATAGGTATTATATTTATATTAAGTGAAAGTGTTGATAAAATGCTAAATGTGGCTTGAAAGAGTAAATATGTTTACATTGATGAAGAACATGCATTGTTATATGAACATGCTAGAGTTTTATGATGCATACGGATTTATTATGAACATCTAACCACATTGGTGTTGTACTAAGCTAGTTGTAGGGACAGGTTCAATCCTCCAAAAGGGAGGGGAAGTATTGCTCATGAGAAGTGATTGATTGGGTAACCCTAAATGAAACATATCTGAGATTAAACACACACTCACTTATAGAATGATAGAGTCATGTCATAGTTTGGGGAAAACTAGTAAGTCATCCTTTTGTATGATCCAATGTGTTTGCATTATACATGATCATGATTTCTATTAGGAGAACTCTTGGATTGAATTAAATAATTGAATCATTGAGTCTTTGAGCTTTCCATAGGGTTACCTTTACGTCAATTCATATGTATGTTATGGGTAAACATGTGTGTGTATATATATATATATTAATCTGTGCAAGAGAGCATAATTATATGCATATATATGTAAGTAGAAATACTTACGAGCATACTTGCACAAGGAATAAATTATATGTGTATATGAATACACTTAATGTAGATACCCGTTGATAAGGATATGAACGTATTTAAGTTTATATGTAATAGTAATATGTTATGTGTTGAATAAACGTATATGCATATATACATATATACCAACATGTTTATATACACGTATGTGTAATGTGATGGAGTACCCATATGAGCATGATGATATATGTATATATATGTGTGTATGAGTATATAGATATATACATATGGTACTGTTATGGTCTAATGATAATGTGGATATATAGATTTGAATATGGAATGATTCATTCTTTGAATTTGAGAGTTGATATATAAATATATGTGTATATAATAATATACATAAATATAGTATATATGATATATACCTTATTAAGTACCTTGAGATTCTAGCATGGGCCTCTTAATGAGAATGTGCTTGGATAAAAGCCAATGCATAGAATAGTAAATGGCTATTATATTATATATGAGAGGGCAAGAAATATTGAAACTCATAAGTAGCATATTACACATGGTGCGTAGAAAATGGAAACAAGTGAAGACCAGAACCAATGCATGGATATGATACTTAGTTAAATGATAAAGAATGTAAAAGGTAGGGCATCAAAATAATGCACAACATATAAAGGAGGTATTAGAGGCTGATTCATACATGTCTTATGCAAAAGGTTAAGGCCAATTTGGATTTTATAATCCATGGTAGATATCATACAAAATGCATTGCTATGTAGTGGCACATTACTTCTATCTTGGAATGCATTTATCCAAAAGATAAAAGGTGATGGAAATATTAAATATCAAGCTTGCTGTGCAAAGTGATTTAAATACATGATAAAAAGAAATAGCCATAGCAATAAATTTGCTTGGTCAAAACATAGTTTGAACACTATTTTAGAGGAGTCGATTCATCTTTTCTCTGCCAAATGAATAGGCTATGACTAAGTCGACATAGCTATGTGTTGCCTATGAAATGTGGATTGTTTCTTTGGATAAACTCGCACCAAAGGAAGAGGAAAATGGATGATACTTGGTGCTATTATATGAATACTTTGTTCCTATAGAATTCTATCATGTTTGCAATTCGATTCTCATCTTTTGAGCATGTGCATATTTGAAATAATCTTGAGTTGTTGTCAAGTAAAGGTGGTCAATCTGTAAAATACCAAGCTAAGTCTATACTTAGAATTCTACCACCTTTTTTTTGTGAGAGACAAGTAAACTTGCATGTTGTAGTGGTTTCGATTGGTACACCTTTTCCTTAGGCATAAATGTCTCAATATTTTATATAAATAGATGAGCCAACTCTCTCATTTGAGATGCTCAATTCCATAGTTTCATTCTACTGCAAGTATTATGAGAGTTGAAATTTGTGAGAGCTTAGTGTTACATTATGAGAGAATAGAGTTATTTTGTGTGCCTAGAGGAAGAGGATATTGTGAAGTATTGCATTAAGTAGTTAAAGTGAAGCCTAGCAAGTTGTCATTGGAAGGCTAAGAATACGATTAGTCAATTGGATCAAGTGTATTATAGGCATGATGATATAATCTTCTTTTAATTGTCTTTTATTATGAAAGAATGAAAGTATTGATTTCTTTATTGGAATTACTTAAGAATGTTGTATTAGTGAATCATAGTATTTGCTTATGAAAAGGAAAAGAAGTTATATGCATTTCTATGAAAGTGTTTATATATACACCATAATAGGAGTGTATGTTTATCATTAGTATTATATACTAAGAGTGATGAAACATGATTAGCTTAATGAAGTGTCTTAATACTCCTATATACCCTATATGGGGATTTAGATAATGATGTTTCTATACATAGATAGTCTATACTACATGTATAATACAAATTGTATCAACGTCATGAAGTGACTTGACACTATAGCTTACTATGCTAAGAAACCTTGGGAATGTTATGGTTAGCATTACAAAAAAAGTGAAGGTAAGAAAACATGATGTGGCCTTATGCAAACCACATCAATTATCTTTACTTGAATGATCACTTGATCATATTTGACACTCGAATGAAATCCTAGATTTAGAATAACCTATTTGGGTTGAGAAGTTAATTTTTTTAAAGATTGAAGCCTTAGGTTAAGATTTACCTACTAGGTTGGGATATGTACTTGAATAGTCATTGAAACCTATAGGTTGGGAGTAACCTACTTGGTTGGGTTGCTCAATTGGTCTTGATTGGAACATATAGGGTTAGATTAACCTATATGATCAAAGTAGTTAGTTGTTGATGTCTTTATCTTAGGATTTGGATATACCATGGTTATAACTCACCTATGTGATTAAGTTGACCACTTGAGTTTATGGAATACGATTTGTTAGGAGCCATGGGTGAGATTACCTATTGAGTCAGAGTTGATACCTAATTGGTTGTTTTACACTCTTGATATGAAGTCATATTGTTGAAAAGATTCTACTCTTTGATTAACCATTTTTACTAAGGAGGTTACACTCTCGAATGGAATCATCTATTGATATGATTATTCTTCGGTTGAGGTCATTCATTGATGAGACTACTCTCTTGATGAGAATCACCTATTATTGTGATATATTACTGATTAGAGTTAGTTATATATGAATATTTATCTATGATAAGATGAAGCTCATGTAGCTATACTTTAGATTATAAAGTTATTCCTAGGACTAGGTGTTGGAGTTTAAATGACACTGAGAGGGGGGGGGTGAATCAGTGTCTTAACATATTTGACCAATTTTCACTAATTAAAAAACATAGCTCAGATTTGATCTCAATATTATTCTGATTAATGCATTCATGAGTTGAATGTAATCATTCATAAACATAATTGAGAAAAGTAATAATCCCAAAAGTGAACTGAAACAACAACATAGTAAAGCAGTGAGCACACAGAAGAACAAAGAGACACAAGATTTTTCTGAGTGGAAAACCCTCCTGGGGTATAAAAACCACTCCTGAAATGCCTTGCAGGCTTAATCTTTTTACTCAACTGTTCACAATGCCTTATAGGCTGATTTTTGAGCACCCACTCAAGGAGCACCAACCCCTCAAATTATATTTCTGAACAATAATCATTTCTCAAAGGATCTCTCTATTTTCAGTTAAGCTCATAACTCTCTGTTTTCTCGTCTATAGAATACCCTAAGGATTCAATAATTGAATCCTTAAAATATTACATAGAAAAGAATATTACAATATATCTCTACATCTTTGTTTTTCAGATTTTTAATACAGAGTATTTCAATACATTTTTGATACAACCAAAGAACAATATTCCAGTATTATAACCAGAGAGACTACACTGTTTTCAACACTGGTTTTTATATACATTTCAAGTATGTCTGTCATCAAGAAATCTTCAAAATGTGTTTTTCACAAGAATCTAAAATTCTCTTGCTAATTTTAGAATATGAAGCTGAATAATGATAATCTGTAGATGATGGTAAAAATCAAGAGTAACGCTAGTCCAAAGAGCTTTAATTTTTGTGCTGAATCAAGAGATCTCAAATTGTAAATAATAGATTTTCATCAAAACCATGACTGCCCACCAATTGAGAACCATAACCTCCCAATTCTTAGAAAATATTCTGCCATGTAACTGTTCTGAGATTAGATGCCAACCAATGATGTCGGCCTGCAACTATACTTAGAAATTCCCATGTCGGCTACAGTGTTTGATACTTTGTTAATCATTCACTGAGACAACCCTGTAAGTATGCCGAAGGCAATTATAACGCTGTCAGTCACCCCGTTTTCTTTGCATTTCGCTAAGACCTCAGTGATGTTGGGAAGACCTCTTGCAGACCACATTAAGTTTCACTGAAATCCCTTTTATCTCTTATGAGTCACTGTGACATTCTGCTGTCAGGGAGACATTTTGTAGATAATGATTTGTTTTACCGAAAGTCATCCTTTCATCTGGTGTCACTGAGACAATTCATAATCAGGGAGAGGTCTCAAAGAATTCATTGAGACATACCGAAACACCCCACGATACATACTTGATCACTGAGACATTACCAACCTCTCACCGAAAGCCATTCATAAGACTTTGTCGACAATACTTGACGGGTTCGCTGAGACTCTACATCGAAACTCATGAGTCTTACCGAAATGTATTTCATTATCAGTGGTCAGCAAGACACAACTACTTCACCATGACCTCACTTTGATGAAAAAGTTTCTCACTGAAAAGTTCTTTCTTGTGCCGGTCGGCGAGACACAATAGTTCTCTCACCAAAATGTAATCTTCATTCTCATGTGGGTCACCATGACAAATTGTTATCGAGGAGACCATATGTAGATTTAATTATGTTTCACCGAAAGACTTTATCCATTCTGAGTCACTGAAACAAAAACACACTCTTGCCAAGATGTATCCTTCAACCTCTGGTCGGTGAGACATAACAATCTCGCTGTGACTTCATACCGACGGTATAACTCCTACCGATAGGGATCACCCTCTGTCGCCAAAACAAAGGAGAAGTCCTACAAAAAGCTGCCTATGAAACTCCATGTGTAATGTCGGCGAGACTGAAGGTCACTCACCAAGACCTCACTTCAATAACCCTAACTCTTACCGATATGTATCTTTATGTATCTTCCCGCCACCGGTCGGTGTGACAATGTACAATCGCTATGACTTCACACCGAAAGTAGCATGTCTGGCCAAAGTGAATCTTTAATGTGCCAGTCGGTCGATGTAACAATTCAAACTCACCAAGACACAATGCCGATAAAGGATCACTTACGACGATGAACCACCTCATGTATTAGTCAGTGAGACCTGACTCATTCAGAGAGATGTCTCCCTGGTGAAAAATACTCATGCTGATAGACCTTTCCACTGTCGCCAAGACCACGTGAATGTCATGTCGATAGATACCCAAAGGTGAATTTTTTCATCAAGGACAAACCAATCAGAACACAACTAAGAACCAACAAACTCCCCCTTTGTGCTTGATGGCAAAACACAAATGACTCTCCCCCTTTTTGCCTCAATGACAAAGGATAGAAGAGAAGAATGTGCAATGCCAGGAAACACAACTGAGAAGCCAACCAAAAGTATCATGAGAAATAGCTGCAAAAAAAAAGAGTAACAGTGCAACAACCAAGATTGTAGGAGAGCTATAAGTGAATCAAAATATATAACATGCTCCCCCTAAGTTGAAGCTTGGTGAATTAGAGAAGTAACGATTGAGAGATAACTCCCAACCAAAGTCTCAGCCTTTCAAATAACTCTTTTGCTAAGGGCTTAGTAAAAATATCAACCACCTGGTCTTGTGATCCAACAAAATGTAAACATACTTCATTAGCCAGTACTTTTTCTCGCAGAAAATGAAACTTGATAGCAATATGTTTAGTGCGAGAGTGCATAACAGTATGTTTTGATATATTTATCGCACTAGTGTTATTGCATAGAATTGAAATAGGTTTAGGAACTTCAATACCCATATCAGATAGAGTTTGACTCATCCAAAGAACTTGAGTACAACATGAAGTGGCAGCAATGTATTCTGCTTCAGCAGTAGAGAGAGAAACACATACTTGTTTCTTGCTGTGCCATGCCACTAAATGATCACCAAGAAAGAATGCAGCACCACTGGTGCTTTTCCTATCATCCAAACAACCAGCCCAGTCAGCATTAGTATAAGAAATCAAAGAAAAATCATTTCTTCTAGGATACCAAAGACCATAATCAAGAGTTCCCTGAATGTATTTAAAGATCCTTTTAACATCATTGACATGGGATTCTTTAGGTGATGCCTGAAACCGTGCAACAGTGAAAACTGCCTGTATGATGTTAGGTCTAGAAGCAGTTAAATATAATAGACTACCAATCATTGATCTATATTCAGTTTGATTTGTATCAGGAGAATCACCAACCTTAGTAAGTTTTCATCCAGTAATCATAGGAGTGCTAACTAGATGGCATTCATCCATCTGAAATTTCTTAAGCATCTCTCTAGCATACTTGGTTTGAGAAAGAAATATTCCATTTTCACATTGAGAGATTTGAAGACCCAAGAAGAAATTTAATTCTCCCAATAATGACATTTCAAATTCAGATTCCATTAGTTGAGAGAATTTTTTACTCAAATTAGCATTATTGCATCCAAAGATAGTGTCATCAACGTAAATTTCAACAACCAAAATATCAGAACCTTTAGTTTTAACATAAAGATTGTTGTCTACACCTCCTCTAACAAAACCATTTGAAAGCAAATGACTGTCCAACCTAGAGTACCAAGCTCTAGGTGCTTGTTTTAAGCCATAGAGGACCTTTTTCAATCTGTAAACATGATCAGGCTTATCTTTGCAAATAAATCCTTCAGGCTGTTCAACATAGACCTCTTCATCTAAATAGCCATTTAAAAAAGAAGTTTTGACATCCATTTGATAAACAGTAAAGTCTTTATAAACAGAATAAGCCAAGAATATTCTGATAGATTCTAATCTAGCAACAGGTGCAAAGGTTTCACCAAAATCAATACCTTCTTATTGAGAATAGCCTTTGCAGACAAATCTTGCTTTGTTGCGAATAACATTGCCATTTTCATCAACCTTATTTATGTATATCCATTTTCCTCCAATGACATTCTTGTCATTTGATCTTGGGACTAACTCCCAAGTCTAATTTTTCTCAATCTGATCAATTTCCTCCTACATAGCATTAACCCAACATGAATCTGTGAGAGCTTCATTAAAATTTTTAGGTTCAAACTGAGTAACTAAACAAAAAGCAATTTGTGCCTTTTCATCAGATTCTGCAGCCTTTCTTCTAGTTTGAACTCTTGCATTTTTATCCCCAATAATCTAATCTTTGGGGTGATATTTAGCTAGAGCTTTTGATGCAACCTTTTCAGGACTTGTTGTTTCATTTTTAGGGCTTGTTGAATCAGTATTAGGCTTTGCTATTTCAGCTCCTTCTAAAATTATTTCTAGTTCAAGTTCTTCTTCCTCATTATCCTGCAAAGATTCAACATACAAATGTGGTCTTTCATCAAATTTTACATTAACAACTTCAACAATATTATTAAGCCTTTTGTTAAGGCATTTATAAGCTTTGTTGTGAGTTTAGTATCCCAAAAAAATACCCTCATCACTCTTTGATTGAAAGCTCCCAAGGTTATCATCATCTTTCTTGATAAAACACTTACTTCCAAAAAATTTAAAGTGTTTGACAGAAGCAGTTTTTCCATACCAAAGTTCATAAGCAGTGTGTTTAGATTTCACCCTAAGCTGCACTCTATTCAAAATGTATACAGCTATATGAATAGCTTCTTTCCAATACATACCAGACAACTTAGCTTCATCTAGCATAGTTCTAGCCATTTCTTTTACAGTTCTATTCTTACGTTCAACTACCTCGTTTTGTTGAGGTGTTTTTGTTGCAGCATACTGTCTTTTAATGTCGTGTTGTTCATAGTAATCAATAAAATCTTGAGAAGTGAACTCACCTCCTTTGTCAGATCGTAGACATTTAAGTTTCAAATAAGATTCCTTCTCAACCAATTTACGAAAGATTTTAAACCTTTCAAATGCTTCTGATTTGTGCTTAAGAAATGTGACCCAAACCATTCTAGTATAATCATCCACAAACAACATAAAGTACTTTTCACCATTAATAAACCTTGTTCTGGTTGGTCCACATAAATCAGTATGCACAAGCTGTAAAGGTTTTGAAGAAGAATGTTCTTTTGTTTTGAAGCTGATTTTAGTTTGTTTACCACTTAAACATTCTTTGCACACAGAGTTTTCTGGCTTGCTAAGAACTAGTAAACCTCTAACATTATGATTTTTACTGATTCTAACCAGATTTTCAAAGTTTATGTGTCCTAATCTTTTATGCCATAACCAACTTTCTTCAATTTGGCCCATTAAACACATACCTTGATTATTGTCATTGCTTGATGTGTTGAGAAGATTGTACACATTTCCTTTTGTCCTCCTTCCAACTGCAATAGCCTTTCCTAGCTTGTTCTTAATCTCACATCCCTGCGAAGTGAAAAGAACATGATAACCGCTATCACAGATTTGACTAACACTTAGAAGATTGTGCTTGAGACCTTCCACATAGTACACATTATAGATAAGAGTGTCTTCATTCAGAAGAAGTGAACCTCTACCTTTAATTTGAATACCAAAGTTATCACCAAACTTAACATAACCACCTACATAATCTTCAAGATTTATAAACTTATCCTTGTCGCCAGTCATATGGTTAGAACATCCACTGTCCAGGACCCATAAGTCATTTTTCTTGGAATGAAAAACAATTTGAACCAACATAGTTTTCTTAATGTTGTTGACAGTCTTAGGTTTCCAAACCTTTTTAATTTTCTGTTGTTTAGATTGTAGATCAGTTCTACACTATTTGACAGAATGGCCCAAGGTATTGCATTTAAAACATCTGATCTGTTTAACAAAACCATAGTGTTGCCTAAGACCAAGCCTGGGTATTCTAGGATTCATAAACCTACAAGTGCTCACCTTATGGCCAATTTTTTTGCAGAAAAAACAATAACCATAGAAGAAAGGATTGACTCTGTATGAAGATCTATTACCTCTTAAAGACTGAACATGATCCTTACCAAATTCTGAGTGATTTGAACCTGAACCCTTGATTTCAAAAGAGGGGTTTTGTTTTGTATTATCAATTGAACATTCACCCTTTTCAAAACCAATACTGGTTTTATCTTTATACAGCTTCTGCTTGCTAAGCATCTCATTGAGTTTTAAAGTGCTTTCATATTTCTCAATTTCCTTTCTAAGACAGACTACTTCTTGTTCCAGTTTTTGAATTTCTTGATCTTTGCAGCTTACAGTCTCTTGAAGATAGTCTTCAATTCTTTTAGCTTCTTCAAGCTGAGTTTTCAGAGAGACCATTTCTTGATTTGGTTTATGTTCTTGAGCAAGAACATGTTTGTTGAGTTTTCTGACCTCTTGTAAAGCACATTTCAGCTCACTTTCAAGATCTACTTCACCTTCTTCAACATCAAAAGTGTTTGAATCATTTTGCTGAGTAATTTCAGCCATGAACAAAGTTTCATCTTCTTCAACTGATGAATCTTTAGACTCAATATCAGATTCATCCTTACTAAACAAATTTTTCTTCTTTTTGAAATTGAAGTTTCGTTTAGGTTTGAAGGCCTTCTTCTTAGGCTGTTTTTCAGTTGTCTCGTTGTCACAGATTTGATCATCATAGGGACACTTTGCAGCAAAGTGACCTATTTTGCCACAGTTAAAACATTTAAAGGGAAGTTTTCCCTTATATTTTCCCGATCCCTTTTTAAGTCTTCTAAAAAAATGGGATTCTTTAGAATCTGACAACTCTGATTCACTGACTTCAACTTTTTCTTTCTTTTCAATGTTAAAGGCAGTTTCTTTTCTTGTTGAATTGTTTTTGCTAGTTCTCATTTCATAGGCAGTAAGTATTCCTCGCAGGCTGTCTAAGGTAAGCTAATCAAAGTGTTTCTTTTCTTCTAGGGCTGAAACCTTAGATTCAAATTTGGATGGTAAAGTTCTAACAACCTTTGTGACCACATCAAATTCATTAACCTCTTGACCTAGACCTTTCATTGCATTAACAACTTCATCAACTCTTATGAAATATTCAACCACTTTTTCATCATCCTTCATTTTCAAATCCTCAAACTGATGTTTGAGTGTAATGATTTTTGACAGTTTGACTTTCTCATTCCCTTGATATATAGTTTCAAGTTTTTCCCAGATTTCATGAGTAGATTTGCAATGCATAACTTTAATGAACACATCTTTAGTTAACCCACACAAGATGGCATGCTTAGCTTTGGCATTTGTTTCATACCTTTTTTTCAGCAGGATCAGTGGGAATAGAGGCTGGTACATTGTAATTATTTATAACAATGCTCCAAACATCAACATCAAAAGAAATAAGAAAAGCTTCCATTCTGATTTTCCAGAACACATAATCTGTTCCATCAAATAACGAAGCTCTGGTTATAGAGGCACCGTCTTGTGAATGTGCCATTAAAAGAAACTCCAAGACCAAGATCAATCCAAGGTGATTAAAACCTATCAGAGGACCCTATACTTTGATACCAATTGTTGGAGTTAAAATGACACTGAGAGGGGGGGGATGAATCGGTGTCTTAACATATTTGACCAATTTTCACTAATTCAAAAACATAGCTCAGATTTGATTTCAATATTACTCTAATTAATGCATTCATGAGTTGAATGTAATCATTCATAAACAAAATTGAGAAAAGTAATAATCCCAACAGTGAACTGAAACAACAACACAGTAAAGCAGTGAGCACACAGAAGAACAAAGAGACACAAGATTTTGCTGAGTGGAAAACCCTCCTGGGGTATAAAAACCACTCCCGAAATGCCTTGCAGGCTTAATCTTTTTAATCAACTGTTCACAATGCCTTATAGGCTGATTTTTGAGCACCCACTCAAGGAGCACCAACCCCTCAAATTATATTTCTGAACAATAATCATTTCTCAGAGGATCTCTCTGTTTTCAGTTAAGCTCATAACTCTCTATTTTCTCGTCTACAGAATACCCTAAGGATTCAATAATTGAATCCTTAAAATATTACATAGAAAGAATATTACAATATATCTCTGCATCTTTGTTTTTCAGATTTTTAATACAGAGTATTTCAATACATTTTTGATACAGCCAAAGAACAATATTCTAGTATTACAACCAGAGAGACTACACTGTTTTCAACACTAGTTTTTATATACATTTCAAGTATGTCTGTCATCAAGAAATCTTCAAAATGCGTTTTTACAAGAATATGAAATTCTCTTGCTAATTTTAGAATATGAAGCTGAATAATGATAATCTGTAGATGATGGTAAAAATCAAGAGTAATGCCAGTCCAAAGAGCTTTAATTTTTGTGTTGAATCAAGAGATTTCAAATTGTAACTAATAGATTTTCATCAAAACCACGACTGCCCACCAGCTGAGAACCATAACCTCCCAATTCTCAGAGAATGTTCTGCCATGTAACCATTCTGAGATTCGATGCCAACCAATGATGTCAGCCTGCAACTATACTTAGAAATTCCCATGTCAGCTACAGTGTTTGAGACTTCGTTAATCATTCGCTGAGACAACCCTATAAGTATGCCGAAGGCAATTATAACACTGTCAGTCGCCCCGTGTTCTTTGCATTTCACTAAGACCTCAGTGATGTCGAGAAGACCTCTTGTAAACCACATTATTTTTCACTGAAAGCCCTTTTATCTCTTATGAGTCGCTGTGACATTCTGCTGTCGGGGAGACATTTTGTAGATAATGCTTTGTTTTACCGAAAGTCATCCTTTCATCTAGTGTCACTGAGACAATTCATAATCGAGGAGAGGTCTCAAAGAATTCTTTGAGACATACTGAAACACCCTGCGATACATACTTGATCACCGAGACATTACCAACCTCTCACTGAAAGCCATTCATAAGACTTTGTCGACAAGACTTGATGGGTTCACTGAGACTCTACATCAAAACTCATGAGTCTTACCGAAATGGATTTCATTATCAGCGGTCGGCAAGACACAACTAATTTTCCATGACCTCATTTCGATGAAAAATTTTCTCACTGAAAAAGTTATTTCTTGTGCCGGTCAGTGAGACACAATAGTTCTCTCACTGAAATGTAACCTTCATTCTCATGTGGGTCGTCGTGACAAATTGTTATCGGGGAGACCATATGTAGATTTAATTATGTTTCACCGAAAGACTTTATCCATTCTGAGTCACTGAAACAAAAAAACACTCTTTCTGAGATGTATCCTTCAACCTCTGGTCGGTGAGACATAACAATCTCACTGTGACTTCATACCGATGGTATAGCTCCTGTCGATAGGGATCACCCTCTGTCGCCGAAACAAAGGAGAAGTCCTATCGAAAGTTTCCTGTGAAACTCCATGTGTAATGTCAGCGAGACCGAAGGTCACTCGCGAAGACCTCACTTCGATAACCCTAACTCTTACCGAAATGTATCTTCCTGCCACCAGTCGGTGTGACAATGTACAATCACTGACTTCACACCGAAAGCAACATGTCTGGCCAAAGTGAATCTTTAATCTGCCAGTCGGTCGATGTAACAATTCAAACTCGCCAAGACACAATGCCGATGAAGGATCACTTACGCCGATGAACCACCTCATGTATTAGTCGGTGAGACCCGACTCATTCGGAGAGACCTCTCCCCGGTGAAAAATACTCATGTCAATAGACCTTTCCACTATCGCCAAGACCATGTGAATGTCATGCCGATAGATACCCAAAGGTGAATTTTTTCATCAAGGACAAACCAATCAGAACACAACTGAGAACCAACACTAGGTTGTCCATTGAAGAGAATAACTTGTTTATGCAAAGTTAATTTGTAGACTAGAAAAGCTCATATGTGATACGTGGGATTGGAATATCCATTGAAGAGGGTAATTATGCTTAGGGTTTATTGGTAGAAATACCATTAATTTTTGGGAAAAGGGGGATTAGGTTATTTCTGAGGTTAGGGATTACCTATGGAAGGAAATTACCTAAGCATAGTATATGAATGGTCATAATCAAAATCAATCTATAGAAGTGTATGTGAATAGGAATACTATCACTTGAAGTATTGGGTGATAATACTTTTTCCAAAGTAGTGTAAGTTGCCTTGGTTACACTGTTAGTTCACTATGTTCCTTTTATGCATTCTATTTCTAGATTTTCATAATCATAGGGGAAACAACCATATGATTAGATTCTAGTTTGTATAACACAACACTAAGCTCAGATAGGCTATTGTTATGGGGTTTACCAACCAATCTCTTCGTCAAAGGGTAGGGCTATCTTGTCATAGGTGACAAATGTGTAGGGGATTGCATTTGAGTTTGTGGTTGGCAGAAAATTTCTTGAGTGATACCTCTCCTCATGAAATGGAGGCTAAGGTTTGCAAGTGTTTACACTAGTATTGGGGAATACTAGAGTGTATGGAATAGGGAGCAAGGACATCTAGAATGTATGTACCAATGCAAAGACATCAAGACCAATTTTTATATCTATTTCCAGATGAAGCTCAGAAGAGCTATGTATGTATCTTGTACCCATTTATATGGAAGGATGTAATCTTGAATAAACTTGAGTTTATTCAATGTGAAATCTATGTTATGGAAAGATTTGTGAAATTACAATGAAATGCAATGGAAGTTTGGAAATAGTGTTATTTCAAATGTACATGCAATTTAAATTATGGAAAAAAAATTATTGCTATGTTATGGCATCATGATCATTCACTTGAGGTGAGAAATTGGAAAATTTTACCAAGAAAAACACTGGGGTTGTTGCAAAGATGTATATGATCAATGACTTGTTTGGTATTGGTGGCATGAGAACTAGAGGTGACAATAGGTAGTCCTTGATCTGTTGAAAGGTTTTATCATATTTCTCATCTCACTTATATGTTATTCCTTTATGAAGAAGATGAGAGAAAGGGTGGATCTTGTCTAACAGTTGTGTGATGAGTCTTCTAATGGATTTTAACCTTCCTTGTAGACCTCGCATTTTTTTCAATGTTTGTGGTGGCTCCATGTGTAAGATTACTTTCACCTTTGATGGATATATCTCTATCCCTCATTGTGAGACTATGTAACCAAGAAGTTTGCTTGATGTTACCCCAAAGACACTTTTTTGGGTTCAATCGTACCTTATACTCTTTGAGCCTATCAAAGAATTATCCCAATACCTCTATGTGCTCCTTCCTTGTCTTTGATTTGGCCAAAATATCATCTACATAGTCTTCGACTATTTTATGGATCATATCATGAAAGATTAGGGTCATCACCCTTTGATAGTTCACTCCAACATTCTTTAGCACAAACGTCATCATGTTGCAATAGTATGTTCCCCATGGACAAGTGAATGTAGTTTTATGTTGGTCCTACTTAGTGATTATGATTTGGTTATAAACTGAAAATCCATCCATGAGTGATAACATTTCATGTCCTATGGTTAGATTGATAATGTTGTCAATGTTGGGAAGAGGGAAATCATATTTTGGACATGCTTTGTTCAAGTCCTTGAAGTTTATGCATATTCTAATGCCCCTAGTGGTTTGAAGATTGGTACCAAGTTGGAAACCCACTTAGGATAGTCGATTGGTCAAATGAATCTGACCTCAAGAAGCTTTTGTAGCTTTAGTTTAACTAGAAGTGCTATCTGAGGGTGCATCTTTCTTAATTTATGTTTCACTTGTTTTGCTTTAGGGTAGACTGCTAAGTGATGCACAACTACTTTAGGATCGAGACCAAGCATATCTATGTAGGACCATGTGAAGTTTTCCCTTCTTTGTTTCAGGAACATTTCTGAGTTTTTTTGTTCTTCATCTAATAATGATTCAACATAAAAGGTTATCTTAGGTGCCTCCTTTATTCCTATATTCACTGGAGTAGCCTTCTCCGCTAGTACTATTGATTTTTATGGATGCATTGCACTAAGGGGGAGATTGAATCCATCATCCTTGGGCACCTCAAAGAGGTTTCACCTTCATATGCATATGTTCTTTTTACTATTTTGCGATTTGAAAGTGCTATGGTGTAGTTTTCACTTAAATACCTACATGTTATTCTCATGTCATCAATTTTGTGACAGAGGGATTCAATCATCTCCCCATAGTACGTCTGTGTGTCTAGCTCTATATCAAATCCTGATTTATGATCCCCACATGGTAAGTTATTGCAGAGTCCCATGAATTCTGAGATCGCTTCATCGTTTTTGAACATATCTGGAATTGGTGATCCTTATTGGTCCCAGTCAGTGAGTTGGGGGTCTACTAGGCTTTTGGCCATTTGGGGTGAAAGATTTCATGGTTATCATAAAGATAGAGGTATCCTCAAATAAGTAGGCGATGTCAAGGGGAAATCCATCTAGGGTAGTGTCATGTGATGTTGCTAACCAAGATGAAGCCTTAGCTCATTTATTAGAAGTACCCTTTCCAAAATGTGATTGTAATCATAGTATAGGATAAATACATTAGATCCTAAAGAATTTAAGCTATATTTAACCCCCTAAGCTACAATCCCAATGAGATGTTCAAAAGCTTTAGAAAACTAAAAAAACATTAAACTAAGCATGAAATAAACATGAAATCTTAAAAGTAACCTAATCTATAACTCCAAACTTTATCCCATTGGGAGAGTGGTGTTGTATTGATATGGAATAATGACCCTTTCCCAATCCCTTAGATAAAATGAGCAATTAACTGAACTCCATTGTTGAAAACTAAGCTAAAATTGGTAAAATGATGGTATGAGTGGATAAAAAGGATGAAAAAGCTTGATAATGGATGCAAGTATGAATAAAGATAGTATTCAAATGGGTAGCATAACTTTCCTTTGATGGAAGTGGATCCATTTATGTCAAAATGTGAGGTATTTATAGGAGAGAAAATGAAGAATCAAGGGTCAAGATAAAAAGGATCAATCAATGGTCAAGATGGAATCAAGGGTGAAGACATGGATCAAAGATTCTCATCAATGGATGAGAATCAAAGATCACATGGATCAAAGAAACCATCAAGGGCTCACAATGATTCAAAAAAACACACTTTCAAAGCTTGTTAGAGAGTTTGTTAGGGAAGAATATTCCTTTTTTGGAGCCAAATAGAAGAATATTACTTTGGAATATTCCCTATGCAAGTGGATGGGTGAGGAAAATTAGTAATTAGCTAATTAAAACTAAGTTTTAATTGTGCAAGTTGAAGAATATGAGGATGATCATTAAATAATTAGTTTATTTAATGAAAAGGGGATGGGAATGAAATTTAATTTAATAATTTAGGATTATTCAATTAAATGAGAGAACATAAACTATTTAAATTAAATAATTTTTATTATTCATTTAAACAAGGTGAAAGGTGAATGTGAAAGGGGGCGAATTAACCTAATTAAAATTAATTAGATTAATAGATGAAAATTATGCATTTAATTAAATAACTAGGCTTATTTAATTAAACAGGTGAAAAAAAGATGAATTTTAGGATGAAACAATGTTAGTGACCCGATTCAAGTGTGTAAAATCATTCAAGACAATTTTAAGTGTCTACAGGATGTTTTTGGATTTTGCAGCACATAAAGATTTCAAATTTTAACAAATGGATGTGAAGTCTACTTTCTTGAATGGAGAATTGGAAGAATAGGTATACATAGAACAACTAAAAGGATTTTAGTTATCAAACAAACCAAATATAGTCTATATATTTAAAACAACATTATATGGATTGAAGCAAGCCCCTAGAGCTTGATATGCAAGGTTGGATAGGTATTTGATACAACAAGGATTCAATAAAGCCATTATAGATGGAAATCTTTACTTTAAAGTTGAAAAAGATCAAATCTTGATTGTGGTTGTATGTTGATGACATAATCTTGGAGGAAAAAGAAAAAAAAAAGCAGAGTGCATAAAAACATACAATTTGATATATTCGAAAAGACCAATAATTACAAGAGATAATTTGCTTTATAAAAGCAAAGATGCATAAACCTAATCTTATCTTGAGCAACAAAATAGCTTGATAAGATAAATATAAGATCCTATATTTTAGGAATTAAATAAATCCTAAGTAAACTTATGCTAAGTGTAATTAATAATTAATTACACCAACACCCCCCCATAAGTGCAACTTAGGGAGAAGCAGATTATTATGCAAATATGAGTCCCGGCAACAAGGCCTGATCAGGTACTCATGTACAAATGCAAAGAGAGATAAACCCCCCTTAGTGAGATGAACTGTTGTGAAGAAACACTGGAAGAACTCTGATGAAGCAACACTCGAACCCCAAATCCGGCAAGAAAGGAAAGATAGTTCTGTTTGCAAGATACCAATCAGAATCACAAATGCAACAGCAGAACCGATGCCAAGGAACACTGAAAACTCACATATTGGATCAACTCTGGAATCTATGAACAACAGTAGATGAAAGGATGAATGGACCCATAATAGTGACAAATCTGGAAGCTGTATCTCGAAGCCAATGCCAAACTGAAACTAAAACTGCCCATAGGACGAGTACCATCATGATTCTGGAACATTAACCATAAAACCATGGCCTTCAAATGAGAAAGATCTGAACCAATGCGGATCAAGAACTATAAAATCCCAATGTGAAGTGTGAACCAAAACAAACCAATGATGTGTCCAGCTAAGCAAGAAAGAAGCTAAAAGGAGACAACAGGAAACCAGACAAACTCATGCGAGTTGTCACCAATCATGAAAGATGGATGCAATAACCCCCCTTAATGGAACTTTATCTCAGTTCATTTATTACAATAACCCAATGATTGTAAAACGAGATAATGTAAAACATGCATAAACTACAGAGAAAATGCAAACCTAGTGCATGAAAACAAAAATGAGTGCATGCACAAACCAATGTTCACATTTGCCTCCATGATGAAAAATCTTCAAATTTGATTTCTGAAAAATTTGTTTATAATGAGTAGACAAAAACAGAAACCCAGAAATTTTTTGAAGCAAAAAATAAAACCCAGAAATCGTTTTTTGATCCAGCAAGTAGAAGATGAATTTTTTTTTAAACCTCTAGCCAGGTGAAAAAAATGACGCGCGACGGTTTTTGTGCAGCTATTTTCTTCAGATCTATGAAAGAAATCAAAAAACTAAAAGATACCCAGATCGGATTTCAACCCTGGCTACAAAACCCATAAATCATTTTTCCTACAACTAAGTGGACGCTGGATTTATGAAGCAAAACTAAAAACGGCTCCAATAAAAAATGACTTTCATCAAACCTCAATCTTTTCCAATGCTCTAAATCGAATGGAAAAACTTGATTTGATCCAAAATGCTACATAAATATACTCAAGGAGAAAAACCCTTGAGGGACCTCGAACGAGCTCTGCAATGAATCTCTCCAGAAATCTGAGAAGGGGCTGCAAATCAAGGCTTTGATACTATGTTAGAAACCCATGATCTGATTGCAAACCCGAAAATACCTTCCACAGAGGAGAAAAATAGAAAAAATAGAGATTGCATAAAAAAATGCAATTTGATATATTCGAAAAGACCAATAATTACAAGAGATAATTTGCTTTATAAAAGCAAAGATGCCTAAACCTAATCTTATCTTGAGCAACAAGATAGCTTGATAAGATAAAGATAAGATCCTATATCTTAGGAATTAAATAAATCCTAAGTAAACTTATGCTAAGTGTAATTAATAATTAATTACACCAACATTTGATACAACAAGGATTCAATAAAGCTATTCTAGATGGAAATCTTTACTTTAAAGTTGAAAAAGATCAAATCTTGATTGTGGTTGTATGTTGATGACATAATCTTGGAGGCAATGAAGCTATGTGCAAGAAGTTTGTAGAGGAAATGTAGGAAGAGTTTGAAATGTCTATGTTTGGGGAGATGAATTTCTTCCTTGGATTACAAATAAATCATATAGACAAAGGTATTTTCATTTCACAATCTAAGTATGTCAATAAAATGTTGAAGGAGTTTGGAATGGAAGATTCTAAACTGGTTTGTACTCCTATGGTTATTGCTTGCAAGCTGAGCAAGAATGATGAATCTCCTAAGGTTGATAAGAGCAAGTATAGATCAATGATTGGTGGAATGTTATATCTAACTGCTAATAGAAAGGATATCATGCATGCAGTTTGTCTTGTGGCTAGGTTTCAAGAAGATGCTAGAGAGTCACATGTTGCAGTAGTGAAGAGAATATTCAGATACTTGAAGGGAACTTTGAATTATGGCTTGTGGTATCCAAAGGATACTAATTTTACTCTAAGTGATTACATAGATTTAGATTGGGTTGGTTTCATGGATGACAAAAAAAGTACAAGTGGTGATGCATTCTTTCTTGGATCCAAATTGGTATCATCGCTAAGCAAGAAGCAAGATTCAATGTCTTTATCTACTACAGAGGCAAAATACATTTCCGCAACATCTTGTTGCACACAAGTGTTGTGGATGAGGAAAACATTGAAGGAAATTACCTAGGATGGTATATGATGAACCAATTTCTATCTTCTATGATAGTACAAGTGATATCAATATTTCAAAGGATCTGGTAATGCATTCAAGGAAAAAACATATCTCAATTTGGTATCACTTTCTAAGAGAGAAGGTTACGAAGAATGAAGTTGAGATTGAATATGTACCTACAAAGGATCAAGTTTCCAATATATTCACTAAGGCTCTTCCTAATGATACATTTGAGTATCTTTAGGAGAAGTTGGGGGTTATTGCCCCTCATTATTTGAACTGGATGCATAAGGAAAATAATATAATCATACATCTATATAAATAGGAAAACACATCTAGTGAGTGTGTGTGTGAGTTCTTGGAGCTAGGATTTGCATCAGATTCTTTTGGATATACTTCCCTCTCTAGTGATTCTCCCTGTCATCGTTCAAGAAGGATAAACTATCTCTCAATAATACTCTTGCCTTGTGATGGAGCTACTAGAGCAACAATTGAAAATCTATATGGTCAATTATTTTTATTGTAGGAACAAAAGGAGAAAATCATAATGTAGTATAGTCATCTTCGAGACATGGTAAGTGTTAGAATTACATATTTTACTAAAGTTTTAGCTGATGTTGAGAAGATTGTGCAAATAATCTAGTGCCTAGTTCTCCAAAAGAAGGAGAAGACCTCCATGTTCAATTTGAAAATCAGTGCTATATGCTTGACTTTTCCAAGAAGGATAGAGAGGTTGCAAATAAATATTGGGAGGCACACCTTGCAAAATTGAAGGTGTCTTATTATGGTACTTTACCCTCATCTAGTTAAGGTGTCTTATACAATGCATCTACAACATGTTGAAGATACAGTTCCAATTAAGCTCAGAAAAGTATATTTCTGGTATTTACATGACAGTATATGGTGTTGTCATTGATGGAAAACCATTGTCTAAGTGCTGGTGCATTTGTATGTACATAGTCCAGAGAAGTCTGGAGAAGACCAAGTGTTTTGGTGAAAATTTCCTAAGTCCTAGACTGGAATAGTAAGTAACAAAGCAACAATTTTGTGGTATGTATTGCTCTGATTTGTAGAATATTATCATATGGTTCTGAGTTAATAATGTTATGTATTGAAGGTATCTATATCCAAAGCTTCAGGGTTGTATGTCTTCCATAGTTGAAGATATCGATGAAAAAATATCGGGCTTAGTAGAAGCAGAGTTACAGGGGTAGAGTGCATATTGGAATGCTTTACATTCCACTATATATTATTATTATGCTATGCAGTTTTGAAGAAGTTTTTGAGGATGTCAGAAGTGCATACACTCCAATTAGAAAGTGATTTTTTCATCTATATGTCGAGTTATCGATGAACAGTTGGTTCATTCAGTTGTTGCTCCACAAGTTTTGTTGTGCAGTGTTGACCTAAGGGTTTTGGGGTTGTGTAGAGTTGAATTATGAAAGGAGCACAATGATGGGAGTAATTATAGGTCATGTCAACCTATTTTTGTGAAGAAAACATTTTGGTTTCTTCTTCAAGGTATGTGGGTTGGAGTTTTAAGTCGACAAGTTATGGTGTTACATGTTTCATCTAATTAGGCTAACCTAATTGATGATATGAGTGTTTGCAAAATATATACATATATATAGAATTTCAATTCAATGTGAGTGATATGAGGAAATGTGAGAGATGGTGATGTAGATATTGTGTGTGAGATGAGATGTAGAGTGAAGTGTGAAAGGTGTTATTGGTAAAGTATGAAGTGTGTAAAGTTAGTTTTTTGAGCTTAATTGGAACTATATTTCAGCATGTTGGAGATGTATTGTTAGCAATTCAAAATTTAGTAGTGATCCATTCTTCTATTCTCTTTTCTATTCTAGGTAGTGAGTCCTTTGGGTAGTGAGCCCTTGGCAGTGGACCTTTCTTTCTAAGCAATGAGTCCTTGGACAATGAGTCCTCCAATATGCAGTCCATTGTAACTAGTTATAATATATTGTGAGCTAATCCTCAATGTGGTTTTTCCCTTTCAAGGGTTTTCCATGTAATCTGGTGTTCTTGTGTTGAATTTTGTGATGCATGCTTTAATTGTTCCTTTCCATTTTTGCAAGTTAAATGAGATATTTTGAATGTATGTTTAAGTTAATGAATTTTAGGGAATATTGATTCACCCCCTCTCTCAGTATTCTGGGTGTTCAACACAATCTTACTTCGTGATCAACAAATTTATCTCTTAAAAAGTGATATTTGATAGATATATGCTTGGTTCTTGGATGCATAATTGGATTCTTTGAAATGTTTATGACACTTGTATTATCACATAGAATTGGAATAGGCTTATCATACATCACCTTAATATCCTTCAAATTTTGCTTCATCTACAACACTTGGGTACAATAATATGCCGCAACAATATATTATGATTTTGCTATTGATAAGAACACTAAGTTCGACTTCTTACTAAACTAAGAGGCCAATCTATCTCCTAGAAAGAAAGCTCCACCACTGGTACTTATTTTTCCATCAACACTACTGACCTAATTAGCATCAATATATGTACTCAAGGAAAATTCGTTACTTTTTTGATACCACAATACATAGTTTAGAGTGCTCTTCAAATATCTAAAAATCCTTTTGATTGCTTTTACATATGAGCTTCTTTTGGATCAACATGAAACCTTGCAACCAAGAAAACTACCTACATAATATTAGGCCTTGAAGCAGTTAAATCACAGACCTATATAGAGTCTGATCAACCTTAGGTGATGCATCATCCTTACTCAAATGGAAACCAATTACCATTAGAGTACTCACTAGTTTACAATATTCCATACCAAACTTCTTTAGCATTTCATTAACATACATTTCTTGAGAGATAAAATTTCCATTATCTAATTGTACAATTTGAAGTCCAAGAAAGAAAGACAACTCACCTACCATAAAAATTTCAAATTCCTTCCACATTTATTCAAAAAACTTGTTAAACATTTTATTATTGCCTCCAAATATTATATCATCAACATATACCACAACAATTATAATCTTTTCATCCTCTACTTTGATGTATAAATTATTGTTTGTAATACCTTTATTGAATCCTTGTTGAATCAGGTATTTGTCCAACCTTACATACCAAGCCCTAGGGGCTTGTTTGAGACCATACAAAGCCTTATTAAGTTTGCATACCATTTCTAGATCTGCTAAAAGTTGAAATCATCAGAATGTTCTATGTATACTTCTTCTAACTCACAATTCAAGAAAGTAGACTTCACATCTATCTAGTAAAATTTGAAGTTATTGTGAACAAAAAATTTAAGAAAAATTCTAATGGCCTCCATTCTTTCTACTATATCAAATGTTTCTTCTAAGTCAATTCCTTCCACTTATGAATATCCTTTGCATACCAGTCTTGCTTTGTTTCTCACAACTTCTCCATCTTCATTCAATTTGTTCTTGAATACCCATTTTGTTCCTATTACATTATTTTCTGTAGGTCTTGGAACCAATTCCCAAGTCTGATTCTTCTCAATCTGATTTATCTCTTCTTCCATAGCTTGAATCCATCCTTCATCTTTGTTGGAATTAACAAAATTCTTTGGCTCTATTCTTAACAACAAATAAAAATTCACCTGTTCATTTGATTTTGGAAACCTTCTTCTTGTTTGTAGTCCTTCATTCTTATCTCCAATGATCTAATCTTCTGAATGATTCCTTTGAACATACTTGGCAAGAGCCTTGGGGACTTTCTCATAAGCTTCCTCTTTTTCAGTAAATTCTTCTTCTTCCTTTGTGTAGGTAGATTCATCAGTCCAATGGTCTTCCTTCTCATGTGTACTTTGATGAAATTCTTCATCCACTTTGACATATGCACTTTCAACCACCTTCCTCAATCTTTTATTGTAGCATTTATAGGATTTTCTTCTAGTTGAATACCCAAGAAAGGTTCCTTCATATTATCTTGAAACAAACCTTCCCAATACTTCTTCATCTCTTCTAATGAAGCATCTACCTCTATTTTTTTTGAAATATTTAACTATAGTTGATCTCCCATACCAAATCTCAAAGGGAGTTTTTGTGCTATCCACCCTTAACTAACCTTTGTTGAGAATGTAGACATCATTATGAACTACTTCCTTCCAATACACATCAAATAATTTAGCTTCATTCAATGTTGTTTTGGCCATCTCTTGAACTATTCTATTATTTATTTCTACTAATCCATTCTTCTAAGGAGTTCTAGAAACAAAATAATTTCTCCTTATCCCATGCTCTTCACAAAATTCTTAAAACTCACTTGATGTGAACTCACCACATTTTTCTGACCATCAACACTTGATTCTATCATTCATTTTATTCTCAACCATTGAATTAAAGATCTTAAATCTACTAAAAGCTTCTGATTTTTCTTTTAAGAGTGTAACCCATGTCATTCTAGAGAAATAATCAATAATTAACATGAAATAACTTTCACATTGAAGAATCTTTGTCCTGCTAGGTCCACATAGATCAGTATGAATTAATTCCATAGGTCTTGCAGTATAATACTCTTTAGTCTTAAACTTTATCCTTATCTGCTTCCCAATCTGACATTCTTTGCACATGGTACTTGTAGGCTTGACAATCCTTGGCATGCCTCTCACTACATGCATGGATCTAACCTTCACAAGGTTATAAAAGTTGATGTGTCCCATCCTTTTATGCCACAACTAGAATTCATTTTTTTTTCCTAGAAGAAAATTTCTTCCATTCACACCTTTAATATTATATAAGTTTCCTTAGGTCCTTAAACCTTTTACCACCAATATTCTAGACTTTGCTTTTCTAATTTCACATCCTTTCTCATTAAATAAGAGACTGCATCCTTTTTGCACATTTGACTTACATTGAGAAGGTTTTGATTGATACATTCAACATAGAAAATATCTTCAATCTTATATTTTCCATCTTACAGTGCCTTTTCCATAGATCTTGGCCAATGAATTATCTCCAAACTTTGTTGAACTGCCCTTCCACTTGACCAACTTGATGAAATTTCTCTTGTCACTAATCATGTGACTTGAACACCTGCTATCAATTATCTAGAGATTTAATTTTTTGTGAGCATTAAATGTTGTTTGAACAACCATTGAATTTTCTTTGCTTCTTTCATTGACTTGCTTAGCATCAGCTACCTTTTTGAGTTTCTTATTTTGTATAACCAATATTACAAAAAATTGTTATATATGCCCAACATTGTTGTAGATTTGATATGCCACATAGACATCCACTAGAGAGGTAAGAAAATTTCTACTCACAAAATTTATTCTATCCATAATTTCATATTTACACTCTATAACTTTATGTCCATACTTATTGCAAATGAAATAGTAACCAAAAAATACACGATTAAACTTGTTTGTGGAGGATTTACTTGCATGATGAAATCTTTATTTTGGTCTAATATCAGTTTCCTAATTTATAGTCATAGCTTTCTCTAACTCCTTTTTTAGTAGCAAGATCTCCTTCTCAAGCTTTTCACATTCTCTTATTTTGGCTTCAATCAAGGCCTTTTGTCTTTTGTTCTCTTTCCTTGCACAATCTAGATCTTTTGGAGAAGAAACAAGTTCACCTTCAACATTAACTTCACCTTCCTCTTCATCCACATATCTACTTGAATTTTAGAGGCCATGAAAAGGGATTCATCTCCATAATCTTCTAATGTATAGTGGTATACTTCATTTGAGGAGCAGTATTCTTCTCTAGAGAGAAGATTCTTCTTGAAATTGTTTCTCTTCAAATCCTTGCTGCTACTTTCACCTTCTTTAAAAGGAAATTTAGAATCATAGTGACCAATTCTACCATAATTAAAGCATTTGAATGGTAATTTACCTTTTTATTTTCTTGATTATTTCTTCAGATTTCTCACAAAGTTTGCTTCTTCTTTCTTCATAACTTTGAATGCATCTTCTCTTTTGTGTGTACTCTAAACTTCATTCCCCATTTCATAGTTTGTGAGGGATCCAATTTTTTTTTCCATGGTAAGCTTTGTAAAATCCTTGGCTTCTTCAATTGCAAAAAAAATTGAGTCAACCCTCTAAGGGAGAGTTCCCAAAAATTTCTTTACTACCACAGAGTCAGTTTTGTCTTCTCCAAGACCTTTGATTCCATTCATAGCTTCATCTACCCAAAGCAGATAGTTGGCTATGTTCTCTTCTTGTTTCATCAAGTGATATGATCAATTTCTAGAAAGATTGAAATTTTTCTTTCTTCACACTATCATTACCTTCATAGAGATTCTTGAGCTTATCCCATTTCTTTTTAGTCTTGCATTGTACTACCTTGATAGATTCAAAATTTTCTAACTCACTTAGGATAGCATTCTTTGCTTTAGCATTATTCTCATGATCCCCTTTTTGCATTTGGATTAGTGATAGGATGAGAAGGTTCAACATAATAATTTTTGGTAACTCTAAAAAAATCATAACCAAGTGATGTGAGATAGGCATCCATCTTTACACTCCAAAAGGCATAATTGTTTCCATCAAACTACAATACCTTAGAGAGGACTCCTTCTGAGCCATGTGTTCTAAACCAAGATCTACCTTGAGTTGTTAGGCGACACCAAGGAACTCAACTCCAATACCAATTGTTAGAAAATATAGATATATTAAGAGGGGGGTGAATCAATATATCCCTTAAATCAATTCAATTTCAACTTATCAATCAAAACTTAAGACTGGCTTAATCAGATAACGCATTCAAAGTAAGAGCATAGAACCATAACACTAGATTTATGTGGAAAACCAAACAAGGGAAAAACAATGGTGAAAAAAGCTACTTGGAGCTACTATCCAAATCTAGCCTCATAAATGAATCAACAGTTACAAAAGATTTAAGGTCTTTAACCTAAGGAAGTTTACAAATCTCTACTCACTTACAAAATGTGGCTACAACCTTTGAATACAAATCTTTGAAGAATAATATGACAAATCAAAACCGCAACATTTTTGCTACCTCCAGCTCGCTACCTTCAACACTTTTACACCTCTTTTCCTTTGGTTCACTGCCTCTGGTATTCATACTTGCACTTTTCCTTCCAACTCACTGCCTCTAGCACTCACACAATTTGGTTAGCTCACTACCTTTCGCACACCACTTAAACTCTCCCGCTTTTGGCTCACTACCTCTACCATGCATCAAACACTTTTTTGAAAATTCACACACATTACTCCACCTTCATCACACTGCTATCACCAAATTACATTGATCACACATTGAACTCTTGCACATCTTGATCACACACTTGATCTTACATTTATACCTTCCGTAAGCAATACAAATTTTCTCCTTGTCGCCCATCCTGAAATGTATGAACATGAAATGTGGAATGACCATATTGAGTTGGCTCCAAAAAATCTATAGGAAAGGGAAAATCCAATATGTTGTAAACTAGGAGATAAGCAATACCTATTTCAAATATGCATGCATACCTATTTTGGTGCACACCACACAAACTTGACACAAATAACTTAGAATACTAAGTCATCCCAACAAACACTCAACCCTCAAAATATTACCTCCAAACCTCAAGTAGTACTAGAGAGACAAGATAACATCACATGGATTAGATTACAAGCATCAAATGATATTCAAGAATATTTCAATGCCCTTCTTTTACAACTTTATGCATCATTATGTTGGTGCAAGAAAATAGATAAAAACTAGTATCTATCGCAAACCTAGATAAAATAATCTTGAGATATTACTTTGATAGCTCATCTTGCAATACACTACAATAACTGAAACTCAAGGAGAGTCAATATATATATACATGATAAACACTTCCTCCAAACCACAAGGCCACAACAATAGTGGAGAAATGTGGAGCATTTCTTATAACCTTCCAAGACTGCAACTGTACAATCTTCACTTTTCTTACTCAGAAAACTTTTGTGAAAACATATATGATCTAACAACTCAAACACACATGATTCACACTTGAATTTATCTATCCTTTAAACCACATGACTAAATATTAAGATGCAAAGGAATGTGAAGCATTCTCTAGAGCTTTTCATAGCACCTTCCTGAGCCCTTGATTGTAAGGGGTTCTTCTATACAAATTACAACAACAGACAATGAATGCAACATTCATAGAATCATATACACATTCATGAGCAACAAGAAACATCTATTATAGTAACTCATGACATCCTTCCTAATGCAACATATGAAACCAACCACACATTGCTACTTTGTTGACATTAGAGACAACATCATCAACAAACCCCATACAGTTGACATTAATGACAATCAACAAACTCCATATTGTTGACATCAATGACAATCAACAAACTCCATATTGTTGACATCAATGACAACACCTACAACATACGTGCAACAATCTCCCCTTTTGGCATTGATGGAAACACCAATAAGAGAAACAACAACAAGATATTCCTCTTCTTTAGAAAAATTGGTTGGTATGAAGTTTATATTTAAATAATTTGAAAGATATGAAACCAAAAGGCATGTGAAATTTCATCAAATTTCAAGTGTATATACTTCTTATTACTTCTTTTCTAGATATTTGTAAGGTGTAGATATGGAAGCAATCAAATAAATGTTGATAGAATTTGAAGATTATCATTGAACATGTAAATCTCAATGAAGAAGACACTAGCCAAGATTTAGCAATACAAATATATTTGATAGTCATTCAAGTTGTCAAATTTAAGATCATAAGTAATGATTAAATATTTCTATCATTTATAATGTTTAGACTTTACTATTTCAAAAGACTTGAGTTTTATGGATATTATCAAAATTATATTTATATTTATCATACTTACTCAATGGTTATGAAGCAGGGTATAATTTTATATATATATATATATATATATAGAGGGTTTGAGCTTAGAAAAAAGCTACCTATAAAGTTATATTTGAAGTTACACTTTGAATCTTCTTTTTTTTTTGAGAATATTAATATCATTTCTAAATATCTTGTGATATTTATTATTATGTTTTTTTTAATTTTTATGTTGGATACAAATACTTTTCTTATAGTTTCCTTTATATTTTTGGAGAATATGTTGTGAATTCTTTCATTAAAATCTTTATATTATCATTTTTTATGTGATTTATCATAATCTAGATTTATACAAAATACATTAAAATCCAAATTTTAGTTAAATACAACTGTAAGGTGTAAATCTAGATTCCATAACCTTATCTAGCACCCTCCTCACTTATGTGAAAATAGAAGCCTTAGAACAAGTGATTAAATTCTATTAAAAATAATAAAAAATATTTCTTTGTCCCATGTTGTTGAAAGTGCATTAATAGACAAGTATACAATTTGTGAACACATGAACTATATGAAAAAGTGTCTCAATGAGATGCGGTCTAATGGATTGGAATGATTGAAGGATACGAACAAAATGTGTTTAATGAAAAAAACTTTGAAAATTTAAGGAAATGCAATTGGCAAGAGTAAGGTCTAACTCCATAACAAGGATTTTTTTGATTGTATGGGTAGTAAACAATCTTGAGTATATTTATTAGAGTAGATTCTACTTATTGATCACCCACATTTTGTATCTTTATAATTTTATGAAAAATGATTCTTAATATTTATATTAGGATTTGGACATAAGCTTCTTGAGTTTTCTTATGTTATAGATAGGGAATTTGATAGAGGATAAACATTTAATATTACTTTATTTAATATATTTTATTATGTTCACATTTAATTGAGATTGTTTTAGATCTAATATAAGGTTGTCCTATTTGTTTACTTTAAAGTCAATGTTTCATTGAAGAATATCTATGTATTTGTTCAAATATTTGGTACATTAAGAGGGCTAAGTCACATTTACAACTCAAAGTTGTGGTGTTGATGGAGTATAATGTTGATTAGATGTTTACAACAATTTTATTCATATATACATTTTTTTTCTAAAATCAACTTGCATATATAGAAAATGGAGTTGCATTTCTTGTCTAAAATATTGCAAATTATTTGAGTTTATGAAATTGAGTGAATTTGATTCTCACATTGTTACAAGTATAGTTAGAAGGAAATAATGTTTATCTTCAAATTTATTAGCACATTACATGTTTGACAAGTGTTCTCACCTAGGAATGCTTTTTAGTTAGTTCATTCCCTTAACCATAAATATTGCACAATTTTCTTGTGGATAAGAACAAATAAGTTTTTTAAAAGTATATATTTATAATAGATATTAAAATAAAAGGAAAAAAAATGAAAGTTAGAGGGAAACAAAAGACAAGGGAGATAGTCAAGAGTTGTCTAAAGAATTGACGTCAATGAGTGCAATATTTGTTACTATGTTCGCTCATTGTAAACATTCAACCTTTTACAAATTATTTTAATACTTTTTATTCAAATGATCAATATGTTTCCAAAAAATAACAAATGTGAATTATTTAACTTCTTTCTTCATCAAAGAAAAAACATGTGTAATATAAAACATTAAATTCAAAGTATTATCTATATTTTTAATTAATAATCATTTTAAAATATTATTCTTAAAATTAAATCTTGAATATATAATCTGAATATTGCCTAAAAATTTATATGTTAACAGATGAAAAAATTATTGAAATATATATATATATATATATATTTGAAGAATATTAACAAAATATTATATTGACAAAATATATATATTTGAAAAAAGTGTCGAATATGGACATGTCTTTGCTGGGGAAATTTGTTGGACCATGTCCTCATATCGAGTTGGTTCACAAGTTTTCCCTGAATTGCTGGAGATCGAAGGGACAGGTTGATGTGGCTGCAATGGCCAAAGGTTTCTTCAACTTCACGTTCAACTGTGAAGTTGATTTATTGGTGGCTTTGACAGGTGGTCCCTGGTTCATTGGAAAGTCTTATTTGATGCTGAAAAGGTGGGAACCTGGCTTCAATCCTAACTCGTGTTCCTTCTCAGTTGCACCGGTCTAGGTGAGACTTATAGGTCTCCCTCTTGAATTCTAGGATGAGGAAGTGTTCAAAGGGATAGTGAGTACCTTTGGGTGTTTTTTGTTGATTGATCAAATGATGATTTCCAAGAAGCGTCTTGTTTATGCCAGATTTTGTGTTAATGTGGAACAATCAACTGACCTTTCCTCTATGGTGAAGATCAATTCCAAGTTTGGAGTATGAGAGCAAGCGGTAGAATTTGAGTCAATTCCTTTTTCCTATTTCCACTGCAAGAAAGCTGGCCACTAAGCTAAAAAATGTCCCCTTAAAATGTCGAAGTAATACACTAAACAATGGAAGGAAAAGGAGAAGGCCCCTAAAGTGCCATCTTTAGAGCCTATGGAAAAAGAGGAGTTTGTTCCTAGTGGGGAGGTGGTTGTGGTTTCTGAGAAACCTGTGGAAGCGGAAATGGTAGTTGGTGAGAATATTGGGTCTCATGAGGGCCATGGGGATATGAAAAGGATTAATGTAGAGCAGGAGAAAGGCAGTGAGGATTATATTCCCTCCCCTACTCTTAATATGGTGGAGTCTCTTGACGAGGTTAGGTTAGAGACTTTGGTGGAAGATAAGGGGTCTTTGGATGAGGGTTTGGGTTCCCCTCTGTCACGGGCTCTTGGTGGTGGGATTGTAAAACTACCACAGGAGAATTGTTCAAAGGCTGAGGGGTTGGAGGTGGTATTTGAAGCAAAGGATATTGGGGATATTGATGATCTTGACAACCCTCCTTTCATTCCTGTTAAAGGTAGAAACATAAAGAAACATTTTCCCTCTCCAAGAGTTGTTACTAGAAATGGGCAAAGGACTGACTATGGGTCGAAGCTGAGAGGTAGAGGTCATGCTCCTTCAAATGTAACCAAGGATAATGAGATTCGAATGGACATTGTTGATGGAACACAAAGAACCTTGCAGGAGATGTGCTCCAAGAGCACCTCCCATAAAATCTTATGAAGATCATATCCTAGAATATGAGAGGGTTAAATCACCCTCATAAGCATGATCTTCTTGCTAATATAGCAAGAGATCATCAGACTGATATTGTTTTAATTCAAGAAACTAAAATGGGTATGGAGAAATTATCTAAACTTAAGCATAAGCTTTTTAAGGAATGTGGTATGCATTACTTTGAGGTGGCTGGTGCCTCGAGAGGGATTGTTACTTTTTGGAATCTTAAGTTGGTTTAGAGGACTAAGGTGTTCCATGATTGTAACCATGTGGCCACCTCATTTTTTAATATGTGGGATAGGTTCTCTTGGTCTCTTTCGAATATATATGCCCCTAATAGTAAGAGTGTCAGGAAAAAGCTCTGGGAAAATCTAAGATCCTTCAAAATGATGCATCCTATTGTCAATTGGTTCGTTATAGGGGATTTTAATATGCCCCTACATGATGCTGATAAGTTAGGAGGTTTGTAGACTACAAATGACAATAGAGATGATCTTATGAACCTCATTAATGATAATGCTCTCCTTGACTTGGATCTTAAAGGGTCCTATTTCACTTGGACTAACCAAAGGGTGGGAGATGCTCTTATTTAGGTTAAGCTTGATCGTGCCCTTATCACCCCTGATTGGCTTGTCTCTTATTCTTGTTCGCTCTCGGCTTTGACAAGGCTAGGGTTGGATCATTTTCTTCTGTCTCTTTCAATGGATTTTTTGGGAAGGAAGAAGAAATTTCCCTTTAGATTTGAGAAAATGTGAACTTGTCATCTTGACCTTAAAAATCTAGTTAATGAGTGGTGGGACATTCAAGTGGATGGGAATGCTATGTATAGAGTAGCCCAACATCTTTCCAATGTAAAGAATAATATCAGGAAGTTGAATAGGTTTGCGTTCAGTCACATTCTTTTGGAAAAGGAGGAGGTTAACTGGGAGCTTCTGGTTGTACAACAATCCATCCAAGTTATCAGGTATGATCAAGCTCTTGCTTTGAAGGAGAATATTCTTCTTTCAAGATTGCATAATATTGTTGCTAAGGAGGAGTAATTTTGGAAGTAGCAATCTCATATTATGTGGTTGAAAAGTGGGGATAGAAACACAAGGTTTTTTCACCTCTCTACTCTGAAACACAGGGCTCCAAATCGTATTAATACTATTAATTACAACAATTAGGTGTTGGAGAAGGATGTTGATTTGCAGCAAGCGACATCTTCTTATTTTCTAACTTGCTTTCGGTGGAAGGGGATTTGGACCTGGGGTGTCAAGAGGATCTTCTTGGGGACATCCCTCATGTCATCTCTAAAGATATTAATAGGAAGATGGTGTGCATTCCTTTGGCGGAGGAAACTAGAAGTGTTGTTTTCTCTTTTGAGGGTAATAAGGCTTCGAGGCTTGATGGTTTTCCAATGTTCTTTTTTTAGTCCTTTTGGGATATTATTGCCAAGGATGTTGTGGAAACTACTAAGGATTTTTTTGGTAGTGGAAATATTTTGAAGGAATTAAATTCCCCTTTTATTGTTCTTGTTCCCAAGAAACCAAGTGTTGCCTCCTTTGAGGAATTTCACTCCATCATCCTGTGTAATTCAATTTACAAGATCTTTTCTAAGGTGTTGGCGGTTAGATCGCATAAGGTTCTTCCTCTTATCATTTCTCCTCAACAAATTGGTTTTGTGGTAGGTAGGAAAATTTTGGACTCCATCCTTACTATCCATGAGAATATTCACTCCTTATCTATTAATAAGCATGTTGGTTTTATCCTGAAGCTTGATCTACTCAAAGCTTATGATAGAGTTGATTGGGGTTTCCTTTCTAAGATTCTTAAATCTTTTGGTTTTGGGGAGAAAATGGTGGTCCTTATTCTCCAGCATATATCCACCCCAAGGTTCTTTGTACTTGTCAATGGTTCTCCTTCACCTTTCTTTGACTGCTTGAGAGGTTTGCGACAAGGAGATCCTATATCTCCTTTTCTTTTTATTATCATGGTGGAATTGTTGGGACACCTTATCCAGAGATTTATTAATATCGGTTTAATTTCTGGGCAATCCCCTTCTTCTAGTAATCTTATTTGCTCCCATCAACAATTTGTTGATGATTCTCTCATGCTTGGGGAGTTGTCTATCAAGGGAGCCTGAGCTATTAAACTTATTTTGCAAAAATATGAGGCTACTTCGGGGCAGAAGGTTAGCTTACCCAAAAGTGTTATCTTCTTCTTTAACACTCCTGACCATAGGCAGATGAAAATTGCTAGAATCCTGTAGTGGTAGATTGGTGAGCTTCAAACGTCTTATCTGGGCCTCCCTCTAAGCTCCAATGTGGTCCCGAGTCCTTTTGGAGGATTTTGATTGATAAGTTCAATTCCAAACTGGTCGGATGGAAGGGTGTGCTATTGAGTCAAGTGAGGAAGGTGCAACTAATTAAGTCTACTTTTCAAAATCTCCCTATCTATGCTCTCAATATGTTTTATATGTCAAGAAAATTTGTTGATAAGCTAGAAGGAATTCAGAAAAATTTCCTTTGGACTGGGGTTGAGGATAAGAAAATAATCCATTTGGTTTCTTGGGATGATGTTTACAGGCCCAAAAAGGTGGATGGTTTTGGAATTCATAAAATCATAGATTTTAATCTGGCCCTCCTTGGCAAACAATTGTGGAACCTGATTTTGGATAAGAGTGAATGGGCTAAAATTTCCTTGAGAAAATATCTTCCTGGGGTTGATCGTATAAGGGACCTGCTATCATCAAACTTTTCCCCTTCATCTGGGTCAACTCTTTGGAATTGTTTGCTAAAGGCTCGTAGGATTGTTTCTAAGGGTCTCTAGTGGTAGTTGGGAAATGGCAGGAATTTTTTTTTCTAGGAAGATAGTTGATTTGGTAATAGGCCTCTAAAATATGAACCGTTGGCTCTCCCATTCATGGACATTTGTGTACAAAGGGTTGGAATTTTTTTTGTTTATTATATGGAAGGATGGTGTTGGAAAAGGCTGCATGAATTGGATCCAGGGATGGTGGTTCTCTTTAATGCTTTGTCGATTGTTCATATTCCCTCTAGAGCTCCTGTTGATAAAATTGTGTGGAGACCTTCTTCTAATGGAAAATTTTTTGTCTCCTTGGCTTTTCATCTTCAAGTTTCTTTTGTTGGACCAACTCCTTTTTGGGCTTCCTTGTGGTCCTCTAAATTAATTCCTAAAGTTACTTTTTTCTTCTAGCTATTCTACCAAAATAAGGTCTTAACTACTAATAATTTGGTCAAGAGAGGTTTTGTGATGCTTAACATATGCTTTCTTTGTGAAGAGGATCCTAAGAATTCCTTTCACTTGTTGATTGGTTACATATTTGTTAGAGAAATTTGGGCCCATATTCTTTCTCTTTGGAATCTTTGTTGGGTGTTCCCTTCTTCGATTGGGGAAGTGTGGTCTTAATGGATGGGACCTTCCTCTAATCCCGCCTTGCTCTTTCTTTGGTCTCTTTCTCTTCCTCACATTTCTTCGGGTATATAGCTGGAGAGTAATAACATGATTTTCAGAATCTTGGCCCTTCTTGCTATCTTTGTGGCCAATACAATCTGTGCTGCTATCAAGGAGAATTTTGTCTCTAGGGCTTCTTTCCAGAATGGTCTAAGGGTAACACTTAGTTCAATTGATATTTCTATTGCACAAAAGTGGAAGTTTCCTTGCAATATTTCCATCCCTCTCACAAAAGGGAAAGCCTCTAGAGATGATGTTGTTTGGAAAGCTCCCCTACTGGATGGGTGAAATTTAATTTTGATGGAGCCGCTAAAGGTAATCTGGGACCTGCTAGATGTGGGGGAGTGTTAAGAAACTGTAATGGTAGGTTCGTTTCTACTGTGGCATTCCCTTTGGGAACCCAAATGAACCACGTTGGGTAAGTGGTTGCAGCCTATCATGGTTTGAAGATGGAACTTTCTAGAGGTTATAAAAGGGTGTGGCTTGGAGGGGATTCAATCAATATTATTAATAATCTCAAGGAGTCTTCGGTTCCTAAAGTCCTTTGATGAGCATTATATTTCTCATATATTTAGGGAAGGAAATGGTTTAGTTGATGTTTTCGCTAACATTGGTGTGAAGGGTTCTAGGGAGTGGGATGTTAACGATCCCCTCCCCTTGGAGGCCATTGCTTGTTTAAATCACGATGTCCAAAATTGCTAATCTGGATGTTTGCCTCATTATGATCAGTGATCATATGACTATCTTCACGTGGTAGATAATTATATGGTGTAATGGTGAGTTGTATTTTGATTGTGCTGATGGTATTTCCTTTGATCTTTGTATGGGGTGGTGCCCTAGGTTCATATTTCCCCTCTACTTTAATACCATTTCCACATGGATTCTGGGCATTTTTTGGTTCTCCTTCTTGAGAATTCTTCTTATAGTCTGCAAGGTCCTAAAGCTTCTAAGTTATGCTAAGTTTGGGGCCATGGGAGGTGATAGAAATCACGTGGAACCTTTCTCCTACGACGTTGTTAAGAAAAAGGAAGTGTGGGGTATCCTAGAGAAAGGTGGGCTTATGCCTTATTTGGAAAGGCTACATGGTAACAATTCACACACTACTGCCTTGTTTGCTAAGGGTTGCAACAACAGGGTTTTGAGACTGGGAGTTGAGTTTGAGGCTAATGAGGATTTTATTGCTAACATTATTGGGCTCTCTGTGGAAGGGATGAAGGTGTACAAGGACAAGAAAGAATCTAAGGCTTCCATGGAGATTTTTTTCAAGGGAACTGAAGAGCAAGATTTGAAGATGGTGAAGAGTGGAGGGTACTAGCATAGATCACTTAAAGCTCTCTGGGGGGATGTAGCAGAGGAATTAATGAGGTATATAACTCTTGAAGGCCATTTTTCTATTGTTAATGCCTACCATTTTTTTCTCCTTAACCATTTTCACCACAAGAAGAAAATTTATTTTCCTTTTTATCTCTTGGCCTCTTTGGAGTGTGGTTTGAAGGACCACAAAAGGAACCCTAAGAATCTAGTGCTGCATGTGGGACTTATTTTGCTTATCTCAGATTATGCTAAAGCCTTTGAGGTCTCTAAGCTACTAGCTATTACTCCTAAGGGTAAGAAAAAGAAGTTGATAGAGGATTATGAAATTGCTTTTGAAGATGAGCCAGTCTTTATGAAAGGGAAGAAGAAGATAAAAGTTCTGAATGAGGAGTCTGAAACAAAAGAGGACACAAATTATGTATCAGACTCTCAGGCTTCCATGGAAGTGTTCTCACAACCTCCTAATGTGGGTAAGGTTGATAAAGGGGCCTTGGGTCCTATCTAGAAGGACTATGAGACTTATATCGAGGATAAGGCTATGAACATGCCGAGGAAAGTTAAGCATGTTGCCCCTTCTACTATCCTCAAGGATAGGATTCCTATTGTTGGTGAAGTGTCGTCTCCTATTTTGGGAACCAAAAGGAAGCAAGGTCAGATGGATGGTAGTAATAAGAAAATGGTGACTAGGTTGGCTAGCCAAATGGTGGACATACATGATGCTTCTCTTGTGAAGTTGGATGGTGGGTTGAGCACCTTGAACTCTCTGGGTGTGGATGTGGAGGTACATAACAAAAGGAGTTCTATTGTTGAGGAAATTTCCATTTCAATCCAAAAAATGCAGATGTCGGTGGCTGAAGGTAAAGGTAAGGAGGTTGGTATTAGTCAGGATAAGGTGAGTTTCTCCCAAGAGGATGTTGTCATGGGTAAAGATATTTTTAACTTTGACTATGAGGAAGTTTCCAATGTTTTAGAGATGGATAAGGAGGGATCCATGTCTTTGTTTAAATTGTTTAAATGAGTGTTTCATGAACTCAACATGAACAATGTTAGGCTCAGGGAGGAAGTGAGTAAAGTGAGTGATTCCTCAGTTCAGAATCAAGTTGATGAACTGTTTGAGTCTTTAAGGATTGTTGTTGAACAAATGTTGAAGATGAAACAGATGTTCAAAGAAAGAATCCTAACCTTGGAAGTCCAGTGGGAAAGGATTAGTGTGAATATGGTGAAGGGTGGGGAGGGGATTGCTATGAATTATGAGTTTGTGGGTATCTCCACTCCTGTTGATTTGGTCAAGAAATGCAAGATGAATCTTGGTGAGGGTGTTGGTGTTGGTGGTATGCAAATGGAGGAATAGGGTTTTGTTGATAGAGTTGTTGGGGTGCAAAATGTTTTGATTAGCGAGGTTAATGTGGTTGGGCCTAGTGCTAGAATGTGTAACAAGAACAAAGTGTAGGTTGGGGCCCTTGGTAAAGATATGCCTGAATCTATGGATGATTATCAGAAGATTGTGGCGAGAGACATGGAAGCTAAAAATATCCTCAAGAATATGTAGTGCTACTACTTTTGTCCTTCTTTTTGGTTGTTGTAGTGCTGATGGCATGCTTTTTTTTGGCTGATGTTTGCTCATAATTTTCTTTTGCTTCAACCGCTCTTTTTGTAAATGGTTTTGGGGTCCCTTCAAAACCTATTTTATCGCTAATAAAAAACAAAATATTATATTAAAAGATTGTTGAAAAATACATACCTATCAACCAATTCATAGGGCATCTGAATGCTATTATTATCTTTTCTATTATTTTACAATATAGGAACAAAATTCTTGATAGCCAAGCCAAAAATATAGCTTTCTATGTGACTATTGTCTTGCAAAACAATCCAAAGATATGGGCAAAATTCTTGATACTTAAGCCAAAAGTATAGCTTTTTGTGTGACTGTTGTCTTACAAAACAATTCAAACATATTTTCCTCAAAAATTAGTTGAGAAGGCTCAAGAAGGTTCATTCATAGAACTGCTACATCAAATACTTTATAACACAGTTAAAAATCAGACAAGAGAGAGACAAGCAAGATAAACACAATGAAGAATGAGATAACATAAAATCCTAGAGATCTATACTTATCACAAAAAATAGAATGAACAATCCACATCAAATTGCTTTTGTTCCTTCTACTTCTTACAACTTTATTTTATATTAATACAAACTTTGATGTTATAATTGAGGATCTCATCCTCATGGAGTCATCCAATAGAATTAGAAAATCAATCTTTACAAATACATATAGAAGGCTCCAAGCCTGGCAGCTAAATGGAATATAATCAAACCTTCCTAATACTGAAAGGAATACAACCTACACAAGGGCCATGGATTTTCCTGGACTTTCTTCTAATCTACTTATTCTTTTTATACATCTTTTTCTCACCCTGTGAGCTAAGGTAGGAGGAAGGAGGGTTGAGAGGCACATCAGTAAAACCATGGTGCAGATGATCAGTACTTAATTGCTATTAGCAAGAGTTGATTTCATAATGATATATTAAGATGAGGATTAGAAGTGGTGCTGATTGTGGAGAGATGTTTCTGATGATCTACAATATGTTGTATACTCTCTATTAATGTTCCTAATGAAGCATATGTTGTTGAAAGAACATTTTGACCTCCACAAGTTGTCGAAAGGTTATGTTCCTGAAAGTTGTGAAGACTATTTGGAGAATGCTCCACATTCCTTCATTGTTAGAGTTGTGGTCTTGTGGTTTAGTATTTAGTGTTTGTGCTCTATGGACGTTGCACTCCTATCTTTTTAGGTCAAATGTGTTACCGATGAGTTTTTTGTGAATTGCAAAAGGTTGGCAGTGTTTGAACTGGTATGAAAAATTCTCCACATTTATTTGCATTGATGTCTTTGCTCTTGGCGCTTGGTGAATGTGTTCTCAATATTTTTGCAATGCTTTAGTTCCAATTTCATGTGTTGAAGTGGTCCACAAGTTGATTTGCTAATGTTATATCTCATAGTTGTGCATTTTGTGATTCCAAGAAGTACTTTGTTCCTATTTGGATTGCAGTAGCTATTGATGGAATGATAGTATAAAATATGTATTGAGAGATGTTGGATATTCAAGGAACATCCCTTTGTGGTCTACATAGCTATGGTTGATCTCTTTTGGTGTTGCATTGTGTTTAAGTTGGTCTTTTGGGTAATTTATGGATATTTGGTCGACAAGGCTTGTCATCTTGCTTCTGCTTTGTGCTTGAGGGTTTGCATCAACATATGAAGTTGTGTTAAGGTGTATTTGGCTCTTAACCCATCTTGATTAGAACCACATTGAGTAAATTCTATTGAAGTTATGTTTTTGGGCCGACTGGTTATGTGCTTCAAGTTTCATCTACACGTTTCCTTGTTGCCGACTTGGGTTGATGTGTGCCAGCATATGAAGTGTTTTGGATTATATTGGAAGAGTGTTTTTGGTCCTTTCTTTACCCTAGATAGGACCACACTATGTTTTTATGGCTGACCTTTTGAAATCATTTTTCATCTTTCTTTTGGTTGACCTAATTGATGTTTTGAACTCTTGCGATGGATGTAAATGCAAGAAAACTTCAGATGCAAGTAGTGAGAAGGTGTGGAAGTGTGAAATTTTGGAATGTAATTGAATATATCGTAGAAGGAAGTGTGAAAGTATGTGAAAGGAAGATCAAATTTTCTTTAATGCCTCAACCAAGAGAGTGAATTGTTGACAAAATATTGTAATTCTTTATATCTTGCTCTGAGATAGTGAATCTCATTAGGTCCTTGCATCTTTCCCCTAAAGTTGTGTGTGCTTCAGTTTTGCAAGTCCCTTGTATCTTGTTCTATAGTTGTGTGCTTTAGTCTACAAGTCCTTTTGGCAGTGAGCCTTTTTGTAAGAAGTGAGATTTTATATTGTGAGATAATTCTCACTGTGGTTTTTCCCTCGTTGGGTTTTCTACATAAATTTGGCATCATCTTGGACATGTGGGTTCCTTGTTTCATTTTTCCTTGCTCATAATTTGGTTAAGGATAGAATTGTTGTACCTTCATTACTGAAAGTTGTTGAATTGGTTAGAGGAATAAATTGTTATATCTTTCATTGCTACTGATCTATTTAAGGGTTTGATTTGAAATTTATTTTGTCCCAAAGAGTTTAAGTTCAAGAAGGGTATAAGTTTTTGCAAATACTAATTCACCCCCCTCTCAATATCTGGTGTGTTCAACAAAAACTACCATATAAAATATGTTTAATGAATAAACATTATAAGATTCAAGCAAATGCAATTGGCAAGAGTAAGGTCCGACTCCATAACAAGGATTTTTATTTTATTTTATGGGTGGTAAACAATATTGAGTACACTTTCTTAGCAATAGATTCTAATTATGGAACACCCACATTTTGTATCTTGTATAATTTTATGAAAAAGGATTCTTAATCCTTATATGAGGCTTTGGGCATAAGCTTCTTGAGTTTTCTTATATAGTGGATAGGGAATTTGATAGAGGATAAATGTTTAATATTATTTTATTTAATACATTTTAATATGTTCACAATTAAGTGAGATTGTTTTAGACCTATAAGGTTGCCCTATTTGTTACTTTGAAGAGTCAATGTTCCATTAAAGAATATCTATGCATTTGCTCAAATATTTGGTACAATGAGAGGACTAAGTTACATATACAACTCAAGATTGTGATGTTGGTGGAGTATAATGTTGATTAGATGTTTACAACAATTTTTTCCATATATATATTTTTCTTTTCTAAAATCAACCTCATATATGAAAAAATGGAGTTGCATTTCTTGTTTAAAAGATTGTAAATTATTCAAGTCTATGAAATTGAGTGAGTTTGATTTTCACACTTTATTAGTTAGAAAGAAATAAGGTTTATCTTCAAGTTTATTAGCACATTACATGATTGACAAGTGTTCTCACCTAGGGATGCTTTTTAGTTAGTTCATTCCTTTAACCATAAATATTGCACAATTTTCTTGTGGATAAGAACAAATAATTTTTTAAAAGTATATATTTATAATAGATATTAAGATAAAAGGAAAAAAATGAAAGTTAGAGGGTAGCAAAGGATAAGGGAGATAGGTAGTTAAGAGCTATCTTAAGAATCGATGTTGATGAGTGCAGTATTTGTTATTATCTTTGCTCATTATAAACATTCAACCTCTTACGAATTATTTTAATACTTTTTATTCAAATGATCAAATATGTTTGCAAAAGATAACATACGTGAATTATTTAACTTCTTTCTTCATCAAAAAAAATAAAAATGTTTAATATAAAACATTAAATTCAAAGTACTATCTATATTTTTAGTTATTAATCATTTTTTAAAATATTATTCTTAAAATTAAATCTTGAATATATAATCTGAATATTGTCTAAAAGTTTATATGTTAACAGATGGAAAAATTGTTGAAAAAAAATATTAAATATATTTGAAGAGTATTGACAAAATATTATCTTGAAAGATTGTTGAAAAATACATACCTATCAACCAATTCACAGGGCCTTGAATGTTATTATTATCTTTTTTATTATTTTACAGTATAGGAACAAAATTCTTGATAGTTAAGCCAAAAATATAGCTTTCTGTGTGACTGTTGTCTTACAAAACAATCCAAAGATATTTGCCTGGAAAAGTAGTTGAGAAGGCTCAGGAAGGTTCATTCATAGAACTGCTACATCAAGTACTATATGACACAGCTGTAACATATTAAAAATTCAGACAAGAGAGAGAGACAAGCAAGATAAACAGGATGAAGAATGAGATAACATAAAATCCCAAAGATCTATACTTATCACAAAAAATAGGATGGACAATCCACAGCAAATTGCTTTTGCTGGTCCTTCTGCTTCTTACAACTTTATTCTATATCAATACAAACTTTGATGTTATAATTGAGGATCTCATCCTCATGGAGTCATCTAACAGAATAAGAAAATCAATCTATAAATACATATAGAAGGCTCCAAGCCACTACCAGGCCTTGCAGCTAAATGGAATACAATCAAACCTTCTTAATACTGAAAGGACTACAACCCACACAAGGGCCATGGAATTTTCTGGACTTTCTTCTAATCTGCTTATTCTTTTTATAGATCTTTTGCTCACCCTGTGAGCTGAGGTAGGAGGGAGGGGGGCTGAGAGGCACATCAGTAAAACCATGGTGCAGATGATCAGTCTTGGGCTTCCCTGGCTGAGTTTCCCATTGGAATGGAACTCCTTCCCCCACATCCACATTTGATCTGTAATATACTCTAGAAGAGTACCCACATGGGTCCTCCCTCAAAAGATTACTGCACCCAAAGAATTTATTTTCCACGTCCAGGACTCTTCTACTGTTCACAACATTCCCACATGAAGACACATACGAATCAGAGGTTTGAACTGAGATTTCCCAGCCTGATGAGCTCTCTAGGGAGTCTTGTCTATGAAAGAAAGCCCCTACAGAAAGGTTCTGACCCATCATAGAGACACACACTGCCGGCACTCCAATGGAACAGGAACCAAAAGATACTTCTTATCTTGGAGTAGGCAGCAGCTGCAGAGCAATAAAACATGAGAAGGGCCCACGAATGGGCAAAAACAACTGGCATTTGGTAGAGAGAAAAAGGTGAACTTATTGCAGCTCTTTCATTTGTTTGTCCACGTCGGTTACTTGGGCTACCTAATTGTTTCAATTCTTCCACCCACTCAAGTCTATCGGCCATGGCTTAAATCTGACAGTCTGACAGTCACCCTGTGTTAAACAATTTCCTTGGATGGTTATTTTTTATTTTTTTGAGACTGCAAGAATCGGTTGGGTATCCGTCCCCCTATAAACTATAAGATGCTGGTGCAACACATAAACTGCAGTGCACCTGTGCCCTCCGGTACTACAGGGATGGTGGGGAGACTAGACCTCGTGACCTCCTGCACAGGATGCTTTAGCCAATCAAGCTAGGCCCACCACCCCCTTTTGAATGGTTATTCTTTGAAAGTTGCTTTTTATAGAAATTTTGAGTGTCTAAAATCTTTTTAAAGATATAATATAGTCTTTTTTGGTTTTTGTTTTGTATTTTATGGTAAAAGTTATTAAATAATGTTGTCATCCTTTGGCAGTTTTGTTTATATTTTATGCTTCGGATTGTTGTTTTGTATAGACTTCATAGGTGTGATTATTTCCATCAATCTTTTTTTGAATATGTGTAACAATATTTTATAAATGGTAATATAGACACTTATTCATAAAAAAAGTTCAAATACTTTTATATGATCATTGAATTTAGATCTTGGGGTAGGTCTCTTTTTAGATACTTTTGAATTTATACTAATTTGCAATTTGTAAGAGTTTTGGAAAATAATTAATTTATATGACATCTCTTTTTGTATTGTGAATTAAAATATTATAAGGAAGTATACTTTTAAATTTTAAAATTTTCTTTTTGGGTAAGTTGTTATAAGTAGGAGAACCCAAATATTATGATGAAGTATACATTTAAATTAAAAGTTGTTCTTTTATAACTGGTAATATAGATACTTATTCATTTAAAAAATCTTAAATACTTTTATATGATCATTAAATTCAGATCTTGGGGTAGACCTCTTTGTAGATACTTTTGAATTCTATTAATTTACAATTTGTAAGAATTTTGGAAAATAATTAATTCATATGCTGTTTTTATATTGTGGATTAAAATATATATATAATTTTTTTGATCGGTGATCGCTTTTGACTGGAGCTTTGAACCAGTGAGGCCACAATTGATGGGGGACCTCGTCCCCATGTTTGTCTGGTGTTCATAACGGTCCATTTCTATTTTCTCCATCTCCTCTATTCTTCTTCTCCCCCAGCTCCTTCGTCTTCTCTCTTTCTCTCTTCCTTGCCTCCTCCGTCTTCTTCTTCCCTTTCTTCCTTCTTCCTCCCATCTCTTCTTCTCCCCCCCTCCTCCTTGCATCTCCTTCTCCCTTCCTCCTCTTTGCATCTCCCTTACTTCTTCTTCCCTTTCTTCCTTCTTCCTCCCATCTCTTCTTCTCCCCCCTCCTCCTTGCATCTCCTTCTCCCTTCCTCCTCTTTGCATCTCCCTTACTCCTCTCTCCTTCACGCCGCCTTCTCCTCCACCGCACCTTCTCTCCTTCTCTACTCTAATTCTGTTTCTTCTCCTCTTCCATTGCTTCTTATCTCTCCACTCCTCACGCACCCCACCACCTCTCCCCTTCTTCTCCGACTCCTCTCCTCCTCAACACTTCATCTTTCATCCTGTGCTCCTGGTGATCCTTCCGCTTTCTGCTCTCCCCGAGCATCTTCTGACCTTCTATTGTTCCACCTCTGTCGCCAGTCTTCACCCTGCCACGTCCTCCCTTCCAGTATGCGTCCTTTTCCACCACATGCACGAGCTCCTCGCACCACTTGCACTGTCATTACTTGGCGTCCAGCTCCCCAACTCTTGCCGCGGGCCCCCGTGTGGTCTGAACATTCTGCCTTCATCCGCCAGTAGCCACCAACAGTGCACATCAAACGTCCTCCAACAACCTTCCTTGGTGCGAGTCGAACCTGGGAAGCCCTCTCAACAGGGCCTTGTGACTTACTGTCACACCGGGGCCCCTATTGTGGATTAAAATATTATGCGGAAGTTTACATTCAAATTTAAAAAAGTTACTATTTGGTTAAGTTGTTATAAGTAGGAGAATCCAAATATTATGAGGAAGTATATATTTAAATTAAAAATTATTTTTTTGGCTAAGTTGTTGCAAGTAGGTGAATCCAAATATTACGGGGAAATATACATTTAAATTAACATTTATTTGTTGTCATAAGTAGGGGAATCTAATACATTAAAGCCACCCAAACATTTTAGGGATTTGAACTTTGGTAGATGGTGTAATCAAGGAAAATACCATCATCCTCATCAATCATGCTCAACCAATTGAATTGCAACCTTTAATAATTTGTAAGGTTTTATGTATATATGTTAGTTAAGAATATTTATGTAATTAACAAATTATAAGTATTTGGCTTTGACTTTTAGTTTAATAATTGTTCATTGCGTATTAGTAAGTAGTAACAATACTCAAAGGTATTATCAAATGATTGGTGAATAAATATTTATAGTTTTGTTAGCCAAACACTACAAGTTTATAATTGTTTAAATGTGTTATCAAATGAGTGATAGGCACAAATGTTTATAGTTTTTTCAATCAAACAATGCACATTTATCTTTCTTAAGAGTCATTCTATATAGTGTTTGGTTAACATTTATATTCATTGGCTATTTGATAGTAATTTTAGGTATTGTTACTAGTTTCCAAAAAAAAAATGAGTGTAATAATTTAAGAGATTTTTGATGATTCTATAAGAAAAAATAAACTTTAAAAGTATTTTAATTTATTAGCATTGTTGATGATTTCAAAGATATTGAATAGTGACACTAAGTATTAACCATAAGGACTAATTTATAAATTTAGTTTTAAGGGATGCACCTTTCCAAGAACACTATAATTATTTTAGAATACAGTATGTAATAAGTCACATCTAGCTAGTTATATTTAATTATTTATTTCCTATTAGATTCATCTCTCCATCCACTTGAACATATAGATATTTTTATAGGTTATTACATTCATTTTTTTCTTTATTTCTAGTCTTCCATTCATTTATATTTAGCTGATAGGCTATATATAGTGTGAGATTTGAGCCCGAAACAAGTCTCACACCTGCAAACCACTACTAAGTCATCGAAAACCAAGTTTCAACTACGGTTTAATGGTAAACTAGTTGCCGATTAATGGTAAAAGCCTCCAAAATCTCACTTATCACTTAAAAGCCAGATAAATATTTATTTGACAACTAGATGAGAACATTCTATTTCCATTTGTAGTATTTTTTAGACAATTTGATTGCAACTTTCTTTTTTCATTTACATTACTTTATGTTTTAAACTTGTATGTAAATATTTCATAATCAGATAATACTTAATTTCTTTAAAGAAATAATCTTAGATTTCTAAGTTTATTTCATTCCATTATTTAGCATTTATTATTAATTGTTTAATCTGTTTCAAGTATGAAGGTGTTGTCATTGATGTCAACAAGCCTATGTTGTCACTGATGATAGTAGTGTAGTGGTTGAGAAAAAATTATTGCTTTGATTAGTTGCATTATATTGTCATTAGTTAAGTTGCTAATGTTAATCTCTGGTGTTGCTTTGATAAGCTTTTGGGTGATCCCACAATAGTGGTTTACACTTTCTGGGAGATCCTGATTTTTGCTGAAATCACATTTAAAAAAAAAATATAATGATATAAGCCTCGAAAAGTTCCATTTAAAGGATTCTAATTGAAGAGGGTTTGATCAAACCACCTTAGATCAAACCCCCTTGGATAGAACCCTGCTAGTTTTAAATCATACCTATAACGGAGTCTCCTTTACACCTATCAAAATGCTAATAAAAAACCACTTTTGATTTACCTTTTGGGGGATCAAATGAATTCATTAAATTTTTGTTTTTTGGAAGTATGTAGTCCTTCTTACAAGATTCCTAAAAAGTATAATTTTAAATAAATTTAATTTGATTATTATATTTATTTTTCATTTCTTGTGAATGTAGGATTTTCACCAAAAATCAAGCTCTCTATTCTTCACATGTGGAAAAATAGCAGATTATCAAAAAAAACTCTAAAAAATATTTATGCCCTAGATATTGATATCCTTGATCCAACAAAAAAAATAGAATTGAATTTCAATACATACAAAAAAAAAGTTATGTTTTAGCCAGTAAATCATGTCTAAATTATAACAAGTTTGACTTTGAAATTTAATTAAGAAAAAATATTCAATAAAATGCTATGAAACGAATTCCATGCACTAGATATCGTAGTTACAAATCTAAATTCAAAAAAATAGAATTTTATCCTTCATAGAAAAAAACTTATGTGTTAGTCAGTAATGCCACTCTTTAAAAATGGTGTTTACTGTTAAAAAATAGTTTTCGAAGGAGTTGGAAAAAGAAGTGCAATTTGATTCCAAAAGTTTTGAAAAAAATATATTTAGAATCTACAAAAAATGTCAAAAATCACTAGTTTGCATCATCTTCAAATTCCTCATGGTTTAGCTACTATAGGTGCCCGAAAGGGAAGATTTAGTTAAAAAAATCAGTTCAATGTCTAGTTTGGCCAAAAATTGTAAACCTATATTGTGGGATCACCCTTCTATATATGGTTGTTATCATTTAAGATCATGGAAGAGGAGAGTAACAAATTCAACTCATTATACACCTCTTCATCAATTTTAATAGTTTCTTCATCGTCATCCAAGTTAACCACAACAAGAGGATGAATGATAATATCCATAGAAGGTGTTGGTCCTTGTTGTGGTGGAGACGTAGGATCTATTGGTGCTGGAAATGGAGGCGGCTCATCATTTATTGCTTCTGTCAAATTGTGATTTTGATTTTCTATGTTATTCTTTGCGTTCATCTTTCAAGCAATAGCACACGTCTATGCCTACACTCTCTAGCATTTTAGTTTCTTTTATTATGGTTTTCAAGTTGAGTTTGTGTAGGAGCAAGTTTTTCAACCATAGGCTCCCTTTCTTCTTGTGATGGAAGAACATAAGAAACCATGGAAGGTTGTCCAACCACTTTCTCTTTGGCTTTATAAATTTGTTTAGGAGGTAGATTAGGACTTGTTTGGTGCTCTCTTGGACTTTTCTAGGAAATAGGCAAAGGATTTTTTATGGATGAGTCTTGGTTTGTTGGAAGGGCTTTAAGCTCAATATTGTTTTCTTCAAGGGGTAGAGGTTTGATCATAGGTGGAGGAAAATTTTCAAGGGATAACTTGGCTATGCATCTTGCTTTGAAATTTTGGTAGGATAATAAAATGAAGTCCTCATAGGGTCTTATAAGTTCCATGGGCTCAAGCCAAAAATAGTCTAAGGAAAAATTTCCATGGGAAGACGAAGGTATAAAGCCACTATGGTTCACAATGAATATTTCATTGCCGACTGGAAACTTTAAGCACTTATGGACAATGAATGGGACCGCATTCATGGAGCTAAGCCATTTGTAGCCTAACTTCACACGAAATAGATCCAAATTAGAGATGATAGAGAATGATACATTTGATTTCTTCAGCCCTAATTGTAAAGGGAGTGTGATCGAGCCCATTGTAGCATGAGAAAAACCATCATGTGTTTTAATCCATGCTTTTGAATTATCATATCTATCTTGAGTAAGTTCATGCACATATAATAGTTCTTTTGTGATCACATTCTCTCCATAGATGCGATCAATTAAAATCCCAGGAGTGGGCCTGTTATTAATTCTTTCGGCTATGTAAAGAGGACCATCAGGTGCATGTGTGATTGTTTCTTCTGAAGAGAAAGTAATTTCAATAGGCATTATGGTTCAATGTTGTTTACGAGGCTCGATGTTAATCACTCCTATCATTTCATCCATAGGATTATTATCGATAAGAGCATGTTGAATAGAATGATTATTATCATTATTGTTCATATTCACTATGGCAGGTGTATTACTATTACTTTCCTTATTCCAATAGTTATGAAGGAAGTGACTAAGACCATAGATAATTTGATTTCCATTTCCATTTTTAAGCACTCTCCTTAGATTTTGTATAATGGGAACCAAGCTAATGTCTATGTATTCACTAAGGATAGAGGCTTATAAGTTTTTGAGTGTTTCATCTAATCTGTTTAGGATATCTTGTGGGATTTGAAGCATAGTGTATAAATCATAGGCCATGGAGGGTTGATTAGCAACACTATCAGGAGGAGAGTTAGAGACCCCAAGATCCACGATGATTGTACTATCACTTTGTCTAACCACAATATTGACACCAAGTAGTACAAATCATGCAAGGGATAAAATAAATAAAGTGCAATGAACACAATATTCTATGCTTGCAATTACACTTGAAATGAAAGAAATTGAAATCATAGCAACTCTACAAACTGTAACAGAAAACTTAAAGCAACAAACAAAAGCATAGAAAAGCAATTTCAAATCCTAAAAACTGGAAATTCAAAGCCAAGAGGGACTAAGACACCAATAAGGGCATCTTGGTCCTACTAATGGTGTAGACACCTAAATTTGGACACTTATATTTATCCAAATTTATCCCTTTTCGTCTAAATATCCTCTTACTTGCATTAATTAAGTAATATTACTATTATTTAATTAATACCCCTAAAGTCCCCTAAATCCCTAAGGTATCTAGTTAAATAATTAAATACAGGTTACCCTTTATCCCCCTTTTCCTCAAATAATTAAATAAATAAGACATTTATTTAATTCCTCACATGTCACATCCTCCATAACCCTCTTCTAATTTGGATTAATTTAATTAATCCATGATTGGGATGTGCACACCTTAATCAGGATTAATGTCACATCCTCCATATTCTCCCACTTGCTTCTAATCCCTCATTAAGTTTCTTAATCACCTGTTTGCATAACCTTAATCTAATCCCCTTGCTACATTTAGCATACCTTTTTGGTCAACCTTCACAATTTCCACATGTTAGCCTAGACCCTCTTCTCCATGTGAATTTAAAATTCACATTTATCCCTCCAAGACTTTCCTCTTCCCCATGCAAGGAGTTCTAGAACTCCTCACTTGTCACATCAATCACATGGGGTCAAGAACCTTCCATTATAAGGACCTTGTCTTATCCACAAGGTACTTTTCAGCTCCTTCATAAGAACCTTGTCTTATCCACAAGGTGCTTCTCATGTGAATTTAAAATTCACATTTATTCTCCCAACCACCTTATCCTTTCCAATCATGTGAATTTAAAATTTGCATTTATTCCTCCAACAACTTCTCTCTTCCCCATGATGATGTGTGAGGAATTCTAAAATTCCTCACATGTCAACATCCTTCCCACATGGAGACAAGAAGTTCCTTTTTGAGAAAATATTCTTCTCATCCCAAGGTACTTGCAAGTACCTCCACCTCACTTGTACTCTGTCCACCTCACCATAGCCCTCCATCTTGGCCATGTTGGCTCAATCTTGACCATTGAATTCTCTAGAGAATTCTCCCTTAAAATGGATGATTTTCATTCATTATGCATTATTCACAATCACATTCAAGTGTTCAAATTCAAATCTCATAGTCTCATACTCTCATCCACCATTATTGCATCTTGAAGCTCATATTGCATCTCTTCCATACACTTATCAAAATACCCACTTGAATCATTTTAATCTCCATCAAATCCTCATCATTTTGCATATCAATTTAGATCTCTTTCCATTAAGGAGCACACAAACATCAAATATCAAAGGGCCAACCGAGATATCAACTTGAACAAAGGTATATCTCTTGTTTATCTTTTTCTTTTGTTTGAGTTCAACTAGGCTAATCTTGAGGTTGTGTAGTGTTGTTTTCTCCTTTGCACCATTATGTTTTGCATCTTTTAGGATAGGTAAACTTCACTACATCACATATGGAATTTTGAGGTTCTAGGAACTGGAACATGAAGAAAACAACACAAGAAAGGTTATGAGCCAAAAACCCACATAAGGACTAAGACACCAATAAGGGAGTTTTAGTCCTAGTAGAGGTTTTTTAGAAAAATAGCAAAATATGGATTGTTTACAGTGTTCCCAAGTTGCCTATTCAGGGACCTGGTGTTGAGAAACAAAAAGCTAGGAAAATGAATGCAAGAAAAAGTAACTAATGACAAGCAATTGGATGCAAAGTTGAATGAAATAACAATGTTCCTAAACAATTAGGATGAATGACAATGTACTTTTTAGCTTTTCAAAGAGATAAAATGATGCAAGAAAGAAAAAATGAAACTTATATGCACTTTAACTAATGCAAATATGAGAAACCCTAGATGCACTTTCACTAATGCAAGATACAATGCAAGAATGAATGCAATATAGATCTAGTACTTTAATAAGCTCCAAATCAGAAAAATGAATGAATTTTTGAAAATGCAGGTTCACCAAAATGAACAATATATAAAATGGTGGTATGGTCTATGGCCTAGGTCATAGAACACCACTATTCTCCTATTGTCAGTCAAATATGTTCTAGGATCAAAAATTGGATTGACTATCAACTCAAAGGGTGAGTCAATTCTCAACAAGGAAGACCTAGGAAGGGGTTCTTTAAGCTTTGAGGGATTCACCACCAAGCAAAATCTTGGAAAAGACAATTTAACATTCAACTCACAAAACCTAGTAATGCAAGCCAAATGAAGAGTGTAAATGATGAAATTAAGCAACAAAAAGTTAGGGTATGTGTACCTAGGAAGTCCGGAAATGTGATGAGGATTCTAGAAATACAAAAATACTGTCAAAATATGCTAGGTATGACTAAGACACCCTTACTGTTGTCTTAGTCTCACTACTGCTTTTTAGGGAAAATGTGGAATCTTCGGATGTCGGAATAGGATCCGAAAGAATTTTTGCAAAATACCTCTTGGAGGACTAAGACTCCCTCACTACCATCTTAGTCCCAATCTAAATTTCTAAAATATCTGAATGTGATCCTGAGGCTTAATGTTTGCACTTCCTTCTTCTCCGATCTTAGGTCTTGAAACTTTCAAATCCACCCTGTAGGTGAGTTTCTATGAAGATGACAACTTTGTAATGCAACTTTGCACTTCAAATTATCTTCAAGTCTTCAAACTAAATTTGCAAACACAAACATGCAAGAGAGGAAAACTTGTTGATTGTTAGTAAATGGAGGTTTTCCTTGGTCAAACCCCTTGTTGGTAATTAAACCTTGGAATGAAATAGAATAATGAAGGGAAATGATGAACAAACAAAATGCAATGTCACAACTCACCAAACCCTTGTGAAATCTACAAACGTGTGTGAAATGGCTAGATTGAATGTAGATCTTGAAATGCTTGAATGCTTGATATATCTTGACTTGAAATGCTTGTTTAAATCAAAACCCTACATCACAAATGTTAGCTCAAAAACACACATGATGCAAGAATAGCCTTGATATGATGCTTGAATCTTGGTGATGGCTCCAAATGCTTGATGAATTGCTCTTGAATTCTCTTGTAAACTCAATTATTCTATTAGGAATGCTCTCACAAAAGTCTTGATGTGAAAATGAATGAAAACACCTTGTATTTATACTTATCTATGCTTAATATCCTGAAATTACACCACAACAAGCTGACATATGAATTCATTAATTAAAGGAAGCTAAATCCCACCAAGATTTGAAATTAAATCCTAAAAATACCTTAAGGGGGACTAAGATTCCCTAGGTGGTGTCTTAGTCTTGAGGCATGAAACTCAGGGCATAGACTCCAAAAAGGGGCCCATTTAAGGGACATTTGAAATTAGGGTCCCAAGATCTTTGGGGGACAAATACAACCTAGCTGGTGTCTTAGTCCCCGTGCAAAAATTAGGGACACAGCCAGAATCATTAAATTATCATTTACCCTTTGAAGTTTTTTGGGATTAGCCATAAAAAGATATCATTCATTAGGCCTATGGATGCAAAATAGGACCAATTAAGACATAAATAGGGATAAATAAAGCAAGGCGGGCCCAAAGAAGTGTGAAAATGCAAGGGTATGCATTTTCCTACACTACAGAAGGTTGAAAAGATAGAAAGGATAGAGGTGTGATGCAACTGATGTGAACTACTGAAGAGTAGAGTGCGAGTTTGAGCAGAGCAGTGCGAACTTCAAAGTGTTGGACTTTTGAATGGAGTGAGTTGAGGGTGTATGTAATCATTCAAACAATATTGTGAAGGTGTTGGAGCTATTATGGTGGATTCTTTATTGCATTGAGAAGTTGTTCTCTATATAACATTTATTTTCTATCTTCTTTTCTTTTTGTGGTAGTGAGCCCTAACTGTGAGCCTTTGTGGATAGTGTATCCTATTCTCGTAGTGAGCCTTTGTATTGATTTTTCAATTACTTATATTGTGAGCTAATCGTCACTATGGTTTTTACCTCATTGGGTTTTCCACGTAAATTTGTTGTTCTCTTGTGTATGGTGTTGGTTGTTTCAGTTTCTATTATTTTCTTTTCATGTTTAAACATTATAATAGATTAAGGGTTTAATGAATGCATGTGGATCTGATTATTGTTGAGGGTTTTGATGTTTTAATGTGGTACAACTGATTCACCCCCTCTTATTTGTCTTGTTCATTTAACATAAACCAACCACATGCAACTAGAATTTGCATGCAAATAATGTACTCTCTAACATATTAACATACATATAGTTTTCTATCAGTGTAATCCTTGAACCTCTAAATGAAAGTCCTAGTTACATATTAATGTTCATCCACTCCTATATATATATTTCCATTTAACAATATATTTTATCTATTAACTCCTATATATTGTTTATATACTATTTTTTTTTTTTACATATTCTTTGGTTATATTAGTTATAACTTAAACCATATATTTTCTTTTAATCATTTATTTTCTAGTTTATATTTTCTACCAATTTTTCTTCTATCCAATTACTTCTTTGTCTATTCACTCACCCCCCTTACTTTTGTACCTCATTTTTCAGTTCATTCCCTATCTACTCCTCCTTGTATTCCTATGTATGTAATCCTTCTCTTTAATCTTCCTCTTTTTGATGGTGAATTATTGAGAGAAATCTAAAATTTTGATTTAAAAAACATAAATTCTCTTCTAGAAGAATTCTTGTAAATACAATATAGACCATGGAAAAATTATAGCTGATTAAATTAAATGTTAATCATATTTCTTGGATAGATGATTTAATTGAAAAATGATTATGGGTGATCCCACAATATTGGTTTACACTTTCTGGGACATCCTAACTTTTGTGAAATCACATATTTTTAGAAAATATAATGATTAAAGCCTTGAAAAGTTCCATTTAAAGGATTCTAATTGAAGAGGGTTTGATCAAACCACCTTGGATCAAACCCCCTTGGATAGAACTCTTTAGTATAAATATGATGAGTATAGATAGAAGGGTGAATTCCTCTCATGTCTTTGTATTCCCAAGCAAATGCTTCAGTATGGTTTTCCAAGATTTTCTTCAATTCCTTTTCTTGGGAAGAAGATAAGGATGAATTAATGAAAAGAGGTTTATCCCCTGCTACCGTAATTTCCTTAGTCTTATTCTTGGAGCCAAGTGGATCTCCAACAAGTGTGTTTAAGGGAAATGCGTGTGAATTTTGTTGATGTAACATTTCCTAACAATTCTTCTCTCTTTCTTGACCAATCTCTTCAAAATTAAGATCTTGTTCTTCATATTCCTCAACATGTTCTACCAAAGTAACCATAGCTAATTCTAAAATGCCATCTCCTTCTGAATCGATATCCTCATCAACCCACAGTTGAGTATTCAGCTGAAATGATGGTTGTGCTGGAGGAAAAAGTGATAATTCCTTCTATTTTTTACCATTAGAAATGATCATACTTCCTAATTTGCAATCTATCAATGCTACTGCAGTAGCCAACCATGGTCTACCTAAGATAATTGGATAACCAAAATTATTCTTTCTAGCTTTAAGAACTAAAAATTCGATTGGATAATCCCATGTATCAATAGTAACCATGATGTCTTCAATAACACCTTCAGGTTTAGTAGTAGACTGATCTATCCACTATAGAACAATTGTTGTGGGTTGAACAATTGTCATACACAACAATTCAACTGTGTCTGATGTGATAACATTGATAGTTGCTCCTAAATCAATTAGTACGTTGGTTATCTCAATTCCTCCAATACTTAAAGTTATCACAAGACTACCAAGATCATTATATTTTTGAGGTAGTAATCTTCCTGACAAAGCATCAGTGAGTTTAGTCCCTATCTGTATTATAGGAGGTAATTTCTTCTTCCTACCCGACGTTTTCATACAAAGAGATTTAACCAACTGATTTATTTTGGGTATGTCTTTAATGGCCTATAATAATGGTATCTCAATATTGATCTTTTTCAATTCTCAGAGAAGTTGAAAATCTACCACATTCATATAATTTGGTTGAGAGTTGTCAGGAGCTACTTGTTCTATTTTTAAACGTTCAGGGTAAGGTGCTTGCCTAATCTTTTGTTCATCATCAGAGTTCTGGTTTTCCTTCGAATACTCTTTTTCCTCTTTCTCATCCTTCTAATCTTTAACATTTGGTATAGATGGGACATTACAATTCCTTAATTGAATACCATTGACATCTATCACATTTAAAGTAGGAGGATTGGCATTAGTACGATTGTTTTTCAGATTCAAAATAGGTTGATTTGGCAATTGAGGTTGGTTTACTTGTTCACTACCAGGATTAGGACCAGTGACTAACGGAGGTGACTGTGCCCAAGGATGCCTTGGTCCTTGATTTTTCCATGGTGAAAATTGTGTTTGATTTTGTTGCCATTGTGGTTGGTTCGGTTGCCACTATGACTGATTTGATTGCCATTGTGGTTGATTCCACTGAGGATTCATCCATTCGGGTTGACCCCAAAATGTAGGTGGTGGTTGTGCTTGGTAAGGAGGAGTCCATTGATTTGGATTTTTCCAAGGCTTCTAATTCCAATTAGCTCTAGGACCATATTTCCCTTGATTAGCATTATACCCTATATTTTGGGATCTTTGCCCAACATAATTAAGTTCTTCCTCTACTTCAGGTTGTTTCTTCAAATGATTCTTAATTCCAAGTAAGAGGCTACAAGAACTTGTTGCATGATGTTTCTCACAGATTTCACAAAGATCAATTTGATTTAATGGACACTCTCTCAAAAGATGTTTACCTCTACATTTGGAACAATAAATGGATAAAGGATCAATAGTCTTCTTATCTCCTTGCATGTTACTGATGAAGGAGTAGATCAGTTTTCAAATGTGCAATTTCCTCCATTACTTGAGATACATCAAGAGTGAGAACTTTGTTTCTTCAGGAGTTTCTAGTTCCTACTCTAGTCTTAGAGTAGTTTCTACATATCTCAATAATTTCTTCTAAAGAAAGCTTATTAATGTCTTTCCCCATAAGATTCAAAGATTCTCTAGATTCATCATCAATTCCTTTCAGAAAAATTGTCTTACTAATCTCATTATCCAAACCATTACCACACTTGTTATGCACAAACTGAAATCTATTAGCATAATCTTCCAGGTTTTCATCTTCCAATTGTCTCCTTCGAAACAACTCCTCTTTCCTATCTCTTACTCGACAATAATCTTGATATTTATCCAAAAATTTAGTTTCCATTTCCTGCCAAGTTGAGATTGTTCCTGCACCTAAACCCATGAACTAGCATAAAGCTGACTCTTTTAAGGTAGAAGGAAATAATTTTAACTTTTGGTTATCAGCTATATAGTCATAGGTCTGACATAAAACTTTAAACTCAAAGAGAAATTGGTCAGGATCCTCAGATTTTTTTCCTCTAAAGGTAGGTAAAACAAAAGGTGAAATGTTCTTCATAGGAGGCTCATCATCCCATCTATTCAGATTAATAAGATAGGAAAAGGTCCTATTATTTGGTGGGGGATCATTTCCTAGTTGGTCACCCATTTCTTCTTGATGTTGTTCCTGATTCACCTGTTGATTTTCAATCTGATGTTGTTGAATTTGTTATTCTTGATCAAAATCAATATTTCATGGAAGAAATCTTCCTAGAGGGTCTCTAGCTAGTCCCATCCACATTCTAAATTGTCTTCCTTATCAACACTAAGGCTTAAAACTTAAATAGCCAAATATTTTAGTTTCCCGACAACGTTGCCAAAAATGATGGCAAGGTTGTTGATGTCACTTCTTGCATCATTTAATATTTCAATTATCGAATCGGGTGTGTCTTAGAGCTATATGCGATAAGGATGTTTCCACAAATTGGGGGGTTTTGTACTGTAAACAATGACTTTTGGTTTCAGTTTAACTCCTTCAGGAGCCTTCAGGAACTTTTAGGAGCTCTCGGGAGTGGATCTTAACAACTAAGTTCTAGCTAATTCTAAGGACTTAATCCTAATGTGTTTCTTAACTAATGATTATACAAACTCTAATAACTTAGTTCATAATTCACCTGACTTATTTGCAATTGATTCATGGAAGGATTAAGCTAAAAACCAAATTTACTCTTAATCTAAAATTCAGAATTGAAATTTACTTGAAAAGAGAATCTATTTACGTTTGCAAGAAAATAAATATTAATCTAGAAAATAGTAACACTAAATTACATGAATGAATTCCAAACAAGCTTTAGTTTTGTCTTCCCATAAGTCATCATTATCTCTCCCATTAAACCACATGCATTTGAAAATAATTATTAAGTCTAGTTCCTATGAACAACAATTAAATCTACATTAAATGAATGAATATTAATCTACAGTAAAGTGCAATTAACTATCTTGAGAACACAATGAACTTAATCTAAGAGTATAAATAATTGTAGTCACTAACAATGATTAAAAATAGATCAACATTCCTAACTTTCCAATTGACACAAATTAAAAATAGAAATCAACTGAATCAAAGAACATAACATAAGGTCACCTCCTTCAGTTGAGCAGACCCTGCTCTTCCTCTGGTGGGACCTTAAACACCGAGATTCAAATTAACTCTTTATTTGCATTCAAATTGGCCCAAATAGGTGAGTAGAAAAATAGTGTGTATTACAAACATTACAATGCTTAAGCGAAAGATTAACTAACTTTGGACTAAATCTAATGATGGATATTTATAGGAATATCCTCTTATTTTAATACAAAATCATGGCGCTGCCCACCAAGATACAAAGTGACAAAACTAAAAATAAACAAAACTAAAAGTATCATAAAGAAATCTGCCACATAATAGCCAAACAGGAAGTTTCCAAACAGACCAAAGAAGTCAATTTGGAATTGATAAATTAGGATCCAGCTAGAGCAATTAGGACCATGACAGATTTCAAGTTTGTTAAACAAAGAGTTTAACAAGTCCACCTCATGAAGTAAGCATTTAATCAACCAAACATAATCCTCAAAGATAGGACGCTATTATGAAAACAAAGATGTCAACTTGCATAATCACTCCATCATTAACATCATTAAAAAGAAACACATTTAATGCAAAATATCATTTCTAATATATTTTGAAATTAGTTAAATATAAGATAAAACATGCAAACATATAAGTATATAATCTATCGCCAACATAGTTAATTAACATCATAATAAAGTCTTAGTAAACATAAAATGATCAATTAAAGTGTCATTTTGAGCACTCATCAAGAACCCCGCTAGTTTTAAACCATACCTATAACATAGTCTCCTTTACACCTATCTGATGCAGGAGCATCCAGTGGTGTAAGGGCAATCTTGCATCACCCAAAAATAGTTAAATTTCAAGTTTCTCGGTTTTTATATTTTTTACATTTTTGGATACCCTTTTCGTCATAATGAAATTCCCAATTTATGGTTTTTATTTTCTATCCCTGGGTTGAAAGCTATTGCAATTTTAGTTTCCCAGATTTGCACCTAAAAATCTTCCGATTTAGATTTGAGGCACTTAGAGTTCCCGGATTGGCCCCGAAACTTTCCAAAATTGACGTAGCAATTTCAAGCGCGTTATTGAATTCGAGACCTTTCCAACGGTTCAAACGGTTCATGAATCAGAGTCCCGGATCAAAAGTTATGGCCTCAGGAAGTTGGCGCACTTTCTAGAAGATACAATTGCAAATGTACTTTTGAAATTTGAACTTCAAGTTGTAATTTTTGGCGCCAAACCGCCTAAACTCAAATTTGAATGTTGTTTTGGCTCCAAACTTATGAGGAGCTCTATTTATGGGTGGGTTTCTAATTTTTGGGTATCTTTTTGGGGACAAGCTCGCATATTGCGAAAGGGTTATTCTGTAGCTTTCTGTAACTTGCATGTGTTGTAGAACTTGGAGATTTGAGATCCTCTGCATGTAAGAAGCTCCATTTTCTGAATAATAAAATTATTCTCTTGTTTGTGGGTTATTTTCTGTGTCTCGGGCTGTGCCCTCATCACTATCAAAATGCTGATAAAAAACCACTTTTGATTTACCTTTTGGGTGATCAAATGAATTCATTTAAAATTTATTATTTGTAAGCATGTAGTCCTTATTATAAGCTTCCCAAAAAATATATTTTTAAATATATTTAATTTGATTATTATATTTATTTTTCATTTCTTGTGAATGTAGGCTTTTCACCAAAAATCAAGCTCTACGTTCTACATATGTGGAAAAAGAGTAGATTATCAAAAAAACTGAAAAATATTATTTGGCTAGGTATTGATGTCCTTGATCCCAAAAAAAAAAAAATTTCGATACATACAAAAAAAGTTATGTTGTTTATGGCCCACCTATGTCTTAATTGTAATTGGTTTGACTTCAAAACTTTATTGAGAAAAAAATATTCAATAAAACACTATGAAACTAAATGAACGTGCTAGATATCGTAGTTACAAAGCTAAATTTAAAAAAAATAGAATTTTATCTTTCATATAAAAAAATATATGTTGTTTACGGTGAGCATCACTCTTTAAAAATGGTGTTTACTGCTAAAAACTAGTTTTTGAAGGAGATGGAAAAAAATGCAATTTGATTCAAAAAAATTAAAAAAATATATATTTAGAATCTACAGACAAAATGTCACAAATCACTAGTTTGCATCATCTTCAAATTCCTCATGGCTTAGTAGCTATAGGTGCCCGAAAGTGAAGATTTAGTTAAAAAAATTCAGTTCAATGTCCAGTTTGGCCAAAAATTGTAAACCAGTATTGTGGGATCACCCTTATTAATTTTAAATCTTATGATATTGGATGATTTTTCCATTAAATTTGGCTATTGTTACATATTGGTTGAATATGTATAATATTTGATTAAAGTGTGCATGGGTAAAAGCACAAGCTTGTCACACTTTTGGTCAACTAAATAGTTATGAGTGGATTTGTTTCACCCTAAATAGTTTTTCCCGAAACTACATGGCTTATACATGGCACATAAAATTTCAGGCAAAACCTTTTCACCCAAAAAAACAAAGCATTTTTTTCCCTTTGTCAACTTAAAATCTAACTTAATTTCCATGTATGTTTTCAACTAAAAGGGTTTCAATCAAAACCCTTTCACCCAAAATTGTCTATGTGGCATCCTTGTTGGCAACCACCTCATCTTTTTTTAGAAATTTCTAAAACTTTCCACTTGAACGTGATATTTCTTTAGTCAAAATGATTTAAAAATTAGAATAAAAAACTCTTTTGTAGAGCTCGGGGTCAAAAATCCAAATATGTAATTTTGTTGATATTTTGATTAGTGTTAATATATTTTTTATTTTAAATAATTTAAGTAGGTTGTTAAAATAAGAAATGAGGTTGATAAGAAAAAAAAAATACTAAAACGTATTAAAATTTTGAAATATGCGGTGCACTAGAGGAGAGAATCCTCTCCAAAAGGGTATAATTTGTTACATTTTGAAAGTGATAAAAAATTAGACAATAGTTGATGTTAAATGAAAATAGATCAAATGTTGGTATGTTTGACTTTAACACGTTATTATAAGGAAAATATACATCAAAATTTTTAATTTTTTCCATGCACTAGATATTGAAGCTATCTATTTGGGAAAAAAATTCAAGGGAAAATAAAATGAAATTTTCAACAATTCAAAATTTGCTTTAAGTAAATTTATAAAAAAAATATCAAAAACAATTTTAAAAAATGAAAAATTACAAGAATAAAATTCATCAAGATTTCTACATTTCATTAGTTTACATCATTTTGAAATTCAAAACATAAATACCACTTTTATATGATCAAAGTTGAGAATTTATGTTTGTGTTGGTTGGTTCCTTTATAAAAGTGTGACATGGGTTTGTACTTTTAAACGCTGCATATGTTTAGTGGCCAAATAGAACAAGACAAACATACAAGAATCAAAAGGATCATTTCTCTCATGAAAGGATATTTTATAATCTCTCCAAGGTCTCAATGATTGTTAGGTCTTGGTTTCACAAGAATTATATAGTAAGAGATGAGATTCTATTATAACAAGGGACTTGATGATGTTCTAAGTGCAACAAAGTTTAAATTTTGGTAAGATTGGTTTGAGGGATAAAATAATTGAATCATACACTAACCAATATATAAAGAAAATAAAAAAATCAAGCGGAAAAAGTGGAAGAAAAAGAGAATAAGAACAAGTAGAAAGAGAAATAAAAAATGTCTATACTATACAACACTAAAAAATTTCACTTGGAAGTATTCGCTACAAACATAACACTTACATCATGTTCCATTGCCACTTTTACCTCACCACATGACACAAGTTGTACAAGATTCTAACTAAATGCATAAATTTCATGATCATATTTATAAATGAACACAATGAAAAAAACCATCTATATATTACATGTATAACTAATAATCCATCACATTCATGAGAAACATGCATTAAGTTTAAATTAATCATGTTTACAAAGAATACCAATCCAAAATTTATCTTTATGCTCACAATAGAAAATAAAATTTCCTTATTTTTCCTCACCTCAACACCTACATTCCCCTACTCTTCCAAGAGGTGTATCTACCTATCCATTCTTTGCAATTGTTATATTACATGTAATTTTCATCCCACTGGGCATAGTCAATGAATTTTTCAATAACAAATGTAATGGCCATGAAACTTAAACCATGCACACAAGAGCTTAGGTATCCAAATCATCGATTTTATTCAATATCCATGTGAAGTAGGCATAAATCCATGATTTTTAGGGTCCATTAGCACCTGGGAGAATTTAGGAATCCTCACCACTCAGAATTTATTAATGAATTGTTTATATTTCCCTATAGGTAGTTATGAGTCCTTGTTGAAGTGACTAAAAATAAGGATCTTTAATGCTAGAAGGATGTGAGGTTCTAAGGATCAAAATTTAGGGATATCAAGTTTAGAAAGAAGGTTTATACAAAATCATTGTTTAGGTTACAAAAATTCCAAGGGAGATAAGTAGGAGGAATTATGAAGGTCCAAATGAGATTAAGGAGTGAAAGAATTGAGGTATTCATTATTAGGGTTTATGATGTAGGTGTGCCAAGGGAAATATGGAAGGAATTTATCCTAAGAACTCATAGGATTAAGGAAATTAGTGATCATAGATTTGAAATACTCATCACAATAGAGGAGATGGGATTAGAGATGTTGAATACATGATACTAAATGGTGACTAACTATAGGAGATCAATAATCCACAATACCAAATACACATTAGATAAGATAGGAAGAAAAAGTATACCAACCTATTATATAGTAGAGATTAGGACTCAAGGATTGGGATACTTGAATCCTTGGTACCGATATGTATAGTAGGAAGGAAAATCTATAAAATTCCATGAGAAAGAAGAAAGAATTAAGAACATGTGAGGAACTAGAGGAAAGGGATGATGAAAAAAAAAGGAATATTAGTAGAAGAAATATTGAAGCCTTAAGATTATACCATATTTATTCTCTTATCCATACATGAGCATGACAAGTTGTCAAAATAAGATGACCCCTACCTTACAATCATTAAAAAAAAAATTGACACAAGTATTGGAGCCTTCCTCTTGCACCATCTTTCTTGGTGTATTGGCTATGTGTGTCCTTTATGCCATTATTATCTGTCACAAGAGTATGTGCATATGAGTACAGTAATGTCAAATGTGTAAATTTCACACTTTTAACACACAAAAATTGTTGATCTATATTTAGTTTCTAATGTCATGATGTCAATATTGGGGATTGCACCATCCTTCCAAAAATAATATATTATTCTCCCCTATAATGTCGTAAAATTACACCCCCTTGCAATTTCACATACATTCTTGTATCCACTTTAGTGTCCACCCTTAGCATTTGTGTAGGCTCATTTTATCCCTTGCATTAACCTTTTTCCTTCTCAAGATTCTTAGGACCCCTTTTCAACAGCTACCCTCATGCATCAGCTTTGCGTCAAATCTTGTGATTTTCCTGTTCTCATCATTTTGTAGTGTGATGTGTCTAGACATTATTGCGTCGCGTGGACATCCGCACGCCATGCTAGCGTCCCACAATGCTTCAATGTTCAAATGGCCATTTTCAAGCATGTTTTCCACTTTTTAACTTACTTTTTCAGTGGTAATGGCTTGAGATTCCTTGTAACTGCTCGAGAAGCTTCTTTTCCCTCTTATTCTATTTTTAAAAGCTATCTTTTCACTTCATTTTGCTCTCTCGGGATCTCTCTAGCTCTTGCTCTAGCATTTCTCTCTTCTCTTGCTTTTGTTATCTTTCTTGTACAACTCCCTACAACTTGTTATAGCAGCTTCAAGCTCTTAATCTCTTACAACACTCTTTGCAGCTCTCTTGGCTCTTGTAGCCCTCTCTTTCATCCTTGCTCTCTTTGGCTTCCTTAAGCCTTGCAGCTGATATCTCTCTTACCTTGTGCTTGCGAGCATCCTAGGATTGCAACATCCCCTATCAATTGCATCTTTATCTCGTGATACGAGTTCTCCTCCTTGAGTGGGGATTGATTTTATCACTTCATATTTGCTTACTTTGTTCACTTTCTCTATCTATCTAGTTGTTCATGGAGGTGGGAACACCAAAATGGGGGTTTGAATGAGGCAAACTCCTATACAACCCCAACATTTTCTCTTGATCTTACGCATGCAAGTATTGAAGATATGCATGTGCTAGAGGCTTTATTACTCGGGTTGCTGTGAGAAGTTTCTATGTCTTATTCTCTTACTTTATCATTTATACTTCACTTTATTTCAGTTAATGTTACATTCTGTAACTTTCCCACATTCTAGAAATTCTTTGTAATATGATTGTTAGAAGTTGCTTTGTTGTTTTCTATGATATTCTCACTTTCCAGTCTGTACAAGACTCCAGCGCATTGCATTGTCGTTTGTCATCCTTTGGCTGAGATCCCGTTAGTCTTTCAAGAATACCTCTATGATTTTACTCCTTCAAATTCTAGAACTCTTGCTCTATTCCTTGAGGTAGTTTAGGGAAATTTACCCCTTGGGATTCTCTTGAGAATAAAGAGACTCATGAGTAGTGAATCCCCCTTCTCTATATTTTGGTGAAACCAATGTGAATCACAACCTTTTTTTCAAAAAACTAAGAATTTATTTACCCCAACTTGGTGGGGTCATAAATTTTGACTTAGTGCTTGGAATTCAAAACTGTTTACACTGTTGGAAAGGTCTCTAAGAGGACTAATTTAGTCCCTAAAATATAGTGCCTTTGAAAGCCAAATTTTAAGGAATGATGTAATTTTTGACCCCAAATCTGCTTCAAAGACCTCTGAAAATGCAAATTATTGGAACCTAGGAAATACCGAAAAAAATCTAAAAATTTAGATTTTTAGTTTTTCTCAGTTCTATCACCCCTAGACTACTTCAAATTAGCTGATTTGTTTGTTCATCATATTTAACTTCCTATATCCAAAATGAATTTAATATCGTCTTTTATGAGTTCAGTATCTAATTATATTTAAAATGTTAATGATGCTCCATTTCATGCATGTGATAGTGACTTGGCTTTGCCCATGTCACCTTCTATCTTTGATCCTTCTCATGAGATTCCTCTTGCTTTGAAGGATATCTTGTTATAAGAAGATGAAATAATTGATACCTTTCTTAACATTACTCTACCTTCTCTTCATTCCAATGCACTCTCTTAAAGAGATGATGCACTAGCGAATGATGAATGTCCTTCCACATTTTATCCTCTTTGGATCGATGTTGAAAATATGTCTTCAAATAATTATTCTACTAGTTGTGATGATTTTTTAAATGTAATCTATGTCTCTTCTTCCCCTCAAAGGACTAAGAGACTGGTCATTTATTTGACTCCAGCTAGTCCTTCTCCTAAAAGGATTTGTTCTATTAATGGTGTTACATTTGATAGTGATTCTCATGATCTTTCTAAGGCTCCCTCTTATAGAGCAGTAGCCCATACTTATAATACTAGAAAGAATAAACAAAATTTTAATCAACCTACTTCTTTACCACCTTTTCAACCAAGTCTTCCTTCAGCTCTTGAACCTACAACTAAAGCACCTAGTGATTAAAATCTTGTCAAGAAACTCTGTGTTACTCCAACTAAGATCTCATTGTGGGACTTGCTTTAGTCTGCTCCAGTTTATCAAGGTATGCTCCAGGAAGACTTATAGAAGATCCTCTTGCCTGTCTCTTCTAGGACAACAGATGTTAATGCATTGATGGCTCGTATTCATGTGGATTCACTGAATATCATGTTCTATCTGCAAGAACTCCTGCCCTTGAATGTGCAGAAACAAGAAAATCCTTTAATGATTATAGTTAATATTAATAACATCGACATTAGACATACTCTCATTGACTCTAATTCAACACTCAATGTATGTAGCATTGATCTATTGCCTAAGATTAATATTGATTCATCTTCTCTTAATGCTTCTTTTGTTGTCATTCATGGGTTCAATAATGTCAATCGACAAGTACTAGGAACGATAGTCTTGCCTTTGAGGTTGGGACCCATTACCTTACCCACCCTTGTATATGTTATGTCAGAAAAATTACCATATAACCTTCTTCTTGGTAGACCGTGGATTCACGCTATGGGTGTAGTCCTATCTACCTTGCATAAATCTATTAAGTTCATTTCCAATAATCAAGTAGTCACAGCCAGGGTTGACCTTGAGGCTATGCACTTATGTGAGATGGCATATGTCAGTTAAGTTTCCATTGTGCCTACTCTTATCCCTTCAGTGTCTTCTAATGTGTTGATGTCTACTCTTGCAGTACCTATTATAAAGGATTCTCTTGAGATAGATGTCCCTAAAGAAGATCCTTTTGAAGCAAGAAACATTAGGTCTACTCTTTATACTTCTCAAAAGAATGCATGTCTTGATGATGATTTGGGTTCCTGAGACTCTACAAATTTATTCATTGGGGAATATAAGGTCGACCTAATCCACTTAATCCTTTCGATAACATCACTATCAAGAATGATTATTCTTTTGTATCGTGAGATAATGTGAGCAATAGTTGTAATGTCCGTAATGTTGATCCTCCTCCTTCTAAGGAAGATGATCACACTTCTATTAAAGAGGCTAATTTTGACAATCCTATCAAGAAGGATGATGGTGATTTCATAGAGGAGTATAATCCCCTTTGCTGAAATAATTCTCTCTATGAAGATCCTCCTTCGCAAGATTTACAAACACGTTATGGCCCTGGTTTTAATCTTGTCTCTAAATATGGCTATGGGCGTAAAGGATGTGGGTGTAATGATCAGGGAATTCAAGTCCCTATAGAATGTGCATCTTGTAAGCATAATTTTAGGCTTGGTTTCTCAAATGAACAATCTAAACAAAGATCATGGTTGAGTGTCAACATGACTCCTACTCAACCTCGTTCTCTTGAAGTGATTCATCCTCCATTATCCACTGTCTTTGTGCCTTCTTCTTGTGAGTAGTCAAACTTTTCTCCATAAGAGAAAGGATTGCTTCCTTCTCCTCATCCTTTATCTAAGAAAGAGTGTATTTTGTTGAGGCTTCTCAAAGCCTGCTTAATTACTCTTCCTTCTCCTACACAAGAAATTTCATAAATATGATAAAGTAAGACATTATTTCTGTGGATACCATCAAGTGCTTGGCCATTCCACTATTGAATGTAAGGCCTTAAAGGATAAAATACAAAAACTTCTTGATTCAGGTGCCATCACTCATTTATTTGCTGATGCACCTACCTCTTCTTCAAATGACAAGTGATATCAATGTCTACCTCTATCTTGTATGTTCTAAGTATCATGCATGGTTCTCCTCCCTGTATGTTGAGGGCAGTGATAACTTGTTTTGGAGATGTGTTTCCTTCTATGGACCCCCTCTCTTCTCTCTATCTTTCAATTGGAGCATCCCATTGAGTGGGCCCTTTATTGTTTTGAAGGGTTCCTTAGGGAACCCATTTGAAAGTTTTTATCTCAAATGAATTCTATGGCATCTAGCTTGGGGGCAGCCCGACTAGACCTGTTTCATATCTTGGTATCTAGCTTGGGGGTAACCCGACTAGATCCATTCAAGCTTACCTTGCAGGATCAAGCACTTGTGAGGATCCAATCCGACTCTATAGAGTCCCCTACATCGAGCTTCCCTTAGGAGAGAGTACCTGGGGTGCCTTCTTTGCAAGTCTGGGAACTTGTAAAGCACTTTCATCATGCAGGATCTATTCAAATCTATAGAAGAGAGTACCTATAGAGTCTTTTGTTCACCTTTTGTAGGTTTACAGATTTGTGGCACATTTTTTCAACTCTCCTTGGGTCTGAGGACCTATGGATCCATCTCTCTTGGAATTTTCATTCCTTTCTAGCTCTTAAATTCTCATTTCTCTTCTCTTCTCAATTGTGTATATTGGATCGAAGACATGCATCACATTCATCCTGAGTATATACCCCTTTTCTTTTGACATTGGTTGCTTCCTTGACTTTTGGGTGCATTCTTCTCTTGAGGCAATCGATCCTTGCATTCTTCTCTATGTTTTAGAATTCTTCTATGTGTTATTGTTTTTAATTTGGGGACAATGCATAGTACTAAGACAACCTTCTACATCGAGGTCTCTTTCACTTTGCTGACTCAAATCCTTTAGTTTGTTGTGTGACTTTATGTATGTGTTTTAATATTTTTTAATCCCATGATGTAATGGATTTTTATGTTCTAACCTTGTTGTCTTGTGCAGATCTTTCTTATCTAATATGTTTGTTTTGTAGGTCTTTAGCCTGGGGGAAAACTTCCTTGGTTCGAAGAGCTATCTGTTTCCTCTATAGTATCCTTTTGGCATCATGATGTTATTTATGTTTGGTAGATTTCCTTTAGCGTGCATATTAGTGTATATTCATATGCCCACTAAAGTGGGGGAAAAATGTAATGTCGTAAAATTGCACCCCCTTGCAATTTCACATACATTCGTGTATCCACTTTAGTGTCCACTCCCTTAGCATTTTTTTAGGCTCATTTTAGCCCTTACATCAACCTTTCTCCCTTCTTAGGATGCTCAAGACCCCTTTTCAGCAGCTACCCTCACGCATCAACTTTGCGTCAAACCTTGTGCTTTTCTCATTCTCGTCTTTTTGTACATGATGTGTCTTGACAATAGTGTGCCACGTAGATGTCTGTGTGTGGCACTAGTGTCCCACAATGTTTCAACATTCAAACGACCATTTCCAAGCATGTTATCCACTTTTTAATTAACATTTTTGGTGGTAATGGCTCGAGACACCTTGTAACCACTTGGGAAGCTTCTTTTCCCTTCTATCCTCTCTTTAAATGCTATCTTTTCACTTCATTTTGCTCTCTCAAGATCTCTCTAGCTCTTGCTCTATTATTTATCTCTTCTCTTGCTCTTTTTATCTTGCTTGTACAATTTCCTATAGCTTGCTACAACATCCTCAAGCTCTTAAGCTCTTACAACACTTTTTGCATCTCTCTTGGCTCTCACAACCCTCTCTTTTGGCCTTGCTCTCTTTGGCTTCCTTAAGCCTTGCAGTTGATATCTCTCTTACCTTGTGCTTGCGAGCATCCTAGGATTTGCCACATCCCCTATCAATTGCATCTTTATCTTGTGATATGAGTTCTCCTCCTTGAGCAGGGATTGCTTTTATCACTTCATATTTGCTTACTTTGTTCACTTTCTCTATCTATTTGGCTGTCCATGGAGGTGGGAACACCAAAATGGGGGTTTGAATGAGGCAAAACCCTATACAACCCCAACATTTTCTCTCAATCTTACACATGCAAGTATTGAAGATATTCATGTGTTGGAGGCTTCATTACCTAGGTTGCTATGAGAAGTTTCTATCTCTTATTCTCTTTATCATTTATACTTCACTTTATTTTAATTTTGTTACATTTTGTGACTTTCCCGTATTCTAGAAATTCTTACTAATCTAATTGTTAGAAGTCACTTTGTTGTTTTATGCGATATTCTCGCTTTCTGGTCTATATAAGACTCCAACGCACCGCGTTGTCATCCTTGTTCTACACTGTCATCCTTTGGCCGAGAGCCCGTTAGTCTGTCCATAAAACGTCTGTGATTTTACTCCTTCAAATTCTAGAGCTCTTGCTCTGTTCCTTGAGGTAGTTTAGGGAAATTCGCCCCTTTGGATTCTCTTGAGAATAAAGAGACTCATGAGTAGTGAATCCCCCTTCTCTACATCCCCATCATGGATTAATTTTTTAAAAATTGTCATATCTCCCTAGCAACACATGACATGCATCCATTTGGATGACATCACATAAAATTTCATCCCTATAAGTATTTCATATTATATATTTGATTAAATACATCTTCTCAATAGTAAATTTATTTATTTTCTTATACCAAGAAATATGATAAGGACAAGGATGCTTTTTGCATTATTGAATTAATTTAACTATATCATTTCAATAGAAAAATTATTTTCATAAATTTCATCATCAATTATAATATTTCATATCTTTACTCCTAAAGTATATTTGGTTCAAAAAATAGTTATGCACAACCATGAGTTATCATCATAAGGCCCTTTCCCAAGAGCAATCATTGTCATTCTCACCAAAAGTCTCTTAGCTACATCTATTACAACTTCATAATCACATTCTTTTTCCTTAAACTCAACCAAATCAACTCTTGGTCAATATTCTTTCCTCCTTTTCTTGTGCTGATAGTGGATGCATTCAATATATGTATATATATACATGTGTATATATATATATGTATATATGTATATCTACATGTATATATACAGGTATATATATACATACATATATATACATATATACATGTATATATACATATACATACATATATTATATGCATACATACATACATATATACATATATACATACATACATACATACATACATACATACATACATACATACATATACATATGCATATTGACTACCTCCACTATCCTACATAATAAAGGAGCAAAGAAGATTGACCAAGAGTTGATTTGGTTGAGTTTAAGGAAAAGAAACATCATTATGAAGTTGCGATAGATGTAGCTAAGAGACTTTTGGTAATAATGACAATGATTGCTCTTAGGAAAGAGCCTTATGATGATAAATCATGGTTGTGTATAACTATTTTTTGAGCTAAATATAACTTAGGAGTAAAGCTATGAAATCTTATAATTTATGATGAACATGTGTGTGTGTGTGTGTGTGTGTGTGTGTGTGTTCTTCTTCACCATACCTATTTAAAAAAGTTTGCATAGCCACTACCTCTCTTATATCCTATTTGTGAATTTTGAAACAATTGTCCAATACTTTCCTCTTTCTCCATCTCATGACATGACTCTTTTGTTATTGAATTTGTGGACACCAAATTTGAGAAAAAATGAGAGGATTTAGATGCACAAAGAAGCAATAAAATTCACGCTCAAAATATACTTATACATTCAATTAGAGAAAAAATAGAAGAAAAACATCAATATAAATGTAACAAAATATAAAAATTATACATCCATTTGACCTTTTTGATATTCTCAAATGTTTAATTAGTGTGTAGTAATATAATGTGGATTCTCTTTTCTTTCATATTAATCAATTTGATAGCATGTAAGTACTATGAATGATGAATTATTTTTTCCATTAAGTAAGCCTTCTTAAATAGATTTTTCAAGTTATACATGGAGGGTGGATATTGTAGGATGAAATCAAGGGCTAGGATTATTTTGAATGGATATGTATAATAACCTCGTAAAAAGTGGAAAAAAGAGGTGATATATTCTTGATGGAGGGACAATATCTTCTTGAAATGTAGGCTAAAAGGAGATGCAAGGAAGTGGGAAGAGATGGAGGAGATAAGTGGACATGGATATTGAGAGATGATATGGAGGGTCAATATTTCTCCATGTTTTATTCTTACATATGTGTGAAAAATAAGTGGATACTAGTGGATTGAGAAGGTGCGTGTGAAGATGGAGTATCTAGATTGCTCCATAGATTTGAAATGGGTGGTGGATATTAGAGGACAAGGTTTATTTCTTTTTAGTAGTATGAGTTGGAATTTTAAGTTAGAATACAATGTGAGGCTGATTAATTAGCCTAATCAAGTAAATAAGTATGTATTGTGTATTATTTAGCTCATTAGTTGGAGGAATTTTGTACTATGGTTAATTAATTAATTGGATTTAATTAATCAACATTATGGATGTGAATGGTGTTAATTGTGACAGTGTTTGAATTAATTAATTGTGAAATTAGTTGAATTAATGAATTGCAACATAAAATTGATTGATTGAGTTAGTTGAATTAATTTATTTTTGGTGAATAATAGCTAGTTTAGGGGTAGTTAGCTAAATGAATGAAATAAGTTATAATTGCAAGATGCAATATCATTTCAAAGAAGGTAGATATAGAAACTTGGTGGTATGACATTGACGATAGATTATTCCCCAAGCATAAGAGATTAAGGACTAATTTATTTAAGGGATTGATAATGTTCTTGGTATGAGAACAATATATCCTAAGAACAACATGAGGATTGATTGATTAATAATGGATTCAAAGGATTCTTCTTATGATTAAATGGATTTTGGATTGAATTGGACAATTGGATAACTCATCAAGAGGATGGGAAGGTTGGAAGAACATGATTGTGCTCTTGAAATGAATGAAATTGTTATTATTAAAGGATTGAATAACTATGGATTTGGGTGATGGTTGAAGAATGTGTGGTATATGATGAATTTTAGTAAATGTACATGGGATGGATGAATGAGATGAAATTTTGGTATTATGATGGGTGGGGATGATGGATTAGGCCACGAGGAGAAAATATTGCACAAGTGTCACACTTGTGTGGAATCTACATAGAAAAATGGAATAAAAGGTTTTTTCTAGGAATTATGATTATATGACATCTATGTACAGATTGTATAGGAACCATATTTATGTGGAATTTATGTTGAAAGAGGGAATAAGGGGTTTAATGCAGGTGTTATATGTGTGTGGCATATATGCATAAACTACAAAGGAACTATACTTTGGTGATATCTGCACACAAAGAGTTAAAAAAAAATTCCATAGTTGTGTACTATTAGCACATGAATTGCATAATAACTATAGTTGTGTGGTATCTATGCAATAACTGCACATGCACCATAGTTGTATGATATATATTTAGGAACTAGATAGGTATTGCACCTCATAGTTTTTGCATAGAAAATTGGATAAAAGTTTTGGCACAAGCAATATAGTTATGTGTTGTCTATGCTAGAACTACACAAGTGCCACAATTATGTGGCATCTACATAGAAAAAGGTAATAAGGGTGTAGCATGGGTGCCACAATAATGTGGCTTCTACATAGTTAAGGGGGTATTGGTGTTATGCAAGAACTAGGCTTCCATGACACTTGCACAAGAAAGTGAAGAGGGTGGTGATGCATAGTAGGAGGGGATGATGCTAATGATATTGATAATACATGTGGCATATATTTTTTGATAAAAAAATGAGGTTAGTTCAAGAGTGGAGACAACAAAGATATGTGGAAGGGGGATAGATCCAAACAAAGAGTACAAGTTGAGAAAATAAGATATGATGGGTAGAGAGGACAACATGAGTAGATGGTTTGGGATAATATGATGATTCAAGATTAGCACATTGGTTTAGGATATGAATGTGAAATGTAAATAGAATAAAAATTTATGAAGATGATATAATAGAAAATTATGAAGGTGATATAATAGAAAATGATAAATGTGATAGAATAACTATAATATAATGATGAAATTGTGTTTTATGATAGCTACATATTGTAAATATAATATTCATACAAAGAGTAGCCTAATATTTGTTGTAGTAATAGTATTATGCATAATGATATAATGGATCACGATGATAATATGCCATGTGCATGAATGAATAATACAAAAAAAACATGTTGTAAATAGAACAATGTCCCAGTAAAGACGTTGTCAAGGCACACCATGATATGGGAGATGATGGTGGCTCAAATGGTGTGTTGTAGATATTAGTAGAATTATAAGAAATAAATAGACATGTGCACACAATCAAACACATATGGAAGAAGATCCATTTGGTAAGTAGTGCAATTTTGAAGCTAAGAAGGTTTTTGGGGGATGTAATGGGATATAGGGATAGTGATGAGGGGATATATTACTTAGATTTTGGGAATCAAGGGGGATAAGGAATAGAGTAGCGGTGGGGTTAGATTTTTACCTTGGTCAAGTTAGAAACCAAAGATTGATATGGTGGTGGTGGTGGTGATGATGATAATGTTATTGATTTGGGATCAATATATCATAATAATAGTTTCAAGATTAGGGATGATATATCCTAATAATGATGGAATGATTTTTCTTAGAACTAAACAAGGCTTGTAGTAATATTAGGAACAAATCCTATGGATTCTTTTGGATGGTGTGGGATTGCTTGGCTAGGTTTGGCTATATTTTGTGTGGCTATTAGCATGGATTTGGATAAGTAGGAGTTGTGGTGTATTTGAGTGATTTCATTGATTGTATTAGGAAATGATTGGTCATGAGGATGGGATTTGGATAATAGGTAGGGGATCCCATATTTGCAAGTTTGAGAATTTGAGGTTTAGGATTGTGTATCAATTACAATATTAGATTTGTTGAATGGTATGCTTAGGATTGGTTGACATTTGGATCATTTGAGGAGATAAACTATTCTAGCACCAAGGACGAGGGGTTGGATGGATGAAAGATTAGGATTATAGATAGTGATTTAATGGATGAGATCTGAAACGGAGATGGGGAGGGGAGATGGTATAGGTTTTCTAAGGATTATGTCACATAGAAATTATATACCTATACTCTAGATATGTTGTTTATTATGCTTATACTTTTTCTAATTAATGAATTGAAAAAACATGTTTCACGATCTTGTCCACTTATCAAAGTTGAAGGTGGGGATTGAGGATAGGCATGATGACATGGGGATGTAGAGATGATTGGTTGGATGATCCAATGGTATGATATAGATGACTAGCTAATGGTTACAAAAGATAGATGAGATGAGTAGATGGAAGGAGCTTGTCCACAATTGTAGGTTAAATAATGAGTAGAAGATTTATCCATGGTTCCCACAAGTGGGTTTTCATCATGGTACTTTCCCAAGGCATCATAGAGATGCTTTTCATCATTAGATGGTTTTTTCTCTTTTTTGTTATGTTTTAATTTTTTATTTTAGATTCAAGCATTTTCTTCCATGGTAACACAAGCTCCAAGCCCATTTGCCACCACACGAACGAAGCATCCTTTCTTGGTTTATCAAGTTGTCCTTCTGCCAAGGTTTTTGTCTTGCAACTACGACTCCAAGAGCAAGGCATTAATTATGAGAATTGTTTTTCCCATAATTGGGAATTATAATGTACATTATTTATTTAGTACAAACATCATTTCCATATAGGTGAGACTATGATCCTTCCTCCACCGATAGCCACCTTCTCCACTGATGAACAACTTTCATTCAGTCTATCAATGGGATGCCATAATATATTACCCCGATACACATTAATTCCCCCGATATATTTTAATTTTTGATAATTTGTGATTATATCGGGCCATCGGGGGAAAGCAAACATTCATTCCACTGATGTTCATGAGTTACAATGATGTGCTTAATTGTGTTGAATCTATTGGTCTATCAGGGAGAATGCCTTAGGAGTCAGCCTGATGGGGTATTGTTACACCGATACTAGGTTATGAACTACTTTCGTCGGGCCATCGATGAGGCTATGATGGGGGCTCCACCGATGAGGTTTTGTTAGGTCGATAGTGCTAATTTTTATTTAGGAATGAGGAAATATTATGAAGTCTCAAACTCATTTATGGGTGTGTCAATTTAGAAATATGGGCTACAAAGTGGATCTTGTCACACAAATTTCAACAATTTGTGTTGATCGTAAAATTAAAATGTGATAATTTTTTGTGAAATGTGGAGGATAGGTGGGTGGAGGCTATTGAAAAATGTGATATTTTTCAGTTCTAACAAGATTAAGGGTTGAGGGTCGAGGGATTAGGGTAGAGAGTTTACTTGGGTTTAAGGGTTTAAGGGTTGAGAGATTACTAGGATCGACTAGGGTAGAGGGTATTGGGATGTTGAGGGTAGAGGGATGTAGAGGGTTTAACAGTTTAGGGTTTAGGGTATTGGGTTGAGGGTATAGGGTTGAGGGATTAGGATTGAGGGTATAGGGTTGAGGGATTAGGGTAGAGAGGGAGGGATGGATTAAGGGTTGAGGGTTGAGAGGGTATTAAGGGTTGAGGGTTGAGGGTTGAATTAAGGGTTGAGGGTTTAATGTATAGGGTAGATCAGAGGGTAGAGGGTAGAGGGTTTAAGGGTTGAGGCTTGAGGGTTTAAGGTATAGGGTAGATCAGAGGGTTTAAGGTAAAGTATTAAAGGTTGAGGGATTAGGTTTGAGGGTATATGGTTGAGGGATTAGGGTAGAGAGGGAGGGATGGATTAAGGGTTGAGGTATTAAGGGTTGAGGGTTGAGGGTAGAGGGTATAGGGGTTTACTAAGATTTAGGGTTTAAGGATTGAGGGTTGAGGTATTAAGGGTTGAGGGTTGAAGAGGATTTAGGGTTGAGGGGTTGAGGGATAAGGGTTGTATAGGGTAGATCAAAGGGTAGAGGGTAGAGGGTTTAAGGGTTGAGGCTTGAGGGTTTAAGGTATGGGGTAGATCAGAGGGTAGAGAATTGAGGGTTAAGGGAAATTTAATGTATAGGGTAGAGGGTTGAGGGTACCGATAGAGGGTTGAGGGACATATATGGTTCAAGGATTAGGGTTGAGGGTCTTAATATATAGGGTAGAGGGTATAGGGGTTGTAGACACGTAAAATGTACTGATTGACATTGCGCATCTGATCTTGACCACTAACATTGTTTCATCCTAAATCATCCTTCGGTCTAACCATTTAATCAAATACCCCTATCTGATTAAATTTATCAATATTCCTCTCTTAATTAAATAAACCAGTTATCTAATTAAGTCACCTCTTCTCGATAATTAAATTAATCATCTTGATCTAATTATCCTATTTAATTAAATAATTAATGTTATTTGATTAAATCTCTAAAGTCTATTTATTAAATTAAATAAATTAAAACCTTATTTAGTTTAATCTAGCATCATCCCTTTTAATTAAATAAATCAAAATCTTTATTTAATTAATTCTTATCACATTCCTCTCATATTTGATTTAAATAAATCCACAAATTTAAGTCAAATAAGTCACATCATTTAACACCCTTTATTAAATTAATTAACTTTGATTAATTTAATCTCCTATAATGTCCCATCCTCTAGCTTTTACCACTTGCACATGAAAATAGATTTAATTGATTTATTAAATCTCTATTTTCCTCAACAAGGCATCTTTTGGGAATATTCTCCAAGTTTGAATTCAAAATCCAAGTGAACATGTACATCCAACAAGGCATTTACTCTCTCTTACATGTCCTTTGCCTAAAGCCAAGTGGCATTCAATGTGTTTTTCCTTCCCTCTTGCATGTCATTTTAACAAATTCAAATTTCAAAAATAAGCATTTATTGGCACAATCATCAAAACTTGCACATCCTCCATCCACTCATAGGTTGACAAGTGGCATCTTGCCATTGGTTGAATGTTAGTCCCACATTGTTCTATTTTGGACATTCATCCATCTTGGCATTCTATAAATAAGAGGCTTCATTCCTTATTTGATCATCCACAATTTGAGTAAACTTACTATGCTCAAATATTTAGCAAATTCCATCCATTATCATTGAATCTTAGCTAGGTTATGCAAATTTTTCCATTGGAGCACTCACCATCTTTCATCAAAGTGGATCATTCATCAACATTCATCAAGCTTGCATCATAGGAATTGGAAAAGGGCCAATTTTCACATCAAATTGGCACTAATTCCCCCATGGGATCATGAGTTTGCTAGTTTAATTAGGATTCAATCTCTATTTTATCGTTTTCTCATTGTGTTCTTCATTTCTTTTCCTAATTTTAAATTTGTAAATGGATTTCATGGGGAATCCTTGTTCTTACTTGCATTTTATATTCTAATGTGTTTATTCTTATTGTTTTGCAGGTCTTAGGATTAGGGTTCTCACATTTGGTGCTAGAAGGAGGGAAATCTCACCTTTCAATCATGTTTTTTAATCAAATTCATGTGTTTTTCTTTGTTTACAGGTTCAGCGTCGCTGTTCAGCACCACTAGTTCTCCAGCGTCGCTATACAGGACCGTTGGAGATTCAAACTACGATGTTGAAGTCTTCCTGCCCAAGATTTTGAATTTCAAATTGCGCCGCTTGACCAATCTGACTCACGAGAATTTTCAAAAAAATCAAATAGCGACGTTGGCGAAAAGGGCGACACATTTGAGCTCACTAGTCCAGGTATAGAGCACCGTTGACTGGTAAGCGGTGCCATACAACACCGCTAGAGAAATCAAACTACGATGTAGTCATGGGTTGCGCTGCTGCCAGGGAGTAAAAAGTTGAAATTTCATTTTAGCACGCGCCTTTTGTCAAATGATAAGTTTATCTTCTGTTTTTTGCTTTTTAACCTCTATGTTTTGTAGAATTTGACTGATTTTCTTTCTTGTAGGTTGGATCAATTAAAAACAAAAGAAAGAGAAGCATGATGATGGTATTTCACAAAATCAAAGTGTTTTTAAACACTTTAGTATTTGTTTAACACTCTTAGGAAACTGTTGTCCATTTTTGCTCAGGATACTAATTTCATTTGGGCTTTTAAAAAGAACCTTTTCAATTTTTGCAAAGGCTTAAAACGAACATTAGGACTACAACTTACTAGAGTTTGTTTTTTGGTTAACAATTGAACAAAACAACTCTCATTTGTCCTTTGGTGCTTTAAAAAGAACTCACAATTGCTTTGTGGCTCTAAAATGAACAAGTACAACTTTGTCTTCGTGATGGCTTACTTAAACTAACTTTATTGAAAAAGGACGTATGCGCTTCTCTTGCGCTTTATAGTGATATTGAGAATCAAAAGGCCTTTTTTGTGATTTTAGGTTGAGATAAAGCAATCACCTCCACACTTCATTTTGGGTTTAAAATTGAAAAAAACATTGTGTGAGTGTGAGTAGAGCATTATAGTGTACATTCTCTCTCTTTGTGTTGCAAACAAAGATTGATTGAGTTACAGATATTGTCTTTACTCGCTTTTGTTTATCTTAGAGGGCCTGCCTTGGGGAAAAAGTACTCACCCAAGGGAACGACTCAACCGGTAACACTCTAAATCCAAGAGTATTTCCAACTAGGATATAAATGTGGATATTAGAATAAACGCCAATATCACATGGTTGGCTCCGATGAGATGGATCTGAAAAGGGACTCTCACTATATGGGTCAATATCCACGAACGGAAAGTCCTAATTAAAACCCATGTTTTAGAATTGCCAAAATCCTTGATCTATTTGTTGGTACAAGAACGGTTGTTCTGAAGCTGCCGCACACTTTTACGGTCTTTTAGTAGAAATGGAAAGCATGCCATGGGAGTTCCATGGGTGTTGATACTTGGCTGCCCTGAATGACGTTAATGAGTCGTGGAGGGGAGCTAGTGGGGTCAAACATCTAACCATTCGCTAAAGATAAGCGTAGCTAGACTTGTCCAAGTGGGGACTCAACAAATATTGTCTTCCATATCCATAGGTTTGTACTTATTCTTGGTTACAAAATGCTTTGCTTGTTCGAAAACATCTTGGAAACAAACACTTAAACTTCATCATCAAAATTTCAAACCCTTTAGGAGACAAATACAATTGACTCAATTCAAGTATTATTGCTTTCCCTTGGGATTCTATCCTTAGAGGTTTCTAAGCACTTGGATTACATCTCAATTTGTCTACTAAAGATAAACAATAGGTAACCCTTGCCTTGAATTCATCAAATTTCTACATAACATACTTTGTGGGATTCGAAGAAATTAAGACATTAGACATCTAGTTTGGAAACCTAACCAAAGAAAGTGTTTGTGGTAAAATAAAGCCACTAAGCAAAGATAAAAAAAATGAACTCTCACATGTGTTGAAACCTCATGATTTCCAAAAATTCAAAACCCAAAACAAAAGTCCTTGATTCAAAATATGGAAATGTATGCTCAAATTGAACCACATATTGGTTATAAAAGTCTATAGAAGCATTGCATGTTCTTCAATACTGAGGTTTAGGTAAAAAAAGTGTCTTTTTTAGGTTCATCTTAGGATCAAAAGAAATAAAAATCTTTTTCTCATCCATCCTTCAAACATCAAACCAAAGATCATCTCACCATCACCTTTTGAGAAATCTTGAAATTATCCTTCATGCTAGGCTTTTTGGCAAAAGTCAAAATCATCAAATCCTTGAGACAAAATCCTTGAAATCTTTATCAAATCATCTTTGGCTAGGTATGTGTAGATGCATCCTTTTGCATATACTTAGTCAAAGTTATCAAACCATCTTGTTTAGCTAGGTATATGTAGATGCATCCTTCTTCATATGCTTGGTTAAATTATCATCTTGTTTTAATAGGTGTGGGTAGATGCATCCTTCTCCCTACACATATTCAAAATATCATCCTTTGAGAAAATCTACCCCTTAGATAATCATCCAACATCTTAGGGTCTATTTGTTCAATCAAAGCAAACAAAAATCAATCAAATCAAGGGCAATCCAAAGAATCAAAAAATCAAAATCCAAAACATATCCGAAAGTCCCAAAAGTCTAGCATCCCCCTCAAGATTTATCAAAAAATCAAGCATCCACATCATCCATCTCATCATCATCATATCACCTTTTGATCCTCAAGATATCCTAAAATTTTCTCTTTTTTGCATAAAGTAAAGATCAATCCAAAGAATTAAAAGATTCATCTCCCATATTCTTGAAAATTGATGCTTGTTTTATGGTTCAAACTAGATCTCAATACAAGAAGAACATGGAAGCCCACAAAGAAACACCCGCTTCAAGTGATCTAAGCCAAATGAATGTTGAGATAAATCCAGTTGAATCAAGCAATCCTTTGACTATCTCATCATCACAAAACCCACATGAGGAAATCCAAGGAGAAGACCTTACCTTTGGGATGTCGCATGAAGAAATAACCAAAATGCTCCAAAATCCAGAAAACCATAAGATCATCAACATCATGATGAGGCTTAACCCTTCACTATACATGCTTGAACTAGTAAAGCAAGGGGCCAAATTACCTTCTTCTTTCGATGCAAGCTCTATAGTGGAACCATCTTTGGAGGTCATGCCTTTAATTTCATCCACACTCCCCATCTCATCTACACCCCCATCCCAAAGCATCACTCAAAACATTCCACAAATCACGACATCTTTTGCTCCAACCCAACCCAATGTTAATAAGGGAAATGCATTTCTCAATGCTATTCAAACACACCCCCTTGTTAATAATCAAGATTTGGATGCAAATACCATTTTGGAACAAAACATACCCAAAAATCCATTACATAAGTATGTTCCTCTCACTTTCCATAATCCTAATGATCCATCATCATCATCCTTCCACGCAACACCTCAAACTTCTCTCCTCACAAATTTACAAGAGGAAGGTGACATGTTCAGACCTGGGGGAGTTTTTGACACCACATCATTTTCTCAAGAACTCACACCCCTCACATTTTCACCCCTCCCACCATTACCACCATTATCCACACCTCTACTTGGCTTGGGGCTTCCACCTTTATCAAATATCAGTCAAACCAACATTCCAAACACCAATCAAAACATCATGCCAAACTCTCAAAACTTGTCATCGATATCGCAACAACAGATGAAAACTACACAAGAAAACACGACATCATCAACCACCCCCGTAACATCACAAAACATGGTCTCTCAAGGACCAACCAAATCAACAACACCATTCACCACTTAAACCACCAACACGACATCAAGGCTCACCACCACCACAAACGCCATTCTGAATCTTCCACCACCCCCACCACCACCAAATTTCCATTTATCAAGCCAATACATCATGGCATTGCAAGCCGCTCACCAAGCTACTTATCAAAAGGCACTCTTGAAAGTGAAAAAGCAAAAAGCCGCACACATAGCTGCCTAACAAGCCGCCCAAATGGCACAAGAAGCACAACATGTTGCACAAGCCCAAGCCTTATTGCAACAACAACAACAACAAGCCATTCAAGCCGCGCAAGCTTCTCAAGCAGCCCAAGCCGCATTACAAGCACAAAAGGTTGCCCAAGCTCAAGTGTGTGCCCAATATCAAGCACAACAAGCACAAGCACAAGCACAACTTCTTGCACAAAAAACAAGCAGCACAACTGAAAGCATATCAACAAGCAATAAAACAATATCAAGAGCAGCAAGAAGCAGCCCAATTGGCAGCCCAACAACAAGCACAACAACAAGCAAAACAATAGGGAATCCTAGCACAACAACAACAAGCACAACAACAAGCAATCCTAGCACAACAAGCGTTGTTCATACAATAGCAAGTGCAAGCATACCTGGCTCAGAAAAATGTGCAAATACCATCAAATAACACACCAACCAACCCACCCATCCAACCCATAATCGAAACACCCCATAACACCTTCATCCCACCCCCCGATCCACAAAATGAGGTAACGACACAAATCAAGTTGTTCTCACAACAAGTGCTCGATCTTCAATCAGGGTGAACCACAAAAACACCAAGCAACTTGTGTCCCTATCCATTTGACAGGAGCCTAGTGATGAAACCATTCCTCAAGGGATTTGAGATCCCCAAGTTTGACAAATATCGTGGGATGGGAAACCCTGAAGATCACATCAAGGAATTCCAAGTTCATTGCATGGAAGTCACATATGACGATACTTGTTTGATGCGGCTATTTCCTAGGAGTTTGGATGGCCACGCTATGGAATGGTTCTCTTGCCTACCTATAGGCATCAGAACATTCCAAGAAATTATAGATGCATTCATTAAAAACTACGCATGTAATATTGCAATGGATGTCAATCTAGAAGAACTCTCAGCTCTGAAACAAGGAAAAAATGAATCATTCGCTTCATTCCTACAATGATGGCGATCCAAGGCCAATCGGAGCAAATGGACCATGCTCGAGGAACAATTAGTTTGCACCATTATATCCAACCTTGACGACATCTTGGCAATTCATCTCAAGGTACAAGGGATCACCACATATGACCAGTTGATCTCCAAGGCACTCAGCATCGAACGAGCCCTTATGACACAACCCGCGGGATCAACTTCATACCCCAAACAACAAAACAACCGCCCACTCACCAATTACAATGATAAACCTCACATGTGGGAAAGGAACCAAAATGTTACTAATGATGGTGTTGTCGACGCCAAAGTGGTCATCAGTGGCCCTCGCCAAAATACACCCACATCAAAAATCCATGTCCAACACCAAAACAATCATCAAACAATACAACAACCAAACAATAATCCGACAATTAACAATCTCAATGATCAAAGGGGACCACCCCAACAGAGTAAGAATTATCCCAAGTGAAAGTACACCACTTTGGGGGAACCACTTGAAGTCATCATGAAGAAGCTGATAAACAAAAAACTCATCAAAGCGCCCACCTATGAGAATTACCAAGAATCGGATGTGAAACCTCCTTGGTATAATGAGAATCAACTTTGTGACTTCCATAAAATCAAAGGGCATACCACGAACAGTTGTATGAGGCTAAAAAACATAATTCAAGATCTCATCGATCAAAGAATTATAAATGTGGAATAGCCAACAGGAAACCAAGATCTTAAGATATACATGAATCCAATGCCTAACCATGGCAATAAAGGGAATAATAATAACACTGATAAGGGGAAAGGAACCCACACAAATGTGAATCATGTGTATGAAACTATCATTGCGTCCCTAGATGAATACTGCATAGTCATCACCATCAAAGGTGCCCATGCCGATTGTGGAGTCACCACAAGAGGCGGAAAAGTTACCATTGCAGGATCATCCCAGCCAAATAAAGTCACTGCATCTAGATCTGTCCCTAATGGATTTAACTTCCTTGATCAGCTCAAAAGAACGCCAATGCAAATCTCCATCATGGAGTTGCTAAAAATCTCATCTGCCCATAGGAAAATCCTTGAGGAAGCGTTGGTTGCATCCACTGTCCCCGTAGATCTTGATGCGGAAAAATTCCAAGCTATGGTTGGAAATATCATTACGCCAAATCTCCTCACATTCTCCTACCAAGATTTCCTCGCTCAACCATCTCACAACCGTGCGCTCCACTTAGAAGTCATAGTACAAAAAAGAAAAGTCAAAAGGGTCTTGGTGGATGGAGGTGTGGGCTTGAATATATGTTCTCTCAAGCTCATCAAACAATTAAAAATCTCAGAAGATTCTATTGACAAAGGAAAGGGTATCACAATAAGAGCATATGATGATCAAGAAAGAGTATCCCAAGGGTGCAAGATCAAACTCCCTATTCAAGTAGGGCCTGCTATCATGGAAACCACTTGTTAGCTCTTGGATCTCGACTTGTTGTATAACATCCTCCTAGGACATCCATGGATTCATGCAATGAAGGTAGTAGCATCAACTTTCCATCAATGTGTGAAATTCACACATGAGGGACAAGAAGTTACCATCCATGGAGATCCTGAACCCTTCTCCTATTGCAAAAGCGTTGAAGCAAAATACTATTAAATCCCCCAAGTGCCAAAAAATGTGAGAACCCCAATCCTAACACCTGCAAAACAATAAGAAGAAACACATTAGAATATCAAATGCAAGTAAGAATACCCCTATCTGATTAAATTCATCAATATTCCTCTTTTAATTAAATAAACCAGTTATCTAATCAAGTCACCTCTTCTCGATAATTAAATTAATCATCTTGATCTAATTATCCTATTTAATTAAATAATTAATGTTATTTGATTAAATCTCTAAAGTCTATCTATTAAATTAAATAAATTAAAACCTTATTTAGTTTAATCTAACATCATCCCTTTTAATTAAATAAATTAAAAATCTTTATTTAATTAATCTCTTATCACATTCCTCTCATATTTGATTTAAATAAATCCACAAATTTAAGTCAAATAAGTCACATCATTTAACCCCCTTTATTAAATTATTTAACTTTGATTAATTTAATCTCCTATCATGTCCCATCCTCCAACTTTTACCACTTGCACATGAAAATAGATTTAATTGATTTATTAAATCTCTATTTTCCTCGACAAGGCATCTTTTGGGAATATTCTCCAAGTTTGAATTTGTTGAAATGACATGCAAGAGGGAAGGAAAAATGCATTGAATGCCACTTGGCTCTAGGAAAGGACATGTAAGAGAGAGTAAATGCCTTGTTGGATGTACATGTCCACTTGGATGGCAGTTTGAAAAGATTCTTGTCGATACAGAACCACTGCGTCGCACTTTAGAAATGACCCCGTGGGCCATGAGCTCAGCATCCGGAGTTTGGAATTTATTTTCAAACTCCAAACTCCATCGCTGCGGTGCAATCTGACACCGAGCAATGCAGTTTGATTTTTGAGCAGCGCTATATAGTGCCACTACAAAACGACTGACTTTGAAAGCATTAAATGAACGCTAAAAATGAAAAATAAAGCTCAAGTAAGGATCACTTACCGATGCCCCAATGTCAGGTGACCGCTGATACATCCAGACTAGGTCGGAAATGTGCATCGAAAGCTATCATTGTGCCATATCGTAAGGAGGTCAGAGCTCAAATCTCAAGGTTGCTAGATGGTTGTATGTGAAAATGAATTGAAAGTGACCCCTCAGAGCCTTTTTAAGCTTGAAAATTATGGTTTTTTCACCCCAATTGGTTATCCTGCTAGGGTTTTGAACCCTTGAGCTTGTTTTTGTCCAGTTGAGGCCTTTTTTACATCGTTTTATTGCGTTTAGACACGTTTTTGGCCTCCTAGAGCCTTTTTGGACTTGTCGGGCACCTTGTCCTCTATTTTTCGTGAGATCACCCAAAAATTGAAATTTTCGTCCAATCTCTCGAGGGGGCAATATATTGGCATGTTTTCTCTCGCTAGGCAGCAGTGGGGCAAGATTTAAAAAAAATGAATTTTTTTAGCTTTGATAGAAATCGTTTATTCTTTGAACCAACACAACAAGTGCATTGCTTCAAAGAGGGGCAAAATGTAGACACGTAAAATGTACCGATTGACATTGTGCATCTGATCCTGACCACTAACATCGTTTCATCCTAAATCATCCTTCGGTCTAACCATTTAATCAAATACCCCTATCTGATTAAATTCATCAATATTCCTCTCTTAATTAAATAAACCAGTTATCTAATTAAGTCACTCTTCTTGATAATTAAATTAATCATCTTGATCTAATTATCCTATTTAATTAAATAATTAATGTTATTTGATTAAATCTCTAAAGTCTATCTATTAAATTAAATAAATTAAAACCTTATCTAGTTTAATCTAACATCATCCCTTTTAATTAAATAAATCAAAATCTTTATTTAATTAAACTCTTATCACATTCCTCTCATATTTGATTTAAATAAATCCACAAATTTAAGTCAAATAAGTCACATCATTTAACCCCCTTTATTAAATTAATCAACTTTGATTAATTTAATCTCCTATCATGTCCCATCCTCCAGCTTTTACCACTTGCACATGAAAATAGATTTAATTGATTTATTAAATCTCTATTTTCCTCAACAAGGCATCTTTTGGGAATATTCTCCAAGTTTGAATTCAAAATCCAAGTGAACATGTACATCCAACAAGGCATTTACTCTCTCTTACATGTCCTTTTCCTAGAGCCAAGTGGCATTCAATGCATTTTTCCTTCCCTCTTGCATGTCATTTCAACAAATTCAAAATTCAAAAATAAGCATTTACTGGCACAATCATCAAAACTTGCACATCCTCCATCAACTCATAGGTTGACAAGTGGCATCTTGCCATTGGTTGAATGTTAGTCCCACATTGCTCTATTTTGGATATTCATCCATCTTGGCATTCTATAAATAAGAGGCTTCATTCCTTATTTGATCATCCACAATTTGAGTAAACTTACTATGCTCAAATATTTAGCAAATTCCATCCATTATCATTGAATCTTAGCTAGGTTATGCAATTTTTTCCATTGGAGCACTCACCATCCTTCATCAAAGTGGATCATTCATCAACATTCATCAAGCTTGCATCATAGGAATTGGGAAAGGGCCAAATTTCACATCAAATTGGCACCAATCCCCCCATGGGATCACGAGTTTTCTAGTTTAATTAGGATTCAATCTCTATTTTATCGTTTTCTCATCGTGTTCTTCATTTCTTTTCCTAATTTTAAATTTGTAAATAGATTTCATGGGGAATCCTTGTTCTTATTTGCATTTGATATTCTAATGTGTTTCTTCTTATTGTTTTGCAGGTGTTAAGATTGGGGTTTTCACAGGGGTTAATGAGGGATTAGGGCTAGGGTACCTGAGGGTTGAGGGTAGAGGCCGGTAGAGGGTACTTGAGGGTTTAAGCGTTGAGGGATTAAGGGTTGAGGGTTGAGGGATTAGGGTAGAGATTTTACTTGGGTTTAAGGGTTGAGGGATTACTAGGGTCAACTAGGGTAGAGGGTATTGGGACGTTGAGGATAGAGGGACGTAGAGGGTTTAATGCTTTAGGGTTTAGGGTATTGGGTTGAGGGTATAGGGTTGAGGGATTAGGGGAGAGAGGGAGGGATGGATTAAGGGTTGAGGGTTGAGGGATTAAGGGTTGAGGGTTGAGGGATTAAGGGTTGAGGGTTGAGAATTGAGGATTGAGGGTTTAATGTATAGGGTAGATCAGAGGGTAGAGGGTAGAGGGTTGAGGGTTTAAGGTTGAGGGTTGAGGGACAGGATGGAGGGTCTGAATGTATGGTAGGGGTGGAATGGGAGGGGAATGGCATAATGGAGGGATGGAATGGAAAGGGGCAGGAAGGGAAGGGTAGGGTGGAAGGTTTAGGTTGGGTTTAGGGTTTAAGGGTTTAGGGTTGAGGGACGTTAAAGGTTGAGGGTAGAGGGTTTAGTGTATAGCTAGGGCGTTTGAGGGTATATGGTTGAAGGTAAATTAGGGTTGAGGGTATAGGGGTTTACTAGGGTTTAGGGTTTAAGGGCTGAGGGTTGAGGGTTGAGGGATTAAGGGTTGAGGGTTAAGGCTTGAGGGTTTAAGGTTGAGGGTAGAGGATTGAGGCTGGTATATGGTTGATGGATTAGGGTTGAGGGTCCAATCATGTATAGGGTAGAGGGTGCAAGTATAGGGGTTGAGGGAATGTATATGGTACGTACATTGAGGGATTAGGGTTGAGGGTCCAATACTGTATAGGGTAGAGGGTATAGGGTTTGAGGGATTAGGGTTTGACTAGGGTTGAGGGTAGAGGGTAGAGGATAGAGGATAGAGGGTAGAGGGTTGAGGGATTAAGGGTTGAGGGTTGAGGGATTAGGGTAGAGAGTTTAGTAATTGGGTTTAAGGGTTTAACTAGGGTTGAGGGATTAGGGTCAAGGGTACTAGAGGGTATATGGTTCAAGGATTAGGGTTTAGGGTTCAAAGTATATATAGGGTTTAAGGGTTTAGGGTCTTGGCCTCTGGTGAGGTTCAAAATTAGGGTTTCATGAATATTCCTTCATTGGCAGACGATCTGTAATTTTTTGAATTTTGATTACTACAATCTCCTGCTATTTTTGGTGGCTATAAGTGACTGTATTGCTAGCTGTTAGCCTAGTTGTAATCTTTTTCTCTCTTTTGGCAACCTTTGTTGCCTCCTTTTTGTATTATTTGCATTGTTTCAATTAAAAATAAATAAATACTAAACAAAAACAATATGTATATGCAAAAAGAATGTACATTATAATTCACATTCTTAGTATATTAGTTGAGTTTTTAATTTTATTTTTAAATTGTTTAATTATGAGAATTATTTTTCCCGTAATTGGGAATTATAATGTACATTATTTATTTTACATTATAATTTTATTTGAAAATAATATATATGAGATTATTTGAAATTATTTTTTACAAATTACAAATGAATTAAATAAAACAAAATAAGGGATTTTTTATAAGTTCGAGCATTAATGAAGGGAAATTTGAGCTCAAATTTTAATGATGGCCTAGCATATGAAGCTAGGTATGTAGGATGACATAGCTGGAGCCTTAGGACATAAAATTTCCATAATGTGAGAGCCTTAGGAGATAAAATTTCTATAGCAATTACAATGAAGTGAAGTCCCTACAATAATTTCATGTTGACCTACTGCATCTGGTTATGGTCGTTTAAGACATGAGTTGAGCCATTAAAATCATTCTTTGTACCGGCTTCGAGTTCTAAGTTAGTTAGTCATCACGTATGGTTAATCGTTTAAATGCTCCCTATAGCCGAGCCATAATATTTTTCAATTGAATTACATTTAATCCATCTCACATAAGGCGATTCAAAGGAGTGTGGTAAGGTGGTAAATAATAAGAAGATAAAGCATACACCACTATACCGCCGAGAGGGTGAGCAACATATGTGGTAGAGTGGTGTACACCGCAACCCTACAACAAGAAGTCTTGAGCAAGGCAGTAGAGCAATAAGCATGGAAGATAAGTGGACACTGCAGTACTGCATAAGGAAATTCAAAGGAGTGTGGTAAGGTGGTAAACAACAAGATGATAAAGCATACACCGCTATACCATTAGGAGGGTAAGCAACATATGCGGTAGAGTGGTGTACACCGCAACCCCATAACAAGAAGTCTTGAGCAAGGCGGTAGTGTGGTAAACATCAGAATGGAAGGGAAAAACACCACCATATCGTAGTGGGTATAATAAGAGACAGTGGTAGTACGATAATTGTGGCATCATTACAATTTACAACAATAAATGCCCTCACACATGCTTCAAAATTAATTTCAAGGATTTGAGCTTGTTGGGAAACTATCTGGCAAAGAATTGGCATTAATACCGATACGACTAAATACCATGCCCTCAAAAGCAAGTGAATTTTCCTAAGACTATGCTCACTTGAAATGCATTGTTGTGGACGGAGTTGAGGATGCCGAGAAAAGGAGCTTTGCGAAAGACGAGCACTTAGGTAAGTGCATGAATAACTGTCTAAAGAAGCTTGATTGGTGTAGTATTTGGTAGTGCTCTATTATTTGAAGTCATAGTAGGAAAAATTGAAATATGCCTCCTTAAAGAAAACAATTAGAAGTAAAAGAAAGTAAGGCCAAAATTAAGGAAGAAGAACCTAAAGTAAAGAAGAGACCATTCCACCAGTCTATATTAGATATACTTCCAGGATCAACCAAGGAGGGAAATAAGAAATTTATTGTAGACACTGCACAAGGTTGTAGGGATGCTTTCATTCCCAAATCCTTGTGGGACTCATTTTGGTATTTTTACAGTAAGAGAAATGAGAAGATTCTAGTGTCAAATCCTTGGATGTTTGATTTAACAAAGTTGATTGTCCCAAACGTGTTTATTGATGTGGATTTTATCAGATTACTATCCAAGCATTATCAATCTACAACCAAGACATTAAGGTTTCCAAATGGCTCAATATTGGTAGAGGTAACCAGAGTTGCTATCATTGAGTGCTTTGGCTTAAACAAGCAGACTTTGACCAAAATAAACCTACAGAAGAGTGAGGAAGATTGTAAGAGGGTAAGAATAACTTATAGAAGTGATGAGCTACCCCGATATATGAAAAGAGGCATTAGTAACAAAATGATTCCCATTTCTACTTCCAATATTGAACCATTCACTATGACAAATTTTCAATATTATTTTGTGAATACATATCTAGCTCTTTGCCAAGTACTAGGGGTGGATGCTCAAGATAAAATGTCAATAAGCTTGATGATGATGGCCATGATAATTCAAAACCCTAAGACTAATATTGAGTATGACTTTGCTTCATACCTTGAGAGGGCGTTGGATGATGAATTCTCACAAGTCATAGAGGATAGAGCACCGATTACATTCATACACTATTCCTTACTATTCCATTTGATACTATACCAGAATTAGGACCATTGGACTAAACAAATGGACTTGGATACAATGGATGAGCAAAGGAATGCCACACCTATCCAAAAGTGGTGCTATATTTGGGATAGTCGGTGCAAGAATTCAAGCTTTGCTATATTCTATGAAGACTTTGTGCACAAAATCCTTCAAGTTCTTGGTTATTCAATGCCAATATTTCCAAACAAAATGCAACAATTGTTAAGACCTTTGGCCCTGAGATAGGAACATGGTCACACACATAATTTTGGTGATTGGTTCTTTTTCATAGAAGTTACAATAATAAGAATCTATGGCTTCCCTACTACTCCACACATATTGCTAAAGTTTGTGCCCCTCAGATTAGCATTTCTTGAATTTATGTGGAAAATGATGTGGATGGAAAAGGATGTAATGCACAAAAAAAAGAACGACACATTTTTTCCAAACTTAACCAAATGTGGAGACTGGATAGTAGACTCAGATACATTGGAGGAGTTGCAATATTACTTGAAGACAAGATATGCATTGGGTTCTAAAAAAGCAAGAGCCTTTGACCCTGAAAATCATATGAATAACATAAGGCATAATATTCTTACCAAAATGACAATGGCACACCAAGTAGATTATGACAAAGATGTGATAAGAAGTTGCCTTAATTTTCTAGAGGCATCCCTTAAACGAAAGAAATGGCAGGTTATAATGAAGCTTGTAGGAAGGAAGAAGAAAAATGATAGAATTTTCCTTGGCTATTTCATTGAAGAAAAATACCCCATCAGGAGGATCAATCAGATAATTGATAAATTTGAGGATTTATATGCTAAAAAAGAAGTGTATCTTCAGGAACATGGTGGTAAGATAACTAAAAATCACACCCCAAACACAACATTAGAGTCTCCCATGGAGAAATTGCCTCCCAAGAGACAAAAGACACAGAGCATTGAGCCATTGGTACCTTATGAGGAGAGTGAAGGGGTGGGAGATACTGAAGATGTGGCCATTGTATGGCAATCATTAAAGGGTGATATTGAGGTTGATCAACCCATCCATGAGACTATCACCCATAGGCATGAGGAAAGAATGGATGATGTAGAGAAAACAAGTGCAGAGATACATGAAGATGAGAGAGAAATTGCTGCTAGGAGGTTTATAGAGGATGATGATTTCATCAAGACTCCAAAGTTTATGGATTTCTAGACAAAGATGGAGATAAAAGAAATTGAAGAGAAAATGGAGTTAGATGAAGTGGGAATTGAAGAACTAGAAAATAATCAAATGGTGGCACATAACTTCAATGAATTGAGGGTTGACCACATTGACATTAGCCCTCAGAAAGCTAGAGAGATGATTTTGAAGAGAAACATGCTCATTTTTCCTGGGTTGGAATTAAAGAAATTTTTTTTGCTTGATCAAGTACGGGCTCAAGAAGATCCAATGTTAGTTACAAAGTTTGAATCTGATGAAGGAGTAAGTAGAAATGGGTATAAACCCAAAATTGAAACCCTAGCCATTTGGATCAAGGAAAAGAAAACACAGAAGCCTAAACTATTGGATGTAATATAGGAAATCAAAGGGGCAACAGTGGTAAGAACAATATAGGACACCACCCCTTTGGAGGCAACCATAATGACCATGTGCTCAGCCATGTTCACTTATGCTACTGTTAAGGGATTGAGGGCATATTAAAGGAGTATGAAAGGGGACAAAAGTTCTTAAATGATGAAGTTAATAAACTGTTTATGGAGAATGTAAAATTGAAAGAATAGTTAAAAGGAGTAAGAACTTCACAAAGCAAGGATATAGTGTTATATAAGCCTCCTAGTGCTCCATTAAATATTGTACAGAGCATTCCAGCCAAGCAAGCAAAGGCTCCTGAGAAGGAAGTGGATGAAATGAAGGAGGCTCAGGATGAAGTAAAAATGAAAGTTTATGAAAATATGGAAAATATTCTTGAGTACAAAATAAAGTTGGTTATTGATAAACTGGATAGTGTACATGACAATTATAAATCACTTCAACAAGCAATTGATCAAATAAAAGCATGTGTATGCTTGTATTGGACCCCCTGTTTCAAAGGTGGCAGCCTATTCGCCACACTTTATCTAAGTTATGCAGAGTTCTACAAAGGAGTCTTGATGCTCCTACAACATTAAAACCGATTGAGAAAATAGTAAAAATGATTGTTGATGAGTTTCAATATATACAAGGGGAGGATAAGAGGATTGTAGCACAAATGGATTCCTTTCATACCTTAAAACAATGGTATACACTGAAAATTGTGAAAGATGATGGTCAAGTAAAAGACTTGGATGAATGGAAGAAGGAATTTGGTCAGGTTATTCATAAGTTTTTAACCCATGTTCAGGGGGATAGTGACACCAGTCTTCACAGGCTCAATTTGATCATGGATGGATTGATTTCTCTTGATGCTGGATATCTAAAAATTTTCAATGATACAAAGGAACTACTGGATAGTCGATGGCAGACACATCTTGCAAACATACCAAATATTCAGGAATATCAGTGGCCATAAGATTTTATGATGTATCAATGGGAAGAGAAGTATTTGGCTTCAGATGAGTAGGACACTAAGGTGAGGGCATCTAGATGTCTATCATGGAGAATAAATCTTTTCTAGATCGATGATCACGGGCTTTCTACGTTGATTAAAGGAAACATATGTCTAAAGTGTCTTAATCCTTGTTATTTCTTCAATTATGCAAATTAATTAGTTGTTAGTGAAAGAAGTGGTTTTGAAGGGTCGTCTCTTTTTGTAAAAGTACTAAAGCTTGTTGCTTCCTATATAAATAGGAAACCAAGGCCAATTTTGAGAGGATCATCATATCATATTCCATTTTCATTTCCGTTATAATAGGCATTAGTGAGAAGATAGATTACACATTCCACCCATCCATATCATATCAAAGACTTCTACTATAAATATATATATATATATATATATATATATATATATATATATATATATATATATATATATATATATATATATATATATATAAATATATATATATTTGAAACAACATAATGGAGAAGATTGCTCATAATTGGTAATCTATTTTGGTGTTCAATTAATGTGTTAAGTTTCATGCTTATCTATTACTGTGTTGTCTCCAAAGTGGTTTCTTCAAGTTATTTAAATTCATAAGATTTATTAGGGCACATTTTTTGTTACTATGTGATTATTTTGAGCTTATGAATGAAATAGAGCATCTTATTATCAGAGATTCTCCATGACTGTGTTATCATTTTGTATTTTTTCTTCTATTTTCCATACTTATTTCTTCTTATATTTGAATGAATATCAGTTATTGAGCCTCAATACTGTGCTTATGTGAATGAATATGTTGATACAATAAAGCATTTACTGTGGATGTTTTTAGTTACATGTTCAAAATTATGTTCAACATAAAAATGGAAACTATTTAAAAATAATAAAGTTAACAAAGTTGCTTATTTAAATAATTTGAGTTACGTGCATTAATATTTTATTAACTTTTGTGTCTTCACGAACATATGTTGATACAAAATGAATGGAAAAAGCATCCAAGTAATCGTATTTTTTTCTGCCAATAATTCATACCAAAAATTGAACAATTTAAGGATATTGCAACAGGTAATTTGTATTGACACAAATAATATTACTGAAGCATTTCAAATTTTGGGCCATAAGAATCATCCTTTTTTAAACATGGATTAGAAATAATTCTGAAAAATTTAGAAGTCTTGTTCATTAACATTATTGTCTACTACAATGTCATCCAGTGTATCATTGTCAATGTTCATATGTTCTTTCAAGTATTTAATATTATCATCATCCTCATCTTGACCTGCATCATCTTCATCATCATTGAAATTTGACTGTACACCATCTATATTGTTAGCAGATGTATTTGGATCATCATTTTCTATACCATCCATATTGTTGTCTTCCATAACATCATCTAACTTTGGATTGTTGTCTTCTTGTGCCTAAACATAACCATCTTCAACATCATCATGGCTGTCAATTTCTTCAATGTTCTCTAATCCCTCTCTCTCATTTTGTTCACCATCATTGTTTTGCTCAATATCCACTAATGTTTCATCAAATACATGCCTTAATCTTGGATCATAATGTATGAAAAACATCCATTTTAGGTCCAAAATATCTTCATAGAAAAATACCTGCACATGAACAAAATACATATATTAGATGTATGTTATAAATTTTTTATTGATTAATAAACACATGTATATATTTGCAATAAACTATTAATTAATAGATTAATGATCACTACGGATTCTTGTTTGAGTTAAAGAAATACCTGCTCATAATGAATTGGTAGAACATAAGGCTCCTTATCCTTCAGTAGGAAGCATGAGGAATCTATAGAAAACAATCCACTATGGGTATCATGTCTTTGTGTCCTCTCAAATGCTTCATACCATCTACACTTAAAAATACAACATTTAAAAGAGCGGTAATCCAACTCAATGATTTCTTGTATTTTCCCAACATATTGTAGATTCCCTTCAATTATATTCTTATCTTTTGAGCTTGATCGACCGGATTACTTGAAGTCAACCATGATGCCACAATCGAAGGATCGTCTCTTTACATCTACACTTTCTACATGATAATGTCAACCATATGCCCACATTGTTGGATATTTCCTTGCCTGTGAAAGACCATTTATTTCAGTGAAAACAAATATAATGACGAATATTAAAATAGTTAATAGTGTCAAAACTGTAAGGAAACAACATTTTGTAAAATTCCAACTGTACCTTTATTTCACATCCTCTAGACATGTTGATTTCATCTTCTGTTATGTTTGAATTTATACCTGCGTCTTCTATTTGTTTTTGAATTTGTTCAGTAAGCCATTCTAGTGTACAATCTTTGCCCCATTCCCCAAGCAAATTAGTGGGAAGTGGAGTATTCCTTGGGTTCAATCTCTTAAATTGTCTCCTTGTTTCTAACACCTCTCTTTTTATCATACAAATCAATCCATTTGTTCATAAAGTCCATGTGGTATAAAATGAATTTATTGAGTATAGAGCTTTCGTCTACACCTATTACATGTCAACATGTTTATTTCAAACTCCAAATGTCATGTTGTTAATTTGACAAATAAATTATAGAGTAAATTAATGATTGCAAGAAAAGCAACCACATTGATTGTGAATTTACTTACTAATTTCTACTTCAACACCATTAGATTGTGGTTTTTCTCCATCAATAATATCTAATGCTTGTTCTTCATCCCAGATGTGTGGCCCATCTTCAAAATCCTTACCAAGGAATTCACACAAGAAGAAAAATGCTTCATTCAATACATACCCTTCAGCCATGCAACCCTTTGGATGTTCCTTTTGTTGGACATATCTTTTAAGAGTTTTCATATACCTCTTAAAGAAAAACATCCACCTCATTGATACGACACCCGCCAATTCAATGTCATCGACTAGGTGTATAAGTAAATGGACTTGTAGGTCCATGAAACTTGTAGGGAGCTCCTTCTCAAATACACATACAATTTCTGCAATTTCCTTCTTCCACTTTGGCACTTCAAATTCGTGGATCTCCTTAGAGGTCACCCACCTAATATAAGAATAGTAAATTAGTATGAACCTTTAGTCATAAATTAAAATGCAATATAATATCTCTATGTCTCTCACACATGAACATTTCATATAACCACATACCTTGTAAATGCTAAGAATCGACTTATGGAATTCCTTAAGTCAACTATAAGACAAGAATCCCCTTAATTTCCAATGGCATGATATGCTATCAAACACATTTATGAAAAGGTCATTAGTAATTTTTTCTCACACAACAAAATATCAAAATATATTTAGTACTTAATCAATGTTACCAGTAAATGTTAAGTGATGATATATAATACCTTCATTAAATTATAAAAATCATATGTTTTAAATCCTGTGATATGTCCATCAACTGTAAAAGCTTTAGCTAGTGATGACCCATAACCAATAGATGTCCTTATTGAACCAATGACATTTTTTAGTTGGTGTAGCTCTTTTTTCTAAAAATCCACGGAGCTTCTGCATATGTTTCATTTTCCCTACTTGGCCACAAATGTTTTCTATCAAATTTGGTACGCAAAAGAGCAATATCTCTCCTTGAAGACACGGTGTTCTTCTCTTTGCTTGATATATATCGAAATATAGAATCTGGGACATTTTTAAAGATGTGCATAGGATCTAATAGGTGAGATATTAATAGATCCTTCTAGTAAGGGAGCTCATAAAATATGAATTTCCTTTTCATTCCTTTTGGCATATGAACTACAACTTGTTCTGGTTCTTCAATTGAATCACCCCAATCAAAAAAATCCTCCCAAGCTTTCAATTCAGCATCTTCATACTTCTTAAGCCAATCACCTAGACCCATAATCATGGGAGGGCCTCTATTTTCAACTTTTCCATCAAATTGATTCTTTTGGCAATTTCTAAACCTGTGATCTAGTGGCAGAAAAACCCTATTGTTTGTGTAAATAAATCTATGTAAATATTTAGAATACCACCCTTGAAATTGTTTTGCATATCTTGTACATGCAAATATCCCCTTTGTTTGAAGCCCTGCAATTCAACAAGTAATGTTAATAACATCAAAAAAAAGTATAAAACTAAGTATGAAAGTTGGGATGAAAATAAATTATGAGTTTAAATACGTAAATATTTTATCTTACCAGAACAAACACCAAGTCCTGGAAAATCATGAATAGTACAACATAGCACACCATACAACATGAAGGACCTATTTGATGGAGGACGTGATATGTCATACATTCTTATGCATTTCCATAGTAGTTGCATCTCATCAATAAAAGGCGCAAGATAAACATCCATGTTTTTAACTTGATGTTTTCCTGGAACAATGAGAGTCAACATAAGGTGCTCCTTTCTAGCACTCATCCATGGGGGAATATTGTATACTATCAACCCGACTGGCCAAACACTATAATTTGAGCTCAGGAAAGAGAATGGGAACACTCCATCAATTGCAAGACCAAACCTGATACTACAGGGTTCATCTTTGAATTTTCTTGGCCATTTTTCTTCTATGTGTTTCATTGCTTTGGAGTTGGCTAGAATTCACATGAATCCATCTTTACTCCTATTCTTTGCATGCCAGTCCATCAATTGTGCAAGTGACTTGCAACAAAACATTCATTGAAGTCTAGGTATAATTGGCATGCGACGTAAAACCTTCTTTGGAACTGTAGGACCTTATACATTTGTACGATATCTCTTCTCTTTGCATACAGGGCATTCTACCTTGTTCTGGTAATCATCTCTATATAAAATGAAATCAATTTTACATGAATGAATTTGCTTATATTCAGTCCCCAACTCAACCAACAACAGATGCTCCTCTCTACAAGTTGATGGCAACACATTCTGTTTAGGGAATATTTTAGTTTTTAGTGCCCTGTAAGATTTCCAGAGATTAAATCAATTGAATGTTTGACTTATGATGAACATGTTTGATATGTCAATCTATACTAGGATTGTTTATATACAATATATGGTTTTAAAATCCCCTTAAAGAAATATAAACAAATTCGATGAATGTTTACGAATTGTGTACACCAATTGACAATGCAAAGTAAGAAATAGATTTCAACTCACTTCAGTAGGGTAGTGAATCCTTTGTTTGACCAACCAAATAGTGACTTTATTTATAATAATATTAATGTGCATGCCAGTTGTGAGGTTCTACTTGCAACCGATTTGAATACGGGTGTCTTCATTGCTTGCTTGATGGAGTCTTTCAGGTTGTTATCATCAACATTACATTGGTGGTAATTACCCTTGCTATCATCATTACTGTCAACCATATGATCATTATTGGAATCATTGTTTCCATCCCCAAAAAATCTTGTAAGAATTTCATTCAATCCTTCTTCATGCATTGCATTTTCCCTATCATGATCATCATCATTAAGGCTAGGTGGCATCTCTTCAATGTATGCATATCTCATCAGCTCTTCAAATTTCTTAGGTGGTAGAAATCTCTTCAAACTTTCTCTTTTCACCCTGGTATTGTTTAAAGGATGGTTTGGATCATCCCGTCCAAATATTAATAACCCAGTTGGATCATGGGTATTAGTATGTGTTACATCAACATCTTCTACCTATCAACAAATGCAAGCATTATTTAATGTTTTCCAACAATTGGATAAATCATAAATGTATCAATTTCAAATAAATATAATCAAATATGGCTTAAAAAATATAAATAAAAATTGTATGAACATATATACATCAATTGAATAATGGAACATTATTTTATAGACTGCCTTTTTTATACAATAATTTAAATAAAACACAATTTTGACAACATAGTTTATAAAACATCAGTCCACACTCATTTATTATTCTTTGGTTTTCTGCCCTTAAGAACATCCTTAGGGAGACCTTGTTCTTCCCTTTTCTTACACACAAGAGTGTGTTTTAAGAAGGGGTAATCAATCAATAACTCATCCCCAATGGTAAGGTCCTTAATAGCCTCAACCATTATCAATCTATCAACCTCTCTTTCCATATCTCCATCTTTATCATTTATAGCCTCAAAAAATTGACAATTCGGTCTTACATTAGGGTCCCTTCCCTTACTACTATTTATAAATCCTGCAATATTTTTGTGTGTGTATGCACACCCATCTATATACATAAGATGACCTCTATTAATTTCTTTTCCACTTTCCAATTGGAGATGATGTGTATACATATTCAAATTTAGACCATATGTTGACATGCTAGGCTTATATTCTGCTAGCCTTCTCTATTCACCACTGTAATATGATGGACCATAATATGGCATTAATCTCCTAGTGGTTTGTTCTAAATTGTTTCTATGTTTAGATCCCACATGTACATTTTGGACAATAAAGAGGCCTAGATTCTCTCCATGAATATTGGAGGGTCATATCATGTAGTTGTATCCCCAAAATTGAAACACCTCGTACACTCTAGGTAGTTGTTGATCACTAGGCCAAGCACAATATAGTCGATAATCAAACGTCTCTTTGTAAATTGATCTCAAACTCAGAGGAAAGTCATCATCTCCATCACATTCATTCTCATAGGGTATGTAGTCCACCTTCCCCCTATCTTTAAGTAAATTATGCATCTTTAAACTGGTTCTTGTTCTGTGACTTGTTTTCATCAATTCCTCATCTTTCGAGCTAGTATATTGGCACATATTTTTGTTAGATGTATCATCTGATAAATGATCATTTCCCTCTAGGCTGGAAGTCGATGATCCAAGAAACTTTAAACCAAGAAATTTATCTTGCAAGTATCCATTGAGAAAAAAATTAGTTATTTAAATAATATAAAACAATGTTTAAACAAAGTATACATGTTATTTATATCAAATTGGAAAATTCCTTACCACAATTCCTATTGGATTTGAATCGATTGTAGGAGGCATACTACTAACTAGAAGCTCATCATATATGTAATGTCTTTATACAATTGTTCGTTTGAATTGTTTCTTTCCACGATATATAAAAAATCCACAAACGACAATTTTCTCAATGTATTCATCCCATGTACTATAGTCTTGACCAACCTCTTGTTCAGTGCAATCATTTGTTGTGTCTGGAAGATCCATTGTCATATCCTCTTCCACCCACTGTCATCTACATGATTTAGCAGTTTTAGGTCCATGTCCATGTACATATCTTCTTCTTTTGGCAGTTGAACACTCAGGCTTTGCATTTGCTTTGATCTCCATCTAAAATAATCAACATAAATTAATTTATGTCAAGATTGGATAATACATTATAAATTTCAATAATACTATGAAAAAAGATGGAAGTATCGCAAAATTCCATTAGATCATTTTTTCCTAAGTTAAGTCAAAATTTGAATACTTGATGTCCCGCTTCATCTGTTTTGTCCTCATTTGATATGACACGATCTGTTTCCATGGCCTCGTCTTGCCCCTATAATACACAACATAGTAAATAATGTTTACTACACCAATTATATCATTTCAACGAATATGCTATCCAACACAAAACCTCACTTTAGTCATATATTTTCTTAAAGTATTCATCCCATGTACTATAGTCCTGACCAACCTCTTGTTCAGTGCAATCATTTGTTGTTTCTACATGATCTGTCATATCCTCGAACACCCACTATTTTCTACGTGATTTAACAGTTTTAGGTCCACGTCCACGTCCTCTTTTGCTAGTTGAATGCTCAGGCTTTGTATTTGCTCCAATCTCCATCTAAAATAATCAACAACATGCATTAATTTATGTCAAGATTGGATAATACATTATAAATTTCAATAATACTGTGAAAAAAGATGGATGTATCACAAAATGCCATCAGATCATTTTTTCCTAAGTTAAGTCAAAATTTGAGTACCTGATGTCCCGCTTCAGCCATTGTGTCCTCATTTGACATGACACGATCTGTTGCCATGGCCTTGTCTCGCCCCTATAATACACAACATAGTAAATAATGTTTAGTACACCAATTATATCATTTCAACGAATATGCTATCCAACACAAAACCTCACTTTAGATGACTCATCTAGTTGTATAGGGGTCATTTCTGAGTTCACAAATCTAACCTCTATTAGTTTTGCACCCACAAAATTGACAGGGGATAAGGAATAGATAAAATAGGGAACCATGATTGCTCCAGGTTGGTACATATGAAGATGAAGTCAATTTAGGATCAATTTATTTATCAACTTTCAAGAAAAATACATCATTTTGTAATGCTAGGTGCTAAATTAGGTGCACTTTGTGCTGCCTTTTGCATCCCAAACAGATTACATTTTTTTGGCTAGAAGGCAGGGCTAAATTAGGCGCACTTTGCGCCTTCTTTTGCATCCCAAACAGATAACATTTTTTTGGTTGGAAGGCGGCACTAAATTAGGTGCACTTTTCTATTGCAACTATTGCGTCAACTACTAAATCAAGAACAAAAAATTAAAACTTCTCGCATCAAGAAGGAAGAGATGACAACAGAAAAAAGTCACGCGGAGGAAGAGAGGAGAAAAAAGGGAAAAATTGTGTGAAGGAGGGCTACAAGAAAGTAGATCAGAAATTTGGTTTAGTTTGCGACACCATAGGTAAGGTTACAATTTTTTTTTCATTCCCACAAATATTTTTGTTTGGATTAAATAGAGAGATTGTGAAGAAAGGGTTGTGAATATTGTTCTGTTTATACATGAATTGTTCAAGTCTCATGTGGTTGCAAAGGAGGACGGTAAAATTGTAGACATTGCATTATTCCCTCTGCATCTAAGAGTAATGAATTCAGTTTTGAAACCCCAATGCTTCGATTCACTTATCATTCCCATCCCAAGCTTTCGGTTTTCAGTTTGATTTCTCAGACCTTTCTTCCATAAAAAAGTAGTTGAGTGCTTTCAAGACAATTCGTTAAACTACATCCACCCCACTGTAGCCAGGTCCCATGGGAATAGAGGTTGGTCGAGACAATACGAGGAGATAGGGCTTTTGAGACGACAGCTAAATAATAGATCATTTCCTCAAATTTGTGAGACCTTCAGACTTAAATTAGCTATTACTAATCTTCACTTATTCTGTTACAGAACAATGAGCTCGTGGTTTCGAATTTATTGTGTGCACACATTCTTTTTCTTTCTAATCTGCGGATGCGACTCAAGCATGGGGCCGACTCGAGCATGGGACCTATTTGTGTTAACTATCAATAAACCACACTCTGCACCCTTTTTATCCCTCAAAGATTACCATTCTATACAGGTACGCAAGCGTTGATTTTTTTACAATATATTTGTTTCATTTTGCATATATTTATATCCTTTCAAATATATTTATATTGTAAATAGGCGTGCAAGCAATTGATTCATAGGCATTTAAATCTAGAAAGAGATTCATTCAAGGTAAAACTTTCATACCTAATAGTGTGTACTTTGTTTGCCTCCATAGACTAGACGAAAATAATTTTCCCTAGGTCACCTCAAAATGTCAAGCGATAGAGGGAAGAGAACAAAGGGATCAAGCTCTAGCCACAATGAGGTAATTCACTGTCAATTTATAGATTTGTAAATGTTTCCCTTGTTTCTTTCATTTTTACTTTTTACTTTTTTATTTTTAAATTTAAAAGAAGAAATTTATATTATATATATAGGGACATGTGACTGACAAACATAAAGAGGCATTGTATTCCATATTGGGGGCAGAGGCAATGAACAATTTGGATGATGTGCATTGGACAATGATTGCCAAATACATAGAAAACTGATCTAGTGAAGCCCCTCAAATATTGCAACCAAATCAACCGTGTCAAAGGGAATCAATTGATTCCCCAAGCAGTCCTGGATCGAGCAAAAGATCCAGGAGGAAATCAGTAATAGTAAGCTCTAGGAGTGTAGAACATGGAACAGAGGCTTCCACTGTCTCACCCACTCCTGGGGCATAGAATTCTTCCACCACGACAAGTTTTCATTCTTGCATTGGTACCTATAATAAGAAGATAGAATATGATGTGGTTTCAAGGGAAGTTTGAATGATAGATGTTGGGAAAGGGTTTGTGAATAGGTTGAAGGAATCATGCCTTCAATGGTTCAAAGACTGTCTACATTTTCCATTCTCAAAGATACCCATACACCTGCAAAAAGAAGTTATCAATGACATGGAGACTGAATTTGGCACAGGTCGGTCTGTGAAGAAGGTGAAGCTATAAATGTCTCAAAATTGCAAGAGATTTCAATGCAACCAAACAAAGAAGATAAAAAAAATCCCTTCCAAGCTAAGGCTCAAAAAAAGGCCAATTGATGTAAGTGTCAAAGTATAGAAAGAGCTTATAAAAGCATATGAGAAGTCTGAAGCACGGAGGAAGTCCGACGAGGAGAGTACGCAGGTATTTGAATTTGCTTATAATATTATATCAAATTTATTAAACGATTTTTAAATTTTATTTGTGCATAGTTAAATTGAATTAGTATATGTTTCAAGAGAAGGCCTCCATGGCTAGGCTTCAAAAACTTTGTGCCATGCATCACAGTGGCCAAAAAAGTTTACAGGCCTTGATCTATAATTTTGTAAGTATATTTAATATGCTAAATGATATTTTTTTAATTCCCTAGGAAAAAGTAAATGATTGCATATTAATTAGTTTAACTAGTCCATGTGCCATGTTTTGATAGGAGGAGAAATATGGCCGACATCCAAAGCAATTTGAAAAGGAAAAGTTACCAAGCAAAAAGTGGGCCAATTTTTTAATCTAGATGGAGAACGAGGTATCAATAGTTGACTTTCAATAACTTAGTTAAATATTGTTGTGTTAATATGTAAATTTTCATTTCTTGTGTTGAGTTGTTTATTGATGTGTAGGATGAGTTCTAAAGTGCTTCTCTGTTGGCCCTAGATCCCACTCAATTGTCCCATTATTTCATGTTGAGGAAAAAAATATTGTTTTCCTTAAAGGGTAGTGGGTGACATTCATGCCTTATTTTCATCGCATCTTTTAATTAATGACCATTGTCTTTTAATATCTCCTGTGTGTCCTCATTTAAGTTATGATTTGTATCATTTGAGTAACTTAGTCCCATGTTGATTTGATTTATCTTCTTTTCTCTCAAACATGGTATCTCGAGGAGTGCTTCCTTGAATTCATGTTGACATTCTACTAAGTGATCCACATGCATCTTTGCCATCCTTCCTCATGATGTTGCCATTCTTTTAACATGTAAGAATGTTTTGATACATCTTGGTAGGCATCCTATAGATTAATGAAGGGTACTCCCCTTACAATCTAAAACTCACAAAAACAACAGATAATGGCACAAACAAAATGCAAGAAGGAAAGAAAATATTTTCTATTATCACTTAAATGAAAATGAAATTACAACATTATATTTTCCATCACATGGGATTTTTTATTACAACACAAGCTACAAGCCTACAAATCAGAGCCACCATCTACTTTTCTCTTGCCTCTCCTTTGTAGTCCCCCTCTACATCCTTTATTTGGAAGGTGTAACCACCCTAGAATCTTCTGGGAAGTGTAACCGCCCTAGAATCTTCTGGAAAGTGTAACTTCCTCAGGAAGATATTTTGAAATTTTATTTTGGTATTACAACTTCGTGGGGTCATAACTTTTGATCCAACCGTCAGATTTTCTATTATAATACCTTTTCGGAAAGGTCTCGAGAAAGCCAAAAAGTAGGAGCTAAAGGCCATCCACTTTCGTTTTCCACCAATTTTTGGGCCCATTCAGAGCCTCGAAGTCCCTCAAAATTGACCTGAAGCTTTTACTAGGATTTTCAAAAATTAAAATTTTAATATCTCTCAAATGACAAATGGTTTTGAAGTGATTTCTTTTCCATTGGCTTCAATTTACCATTCTGGAGGTTTGTGTAAGATTTTGTGTCCAACTGTGCATAAATGCAAACTTACAAAAATAGTAACCCTACCAAATTTAGCCCTTATTGAAAAGAAACAACATTTTTTTTGGGTGATGCAAGATTTCTCTTACACCCTGGATGCTCCTACATCATAGATCTAACACATCCTTCTAGTCTACATCACTTGGCGTAGCTAACCAACCACTTAATTTGTCCATTTAATTTAAAAAAAGGTAGTAATTTCTTGTCTTCTAAGTTAAAAAAACTCCATAAATAAAGAAATCAGTAGTAGAAAACCTGTAGCCTAATCTGATCAACATAGAGAAGCGTGTAATACTAGACTTCTTAACATTTAAAAGACAAATGGAATTTCCTTAACACCAAGTAGAGCTATCCAAAAAAGATAACTAAAAACATAAATGTGCTCTCACACGAAATGGCCTAATGGCTGGTTGTCATAGAAGTCAAACTATCAAAGTAACAACACTGATCAAGTTAACATATATGCATCATTTGCATAAACATCTGAACCATTTATGTGCATGAATAAATAGTAGAAGGATGTAGATGAACTCAATTCATCTGAATTTATGCCTCTTGGTAGGCATTCCTCTTGAATCTCTAATATCATGTGCCTGAGACTTCCCTGTAGCTTTTACCTTTCATTGCTACCTTTCCTCTTCACTGTCAAACTTGTCTCCTTTTTCCTTATCTGCATTTATGGATTCAACTTCTAATTCATCTCATGTTTTACCTTCCTCCCCTTCAGAATCTTCTTCTTCATCATCCTCATCTAACTCCACAAGAGATTCATCTTTTGAACCTTCCTCATCTGATTATGATTCCTCTTCTACATTAGAGGATTCATATCCTTGATCTGAATCTTCTGAATTATCATAATTAGAATCACTAGCTTCCATATTCAAAAATTCCCAACCACCATCTTCAATAAATTTGTCTGGATCATCAGTAATAGTCTTCAAAATTGGCCACCAGTTCAAGTTCATTCTGCTTTCATAATAATTTATATCCATGGATTTCAACCATTCCTTGATGCCATCAAGCAAAGATTGAGGAATGGCATCAATGCGGAGTACATCTCGCTTGAAGTCTTTGAAAATAATAGCCATATCAAAATCTCAATCTCACTAATAGTGATTACTAAGAAAGGTAATTCCACTAACTCTACCAAACAGTTTACTGTAGGAACAATAAAAGCAGATGCTTTGAAAGGAACTCCATGAAAACCAATCTCTCTAAATGGTAAATCAAACTCTAGTTCAAAATATTTTAGATGAGGCTTCTCCCATAGCTCTCATACTAGCTTGACAAATCCTTGAAACTCTTCATTGATATTATTTTTCCTGTCCCTCTCTTGCCATTCTTCCTCAATTTCATCAGGATCATACATTAACCTTCTTGCCCCTCCTAAATTTTGGACCACATCCATTACCTCCACATAAAATGGGACATCCTTGGTCTTCTTGGTTCCCATGCCATGATATGGTTATGCAAATGAAAATGAAGCAAAGTAATCATTTCCTTCTCCACTGGTTGGAGGAATGGATGCTTAATTTTTTGATACATGATATCATCTCTCTCTTCTACTCTCATGGTTGAATACTAAAATCCATTATGATGAGCCTCCAGAGTTCTAGTCATCTTTCTTCCTCTTCCACCAAATGTTGGCTTGATCCATAAGTCTGCCAGCCTAATTGCCTTTGTTTTTGAAAGCTAAAGTTTCTCCTGAGTCACCAATGTAGCTCTCTCTGCTTTTTCAAACTCTTTCATTGCTACAAGCAATTAGTGCCTAATTGATTAACAATCTCAATCTCACTAATAGTGATTACTATGAAAGGTAATTCCATCAACTCTACCAAACAGTTTACCGTAGGAACAATAAAAGTAGGGGCTATGAAAGGAACTCCATGAAAACCAAGCTCTCTAAATGGTATATCAAACTCTAGTTCAAAATATTTTAGACGAGGTTGATCCCATAGCTCTCTTACTCACTTGACAAATCCTTGAAGCTCTGCATTGATTTTATTTTTTCTGTCCCTCTCTTGCTGTTCTTCCTCAATTTCATCAGGATCATACATTGACCTTCTTGCCCCTCCTAAATTTTGGACCACATCCATTACCTCCACATAAAACTGGACATCCTTGGTCTTCTTGGTTCCCACGCCATGATATGGTTATGCAAATGAAAATGAAGCAAAGTAATCATATCCTTCTTTGATGGCTAGAAGAATGCATGCTTAATGTTTTGATACATGATATCAACTCTCTCTTCTGCTCTCATGGTTTAATACCGAAATCCATTATGGCGGGCCTCCAAAGTTCTAGTCATCTTTCTTCCTCTTCCACCAAATGTTGTCCTGATCCACAAGTCTGCCAACCTAATTGCCTTTGTTTTTGAAAGTTGAAGTTTCTCCCGATTCACGAGTGTAGCTCTCTCTTCCTTTTCAGACTATTTCATTGCTACATGCAATTAGCACCTAATTGATTAACAATCTCAATCTCACTAATAGTGATTACTAAGAAATTTAATTCCACCAACTCTACCAAACAATTTACCATAGGAACAATAAAAGAAGAGACTTTGAAAGGAACTCCATGAAAACCAAGCTCTCTAATTGGTACATCAAACTCTAGTTCAAAATATTTTAGATGAGGTCGCTCCCATCGCTCTCTTACTCACTTGACATATCCTTGAAACTTTGCATTGATTTTATTTTTCTTGTCCCTCTCTTGTTGTTCTTCCTCAATTTCATCAGGATCATACATTGACCTTCTTTCCCCTCCTAAAGTTTGGACCACATCCATTACCTCCACATAAAACTGGACATCCTTGGCATTCTTGGTTCCCACATAATGATAAGGTTATGTAAATGAAAATAAAGCAAAGTAATCATCTCCTTCTTTGATGGCTAGAAGAATGCATGCTTAATGTTTTGATACATTATATCATCTCTCTTCTGCTCTCATGGTTGAATACCAAAATCCATTATGGTGGGCCTCCAGAGTTCCGGCCATCTTTCTTCCTTTTCCACCAAATGTTAGCCTAATCCACAAGTCTACCAGCCTAATTACCTTTGTTTTTTAAAGCTGAAGTTTCTCCTGAGTCACCAATGTAGCTCTCTCTGCCTTTTCAGACTCTTTCATTGCTACAAGCAATTAGCGCCAAATTGATTAACAATCTCAATCTCACTAATAGTGATTACTAAGAAAGGTAATTCCATCAACTCTACCAAAAAATTTACCGTAGGAAGAATAAAAGCAGGGGCTTTGAAAGGGACTCCATGAAAACCAAGCTCTTTAAATGGTATATCAAACTCTAGTTCAAAGACTTTTAGATGAGGCTGATCCCATAGCTCTCTTACTCGCTTGACAAATCCTTGAAGCTCTACATTGATTTTATTTTTCCTGTCCCTCTCTTGCTATTCTTCCTCAATTTCATCAGGATCATAAATTGACCTTCTTTCCCCTCCTAAAGTTTGGACCACATCCATCACCTCCACATAAAAATGGATATCCTTGGTCTTCTTGGTTCCCACACCATGATATGGTTATGCAAATGAAAATGAAGCAAAGTAATCATCTCCTTCTTCGCTAGCTAGAATAATGGATGCTTAATGTTTTGATACATGATATCAACTCTCTCTTCTACTCTCATGGTTAAATGTTGAAATCCATTATGGTGGGCCTCTAGAGTTCCAGTCATCTTTCTTCCTCTTCCACCAAATGTTGGCCTGATCCACAACTCTTCCAACCTAATTGCCTTTGTTTTTGAAAGCTGGAGTTTCTCCCGAGTCACTAGTGTATCTCTCTCTTCCTTTTCAGACTCTTTCATTGCTACAGATCATCTATGGTATTTAATCATTTGTACCACATGGTTGATGTGCTTTGAATCCTTGGATCTAAAGGAAAATTCCTTAACATAAATACTGCTAGGGAATTTCAATGTTGGCATGTAGTTGGCATTAAAGCCAGTACCTGGAACATTGAAAATTATCCTTATATAAGAATTCCCTCCATCTTGTTGGCTTGTAACACTCTTGATGGTGGCTACATGAAACAGAACCATGATGCCATATATGGGTACCAGAACAACATCATTTTTCATATCAACCTGAATCATGAGCTCTCTAGAAACGAGGATATCTTCCACATTTTTGTATGAAACCATCTCAGTGGATGGCTTGGAAGAGCCATGTTCATCTCCTGTACCAATGCCCCATGTAGCCAATCTTCTTGTAGTCTCCTCATTCTTTTGCAGAGGGTTGGCACTTAAGGTTATGCAATAGAATTTACAGTTGATAATTAAATTGTATAACAAATTTTTTTATGATCTTTACTAAAGTTTATTAGAATTGTTGCATGTTTTACATCATTGGAATCACATATTAGATGTAACTTTTTAAAAAAATTATTATGGTATGTGCACTTTGATATGATGTAATATGATCATGGTTTCATCTCATATGTTTCAATATTAGATGTATAACAGAAAAATAAATTATTGCATGAAATAAATAATAAATTTTCATTTTAAATGTTTTTTTTTTGTAGAACACGGGTCTTCTAGAAGATCAAGATGATCCTATCATGATATAGATCTAGAAAATATTGGTTCTGCCGGTACAGATCACATGGCAGAGGATGATGATGATGCAGATACGGAAGACACCGAGGCCGATGACAATGATGATGATGACGCCAAGGACAACGAGGACGACAATGATGACAATGATGATGATGATCACGATGGTGGTGATGACGATGAGGCAATTGTTGGTAGTACCCATCGACATTCATGATCATATAGACCGCATCATGGATCATTGTTGATATATCATTATGATGATGATGATCACAATGGTGGTGATGATGATGAGGCAGTTGCTGGTAGTACCCAGTGACATTCATGATCATATAGACTACATCATGGATCATTGTTGATATATCATTATGATGCCTCTTTTCATGGTTACTATCATATGTATCATTTTCACGGCCTACAGTACTATATTCTTGAGTTGTATCATATTGACATTTATCATTTTTACTTATATCATTTAGACATGTATTATCTTGACTTGTATCAATTTGAGTTAAATAATTTATCATTTTTACTCATATCATTTGTACATGTATCATTTTGACTTATGTTGACTATTAGACATGTATCATTTTGACATGTTATTGATCTATTGACATCTTTGACTTTCACTTGTTTTAGTTATATATGATGATGATCTTATCAGTATTGACTTGTCAATTTATATATATTAAAAGTGGTCAATGATTTTTGGATGGATATTTAGTACGTATGATTATTTTAATTTACTGCTCAAGATGGATGTTGTCAAATTCAATTAAATTATAAATATTTGACTCACTTGTTTTAATTATAGATGATGATCATGTTATAATAATTATCTTATTATTTAATCATATGAGTTAAATAATTAAATTACTTACTCTATAATCATATGGGTTATTTAAGAGACATCATATATTTAATTAATTAAATTGAATTAAAACATATTAAATTAATAAATGAAGCAAAACAAGAAACATTTTTAGAAACAACAATGGAAGCCAAACTAGAAACAAACAAGAAGCAATCTTGGAAGCAAAATTGGTAGCAAAACTGGAAGCAAACTTGGAAGCAAAACCAGAAGCAAAACCAAGAGCAAAACAAGAAGCATTTTTTAGAAGCAAAATAAGAAGCATTTTTAGAAGCAAAAAAGGAACCAACAATGGAAGTCAAACTAGAAGCAAACAAGAAGCAATCTTGGAAGCAAACTTGGAAGCAAAACCAAAAGCAAAACTGAAAGCAAAACTGGAAGCAATGCAGGAAGCAAAACTAGAAGAAAATTTGGAAGCAAAACTAGAAGCAAAACTGGAAGCAAATCTGGAAGCAAATCTGGAAGCAAAAATGGAAGCAAAATTGGAAGCAAAACTAGAAGAAAAATCGGAAGCAAACCTGGAAGCAAAACTGGAAGCAAAATGAGAAGCAAAACTGGAAGCAAAATTGGAAGGAACGCTGGAAGCAAAACTAGAAGCAAATTTGGAAGCAAAATTGGAAGCCAACCTAGAAGCAAAACCGGAAGCAAAACTGGAAGCAAAATTGGAAGCAAATCTAGAAGGAAAACTAAAAATAAAACTGGAAGCAAATCTGGAAGCAAAACTGGAAGCAAAACTGGAAGTAAATCTAGAAGCAAAACTGGACGTCAAATTGGAAGCAAAACTAGAAGCAACATTAGAAGCAAAAGTGGAAGAAAAAGTGGAAGCAAAATTGGAAGTAAATCTGGGAGTAACATTGTGAGAAAAACTAGAAGTAAACATGGGAGCAAAAATGGAAGCAAAAATGGGAGCAAAAATGGAAGCAAAATCAGAAGCAAAACTGGACGTCACATTGGAAGCAAAACTGGAAGCAAAACCGGAAGCAAACCTAGAAGCAAAACTCGGAGCAAAACTAGAAGCCAAAATGGGAGCAGACATGGAAGCAAAACTGAAAGCCAACTTGGGCGCCAATTTAGGCGCTATTTCTTATGCCAATTTCCTGTGCTATTCCCGATGTTAAAGGAAATGCTATTTCCAACACCAAATTTTTGGCGCCAAATACAGCGCTAAAGTAGGTGCTAAATATGATGCTAAATTTGGCGATGAACTGGAGAAATGGGTTTTCACCAACTTTTGCATCGTCAGATGACTCCAAAATGACAAACTCAAATACAATAAAATTTGGCGCTAAAGTCGGTGCTAATTGTCTGTTGTGCTATTGTGTAAGATGAGAATATCCATTTTGTAGAGGTACTTATGGCAAATCATACTACTAGTTTTCTACTTATTGGATGTCACTATGACCTTTGATGATCACTAGGTAGGCTTCTCCAAGGTATTGAAGGAAGGATGGATGGTTTATGTTCATGCAAGAGTTTGGATGAAAGGGATCTGGTGATGGGTAAAAATGATGGATTGAAGGATGGGAGATGGAGGGCTGCATAAATTTCATGGGATTGAAGGGAACTAAGACAAATGGGATCACACAACCATGTTGGGTTTTGAAATTGACTCATTTAATGGATGTGATGGTGGTTTTATATTTTTGTATTTTGGGATGTTGGATTAGGGGATCACAAATTATGGGATGTTTGGATGTTAAGACTATGGGATTTAGATTGATGATTTATTGTTTTGGCTTTTGGGACCCAAATGAATTTTGTACTATGACTTGTCATATTTTTTCCTTGATATTGAGATTGCTTGGATTTAGGAGTGGTCAAATTGGGGATCCAAGTGGATTGCCAATTGTGGGATCTTTGAGAATGCAAACCATTGAATTTTTTTGATTTTTGTATTGAGGTTCTTGGAGTTGGAAGATTGGATTTGGGAGCCATATGAACTTTGGATTTTGAGTGTTTTGGATATGAGGATTTTGGATTTTTATACTCTAAGGCACTCCCTTAGGCATATTGGATATTTGGATCCATGCAGATATTTCAACATTTGGCCTTAGAAATGATTAGAGTTTTGGAGGGGCTCCTTGGGATATGCCAATGCATCTAAGTCTATTTTATAATCCCTTAGGAAAATATCATCTTGGAGTCCCATTAAGGTGATGATAGATTCATCATTGTGGAAGAGGTTGATTGGTGATGGGAAGGATGGGATCAATTAAAGGATTGATGAAAGGATTAGTGATCGGGTCAAAAGGGATGGTGGAAGCATGTCTCTTACATGGATGATGAGAGAAACCCATTTTGATGTTGGGATAAGTTTCCTTATTACTCATGTAATTATTGTTCTTATTCTACTAGTCAAGATATTATCTAATGCCCTATAATCCTTGGTTCGCATGAAAATGAAAAGGTTCAAGGATTCCTTGTTTGTTAAGGCCTAATCCTTTGCCTTGATAGTTCACGATTTTACACATTCAATTTGTGATGGGATATTTGCTACTTTGGAAGGAAGGTGTGAATCTCTTGTTAGATGGTTGTAGCTATTAGGATTAAGGTGCTCGTTTGCAAGGAACCAAAACCAAACAAAGGTAGTTGGGCTCAATAAATAGAATGTTGGTTCCTGGATGGAATCAATAGGGATGTGATGGGATGCTTATTCTTGGTTAGGATCATTGGGATCAATGTGAGCTCTTTGACCTTGAGTTAGTTGTGGACAAGTTTGATCATGAACTGGATTAGGATCTTGATGTTTGTTTTATGATATGGGTGCATTTCACTTAAACTTTATATAACCTTGATCAATTAGCTCTTGGACATAGCACTTCAACTTTGAGCATTGATAAGTAGGATGTTTTTAGATTTTATAAGGTTTAGGGATTTTGGATTTTGAGTAGCATGAAAGGGATAGATGGACTTTGTTTAACCTTTTGTGTATAGGTAGACTTTAGGAATAGTACTAGAGAGACTTTGGATGACGTCGATATATTCATGCTTGGGAGGGGTGCATCACAAACTCCTCAACTTCATGGTTTTGATTCCTTGCTAGTGACCTTTTGATAACATCCTTCATAACTTTGTTGGGTTGATTGGGTTAATTAAATTGACTGGTTTGATTGAATTGCTTGGATTTTCACTAGGTCGTGAAGGTTTGGGTGGGAGGATTTATGCACTTCGTCTCCCCAAGAAAAACACGATGTCAATATGAACCTAAGTACTTCAGTTCTTCCTCTCTCTCCCCATCATTGGTCACCCTCAAGCGATACCATTTCCCTCGCCACTGCTTCTTATCACATGCTCTATTTCAAGGTTGGGGGAAATTAAAATGACTTTGATGTCGGTTATGGATAAACGGTTTCTGATTCAACCCTGTGAACTGAGTAAACTCTTTTCTTCCCCCACAGTGATTCTCAGGAACCCACTAGGCGCCAACACAGTTTCTTCTTACTTAATCTAGCATGTGACATATAGAATGATTTTTTTATCAGGATATCGACATGACCGTCGCTGGTAAACTGAAAGAATCTATTGTTATGGTCGGTAAGGGCCCCGCAAATTATATCTTTCGCTCAATAGAGATTGGAATCAGATCGATCCACCTCCCCCTCGTCTATGTCCTATGCTTTCACCGTTGGCTACTAAACTCTATGGTCTTATTCACCAGTCGTATCATCCGGTATTTGCGCTACAGATATAACGCAATTATCGTAGCATTCCCTACTGAATAACGCCAAAACTCTATGGATTATGCCATAAATGATATTAAGACCATAAGATCTATCCATTAACAAAGTGGGTACAAAATATACCATCACACATTGCTGTTGCTTCTCTCGAACCTCTATGGCGGAAAAACCAGTTCCCCTAGCCCGTGTTGGGGTAATGGTGGGGAGATTGGTAATGATACTAAATGGATGAATGCCTCCAAGGTACTACTGCACCGAAGACCTACTAACAACTATAGGGATTTCTCGGGTTTATTGGGCATTTATGATGTTTAATCGGATAGGTAGTTGGATTTGATACTGGAATTGGCTGTGTGGTGTTGTTTCATTTGTTCAACCGATATTTTAGGAGGGAGGTCGTGGGATGGACCTACCTCTGTATTGGTTTATTAAGAGTTTCTGGTCGCGAGGAACTAAACCATGGGTCAATAGTAAATAGTTATGGCTGGATTGAATCCTACCTAATCTCTCAAACGGCATTAGTGACCTTCCTTCTCCCACCCAAGGAAAGTTGTGATTGTGCTGGGCCAACTTGATGTCTATGGGAATGCCCTACTGTCAATAAGGGCAATCGGATCAACTGCTTACTCATAAGCAAGCAAAATCTCGAGCTAAATAAGACTGTAGTTCCCTCCCTTCCTCATGTAAAGGTGTAGCTTAAATGTTAGAGTAAAGGATAGACGAGCTATAGATTATCCTCTTAAGTGTGCACAATAAAACTATCTAATGGGGTAGAATGGGAGAGGGTTGTTCAATTACTCTCTATATAGTAGCTGCCTTATCCTTATAGGTTGAGTGCTTCCATCCACCTCTAAGTCCCAAGTCTATATAGCTTAGCCTAAATAATGGGAGTGTCGAGCCATCCAAAAGAAAGATAGGGTTGTATGGAGTTTGTCAAACACATCTTGGATTTGGCATGAAGGGACTTCTTGTGCTAGAATGATGTCTTCTTGATGGGTGTCTAATGCATAGGTCATTTGGACTAAAAGGTTCAATCATCAACGGATTAGGACCCTAATACCTTTAGGGTTGGATGGATTATGAATAGAATTGGTATATGGATAAATGGGGGTTTGATGTGTGGACTTAATAGTTTTGGATTAGTGTAGGTGGGTGTTGGGCTTAGTGGGTGATAGACTATAGGGATTGACAGATGAGTATTAGGATGGATTTGGATAGATGAAGGACATGATGGATTTGATGGGTGAGGATTAGCCATGTATATCTCTTGATTTGGGAGGGTTCCCCTACCTCTATGTTCATGGTTATAGTCAAGGAGTATCTTGGCTCCAATATTTATAAGGTACCTAATCATTGTATCTTTGTCTTCCCCTACGATGAAGAATAGTTGATCATTTATTTTTCCATGGGGATTACCAATAGATTTCGGACTTGGGTGTGCATAATAGTTTATGGTAGGATGTCCTTGGTCTATGGACTCTTGATGGTTTATGCATGGGCAGTTGGAGCTTGTGACAAGCTTGCTTTAGATCATATAATTTAAGGGTAATTGGTATCCTCTTCATCTACAAGACTATCATCACCATGATATTTTTTAGAGGGGTTATATTCTTCTTGATCCAGAAGAATACCATCATCTTCATCATAGGGGTTTTTAGATTAGTTGTGATGAGGGGATTCATCAAAATAAAATGGATTGGTAATTAACATGTCTTATGTCTGGATTTAGGATGAAGTCCTAGCATGCTCAACAAACTTGTCAAACTAGGGGTCCATGATGCCTATTTTCAGTTAGGCTTTAGATTTGGATTGTTTGGATGATTTGGATAATTTAATTGAATGGGATGGTGGGTCCTATGGATGACTAGAATAATTCAAGCTCAAGGATTGGGATTGATTTAGTTTGATTCTATGATGATTTTGGAATCCAAGAATAACTTAAGGTTTAGAAGTTAGGCTTGGATGGCTTGAAAATTTGGATAGCTGATTCAAGGTTGGGCAATTTTGAGGGTTTCAAAATATTTGGATTCCAAAACTTTGGATTCTTAGGTGTCATAACCCAATTTTATTGTTTATTTATCATAATATGGTTAATTGAATCATTGAAGAAATCCAATTAAATATTAAATGGAGAAATTGGAATATTCAAAAATTGAATTAAATAAGTTGACTGATGTTGACTTTGCAAACTTTTGGAATTATTTTATATGTTACCAAGAATTGAACATTATTGATCAATTTGCAAGTGCAAGTGTGTGCAGTTGCAGGGTGGCAGGTTGAAGGACGAGAACACAGTTGAAGTAGGATTGTTTACCTAGATTGAACGGTAGGCCAGTTGGAATCTAGGTGCACAACCATAAATGGCATGATGACTTGCATTTGAACTAATTTGCATATATAATAGAACACAATTTCTTGACTTGAATTGTTTTAGTGTTTGAAAATGAATGGCTTGTAGATTAAATTTTCTACTCAAACTCTATGTTTTTGAAGGAAATGGAAGCGAGTATTGTAAAGAAAATTCCTTTGTTAGTATAAATATATATATATCTATGCTCGAAATGAAAATTCAAGTTATTTGTTTTAAATGATGTGTATGGAACTTATAAGCCATTCTAAGCAAACAACTTATACATGAATGCATCTATATATATACATACATATATATATATATGTAAAATAAATATGAGTACATACATATACATATATATGTATTTACACACATATATATATCAAATACAAGGAAAATGTGAATGAAACCATTTAAATGCATATAGATATATATATATATATATTACATACATATACATACATACGTATATATATTCAAATTCGTATTGAATTCAAAGTTGATAACTGATATATTATGAATCAAACTATTTGAAAATAATGAGAATCCACAAAAGGAATTGCACAGAGGAATGGATTGCCACCAGATTAATGACCACATTCAAACCAGGTAAAGGTCGTCGGCTAGGCAATAATTCCAATGTCAGTAATATGCAAATGAATGAGAGAGATGTTACCATTTTTTTAGAAGACACCCAGGCGGAAAAGCAGAATGAAGAACCTGGAGTTCGAAGGAAAAGAGGAAAAAGTAGTAGGGGAACTCGAGACCAGAAAAATTTGAGGGAAACATCACAAAAGCTTGGAAAATTTGAGGTAAATCGACTCCCTTTAGCCATCGACTTGATTTAATTGATATTATCGAATCATGCATGGAGTTTTTCCTCATTTCAATGGAGTGTTATCATAACACCACAAATATGTGAGACGTTGTTTCTACGTTTGATGCGGCCTTGAAGCCGAATGCATGAAAATTGTTTAGTACCTTAAGACAGGCGCATGGCCTATGACCAGCGTAGTATGGATTCTGCCATGACTTAGAGCCTACACTGTTATTAAAAAGGGCTAGGCCAAGGCTCAGCTGGATTATCACTATCTGCATTTAGATGCTTAGTCTATGAAGGCTATCAGAATTTATTCTGATGACTATGTAATTTGTTAAGATTAATCCTTTGTGAAGGATCGACTAGGATCATGTGGGAGGGTAGGAGATCCTTGTTTTCTTTTGTATTTCATTTGTATTTTATCTAATTCTTGTTATCAAATGGGATGATAACAAAGAGGGCTTTGGCGAATGTTTCTTAAGCCTTGCATTATATGTATGATGTTGTTAAGCAAGAAAATGACCTCGTTCGATAGGAACGATGGTATGAATCCAAGTTTGAGATAAACAAAAGTCTGCATGTAGAACATTTCTACATGCATGGTATAAAATAGCAACCCCACATGGGAAATTTCAAATATATCATTGATGTTTAGAAAGGAGAAGCCCGTCCATTAGGTTTGGTTGACCCACAGAAACCATGGTCTGTTGTAGCAGCCTAAAAAGGCAAGAGTATTGATTGAACTTGAAGTTTTTTTTTGCCTTCTTTGATTAAAATATTGCTCAAGTGTTTCTTCGACAAAACATGTCGAACATGTAGTTATTTATAATATTAAGTTGCTCATTGAATTTTCAATGATGAAAGTGTTCAGAACCTAAATAATAGACATTCTATCTTTATGTTGAAGCCATGATATTTGATTTATTATTTTCAATACAATATGGAAAAACCCGTTTTGTTTTAAACAATGAACAACTACTTGTAAAGTGATCATTTCGCATGTGAATAGCTTGAGATCAACAAATAGAGTAAATGACATTATTTGTCTTAGAATGTAACTATTTAAGTTTGAAATAGTATTATGATGATGTAAACAGTGGATATTCTTTTGCAATGACACTGTTTTGTAGTTGTAAACAACTTGATTTATAACTGTTTAGTAGGAAGCAATGCTTGTTCTTTTTAAACAATGAATGTTCATATGCAAACAACTTGATTTATAATTGTTTATTAGGAGAAGTTACTTGTTCTGTTTAAACAATGAATGTTCATATGCAAACAACTTGTTTTATGACTGTTTAGTAGGAAATAGTACTTGTTATGTTTAAAGAATGAATGTTCATATGCAAACAACTTGTTTAATGACTGTTTAGTAGGAAACAGTACTTGTTATGTTTAAACAATGAATGTTCATATGCAAACAATAGGTTTTATGACTGTTTAGTAGGAAACAATACTTGTTATGTTTAAACAATGAATGCTCATATGCAAACAACTTGCTTTATGACTGTTTAGTAGGAAATAGTACTCATTTTGTTTAAACAATGCATGTTCTTATGTAAACAACATTCTTAGAGCATCACAGTTGTGAGACTGCAATAATAGTATGTGTGAAACTGTTAGTATAGACTTGTTTTGATTCTTATTTTGGAAAAGAAACTTCAAATGGAATACTACTTTAAGATTGCAATCTGAATTTCATAATTATTTTAGAATGTATGCACAAATTTTAAACATAAGTAGGCATATATATGTGTATGCACATAGAATTCATCTATGTACATACACATACTTGTGACATACCTTCTTTTGTTTTTAGTACCTTTTTAAAAGGAAAAATGTTTATGATGAAAAGTAGGAAATAGTCATAAGAATGATATGACTGATTGTTGAATTGCTCTAAGAATCATAATCTAATTTCTATTTAGAGAATAAATTAGTATTTTGTTCTTCTTTTGAAGACATTTGTGAAAGAATATTTAAATACTTGAATAGAATAGTGATACCTTAGTTGACTAGAGCACCTACGAGTAGATTTTTCTAGAGGGTAGATAGCTGTTATGAGATGTAAAGTAGAAAGTTACCTTCCGGGACGGGTGCCGAAATGGAGTTCAAAGAATATATGTTTGCTTTACCAAAACCTATTGTTTTTTGTTGTTGCAACACATTTATTATGCTTGGCCAAGCAATATAGTTCATTATGTATGTATGAACTCTTTGATTTCACTCTCTACCATTCCTAGCATAGATCTTGCATTTTCTTTTCTAACTTATAGATAGAAATTGCATGTTGATGTTTGGGAACACACTAGATTCCACCTTGCAAATTTTTCTCTTGCTAAAATTTTCGTGCACGATCAGGCATTCTTCAAGTTGGAAGTGTTGAACATCCAGAATACTGAGAGGGGAGGGGTGAATCAATATTCCTTTAAAAATATTAAAACTTTTGAATAGCTGACCACATAACATAATTAAAAGTACCAAATAGAATCAATGCAACACAACAACACATAACACCGAGATTTTTACGTGGAAACCCAAGAAGGGAAAAACCACAGAGAGGGTTAACTCTCAAGTATTAAGTAGTTGGACACAAAATACAAGGGTGGCTCACTATCGAGGTGGCTCACTACTGGGTTGGCTCACTGCCCAAAATACAAAAACCAGCTATAACAGCTAAAAGACGGCTTATAGCCAGTTTATGTATTACAAAAAAAAATTGAACTGCTATAATTGCATCTAAATATGCATGAATACAATTCTCGCTAAAGAGCAAAGATCTTCTACACAAACATTATATCAGTTTGTAATATTCATCACTAGATCGCTAATATCACACATCACATATCATTCTTCATCATCTTCTACATCTTCGTTTATGTTGCTTCATACATATATATCGGATCTGCATATCTACTTTAGTCGGCTTGCATCAAAGATGAAGTCGGGTGAGCATGTTACACAAAATGTTGAAGATGTCGACATAGATATCCCACGCTATACCGAATAGTGTCAAACCAAAAACCAATACCAGTAACACCGCTACCGAAACAAGAGATAAGTTGAAGATAGAAATACCAAACTAATCAATGACATCAATGACAAATATCAACAATCTCCCCCTTTGTCATTAATGGTAAACAAAATTTCAATTTCAGAAAGCCAAAACTTCAAAAGAGATAAACTCCAAAACTCCCCCTAAGATGACTATCTCTGTTTTTCAAAAAAAAATCTTTTTCTCTTTGTTTCTCCCCCTTTTGACATCAATGAATAAGGGGTGCCAGGTGAAAACTATTTAGGATGTGTCAGATGCACCACTGGAGAAGGACTGTTGATTTTTTGAAGATGGGCGATCCACTTACCGTAATTATCATTCCACTGAAAGTTGCTTTAGTTAACATCTGTGCATGAATCTGAATAGAGGCAAGAAGAGATTCTCCATCTACAATGGAGCAAGGTTCATAAAAAGTAGCTTGCTGTGCCTTCAAGAGGGAACGATTCATCAATGAAATATTGTCTACGCACATCTCCCAGAGATTGCCTAAGGGTAGAATGATATTGTCTTGCTATTGTTGCAGTTTGAAGTACCTCTTGTGCAGTTCCTTAATTGAGGATCTCCCGAAACTAGTCAAATCTTTAGATAGCTTAAAATACTAGTATGCCTACCGGATTGTTGACTCAATTAGTCAATCTCTTTTCTAATTTCAGTTGTGGCATCCAGCCACTATAGGCTGTATAAATACAAAGAATTTCCTTCCTCGAGAAGGTCTTGACCTTGCTTGATTAGTTATTGAAGATTAGAGAAGGCATTTGCACATCGCTCTTTCAATTCTAGCAAGAGCTTATTCCTTTTAGCTTCCTTTTCCCTCTGGAGATTTTCATTAATACAGGAAAATAAGTCCTTTACAACATTGACTAGTGATCTGCATTTGTCTGTATTGTTTCCAGAATTATCTATATTGCATTCTAGAATAATTCTTTGGAGCGCAACAATAGTTTCCTCAATCAAATTATATTTTTCTTCCAATTCCTTAAGCATGCCAATTTTGGCCGAAGCCTGAATAGACTCACCACTTTGAGACTTTTGAATAGAATTAACGCAACACAACAACACATAACACCAAGATTTTTATGTGGAAACCTACGGGAAAAACCATGGAGAGGGTTAACTCTCAAGTATTAAGTAACTAGATACAAAATACAAGGGTGGCTCACTACCGGGGTGGCTCACTGTCGAGTTGGCTCATAGCTAGTTGGCTCACTGCCCAAAATACAAAAACCAACTATAACAGCTAAAAGACGGCTTACAGCCGAAGTATGTATTACAAAAAAAACTAAACTGCTATAATTGCATCTACATATGCATGAATATAGTTCTCACTGAAGCACAAAGATCTTCTGCATAAACACTATATTAGTTTGTAATATTCATCAACAGATCGCTATCACACATCACATATCATTCTTCATCATCTTCTACATCTTCGTTTATGCCACTTCATACATATATATCAGATCTGCATATCTACTTTACTCGACTTGCATCAGAGATGAAGTCAGGCGAGTACGTTACACAAAATGTTGAAGATGTCGGCATAGATATCCCATGCTATATTGAATAGTGCCAAACCAAAAACCTATACCTGTAACACTACTACTAGAACAAGAGATAAGTTGGAGATAGAAATACCAAACTGATTAGTGACATCAATGACAAATATCAACAAGAAGAATATCGGGGAAGTGTAACCTTCGTGGTTGGGTGGTAAAGCGCTTCAACCATGTTCTCATCCACCAGTGGAGGCGAGTGTCAAGGAAGAACCTTAGATGTTCTCAAGACTACTATAGTGTAAGATGTAACTTCATGAAATTCATTCTTGTACTTGATGTAAAGTGTACAATGTAATGACTTTGTGGCCTTAGGAGCCAATTCAAACTTGATATTGTAATTTGACTTTCAAAGTGAACCTATGAATCTTTGACTCATTTTAAAAGGACATGTGTAGCTACGATTGACTTTAGCCACTAGTTATGTCTTTTTAATTTGGAGTATATTCATGTGTCATTTACAATAATATTAATTAAGTAATAATTTTGAAAGGGTTATTACATTAGGATAGTTATGGATTGATTATGTTTGGAACCTACGAATAATGCAAAATTCCAAAGATAGGTTTTGACACTATGCATTATTTAGGATCCCAAGGATAGATGTGTGTTGATTGAATGTTTTGAGTAAGGATCCAAAGGTGATTTTCAAAATTTCCAAGGATTTTTTTTATATGGTAGTGGTATTTTGGATTGGAATGGATCTTAGGGGTGTGGACAATTTGGAATGTAATTGTTTGATTGTGGGTTTGGATTAAGGCTTTAGGGATGGGATTAATTTATATTTGGAATAGTACCATAAGGATGGATCTAGGGATATGTGGATTATCATTGATTTGGATTAGGATTTCAAGGAAGAATTGACTTGGATTTTAGTTAAGGACCTTGGCTTTGATGTTGCTTGGATATACCAATTTTTGATGTGTGTTGTCAAGATAATGATGTGTTTTTTTAAAATTTTGATTTGGTTTTGGGTTTGAATACAATCATAGGTTTAACATAATTGTAAACAAATAAGACACACTAACAACCTAGATTATTCAAGTGATGGGTGTGTACACATTTGAAATTTCACCAATAATTACTTGTCTAAGAATATAATATAGGGCCCATGAGGATACAATAATATTTTTTATCACTCAAGATCGCTTAAAGGCATAAGCAGAAAATATGTAGGGCCTACAAACTCATTTCTTGGGGTATGTGGTGAGTAAATTCCTAAAATTAACTACTAACTAGTGCATCATAAATATCTACAGCCAAAAGGTTCTATCTAGGTTTTTTTGTGGCATTCTAGTGGTGTCCTTAATATAATTGAATATATGTGAGCCCTAAGTTTGTGAAATGAGGGGTATGTCTAATAGCTTGGTGCAAGAGGATAACCCACTCTCCACCATTACTTTGCAAGGTATAAGATCATTTCAAGCTTAGCCAAAAAATGATAAATGTCCCTCAATGGGAGAATATTTTGATTCTCTCTAAAACAATTATACCCCACTAGAACACAAGGGTTCAAGGACCACCCCCTTAGTGAGAAATTCCAAGGAATGCCTGCTAAAATGAAACTACAATGAAAGTAATGTTTCTTTTTTCCTAAGGCACAAGGAGAGAGAATACACAAGCGCACTTTGGGATGAAAAAAATGATTAAAGACACACCAAACAAGTTGATTTTAACCCTTCAAAATATTATTAGAAAAAAACACAAGAGGGGTTTTGATTATTAGTCTCATTTCAAGAAAACTTGCTAGCCAAAAAGAGCCAAAATAATCAAAGATTAATATTAGAAAACATATGATATTGCATAAACAAAAACATAAGTTGTAGACACTACCCATAACATTATCTTCTAGGTAGAAAATTTTCTCTCTAAGGTAAGAGAATGAATAGTTACCAATAATGCATGACCATAAAAATACATACAACAAGTATCTTCAAGTTATGTAAGTTACAATGACAAAGGTGTAGATCTAGTAGATCTCTTTACCACATATATAGAACATTTTTTACACTATATGCAAATGCTAGCATCAAGCCAAAAGAGAGTGTCGAATTGAACCCCTTTTTTGAGTGCCATAGTTCTTTAAGTCATTTTAGACCCTCCATTTTTGAAGATAAATTACACACCCATATCTTTCATTTTACCAGTAGATAGCAAGTTTGGTGCCCAACCAAGAATGTGTGTAACTCTAATAATACTCTTGATCCTCCCATCAAATAATTTGATCTTGAATCCACCATGATAAACAATGCTAAGATAAAATAATTCACCAATGTAGATATTTCACCATCAAAACTCTCATATTCTAAAACCACTCCTAATAGGGAGTTGCATTGAAAGATTCTTTAGTGTTCATCAATCATGCATCCCCACTTTCATGCATAGCCAAGGTTGGAACAAAAGAATCAGTTGCATCCTCATGAGAAGATATTTATTAGAATCATTATTAAATTTCTCTTTATTTTTCTTTTCTTTCTCCTCCCTCCAATCTCTTTTGAAATGGTCTATCTTGTCATAGTTCTAATATTTTTCCTTGGAATTTTCACTAGAAGAGATAAATCTCCTATGAGACTTGATTTAATTTTATCCTTTTTATTACCCTTCTTCTTTACTTTATTATTTTACCATCTATAATCAACCAATGGTTCCTTGGTGTATTTCAAAGACCTTTTCCTTATCTCCTCATAAAGCAAAGTAAGCACTACTTGATCACGCATTATGTTTGATGCAATACTTCAAAAAGTCATCACTAAGTTGTTCTAGGAGTTTGGTAAAGAAAATTATAGTGTTATGAATCATTCAAGTCATCTTATATTTCACACTAATTTACTAGAAATAGATCATGATCATATTAAGTGCATTGAGGCATTCAATAAAAAAGACTTGTTTCCCAAGGATTTGGTCTAGTATAGATCCTCTAATTTTGTTTAGAATCTTTTCATAACTTGGGTTCTTTCAAAATATTTAGGAGCACTAAATCAATCAAGAATAATATTACAATACATCTTATCTACTTATCCAAAATAACTTAGTTTTTTGGTGTCATTGATGTAGGTCTATGTGTGGAGCACGTGGTCCATAGGCCTCAATCTATGATAAAAACCATTTTATTCTTCAAATATCAAAATTTATATTATTAAAATATTCTCTCTAGTATAGATATTATTTCCATCTTAACTTTAAACAAGGATATTCTTTGTGCATACTCTGACACATGAGCCAAATTAGTTCAACAGTATTTTTCCTACCATCTAGGACCTAAGTTGATTAGGATTTTATGTAAAATGGAAGGAATATAAGATAGTGGAAACACTTTACTATACTAATCTATGATAATAGATGCACATAAATATTATTGAAATTATTTACAAGAAAAAGAAGAAAAACAAAAAAATCACCATAACACGATGTTTATCTTGGGAAAACCCTTTCAACAGAAAAACCAACCTCTAAACTCAATCCAATTGTATTATCAACAACAACAAAGAGGTTGCAATACAATTATTATCCCAAGACTTCTTAGGAGACTGCACTAACATATAAATATGGAGTGATTTTGGATTTATAAGGATACCCTTCAAAATACACTATTGACATATAAACCTTGTCTAGAGTCTAAGGTTTAATATTCTATTATATGTAGTCAACCTTGATGTGATGCAATAAAAAGGGAGAACTTAGATATGTAAAAATTATACACCAAATTATAATGAATTTATGCATTCATACATATACACCCATAACATCATATATTAATATACTTTAATGTCTTATACATGCCTTATAATTAAATCATCATGCTTCATCCATATATATCTTATATATATCTCCCACACTTTCTTATTCTCATATATATTTAGTCTATATGATTCCACACTCTTATCTCTCACTTTTCCCTTTTTTATATAGCCTCGTAATGCCTTTTCATAATGTCTTTCCATCATATCCTTTCATAATAACACTTAATTATCTTATTCCCACGAATTTATGTTTTCCTCTATGATATTTTACACTTTTATAGCTTATTTAGGCATATTAGAGGTGTTTTAAGACAATTTAAGTGGTATATAATGGATATGTGGATCTAGAAATGATCTAAATGACATATAAGGTACCTCATAGCCCTTTATATCCTGCCAACATACACTATGAAACCTCTATCTCGAGCACCCATTAAATAGAAGGAAAAAATTTATGAAAATCATGAAGCATATATATTACAAATCATGGATTAAAACCATGTTCCAAAATTATACTCATATCCAAGGTCACTCAAGTTAAAAATAACATATTCCTTTCACTTGTCATAATTTATCATAACTTTTTCACATTACACTCACCAACTTGGATGGTCCATTATATATTAAACTATGCTCTATGACATGTCATAACATGCATCCTAGGATAGTTAAAAAGATAAGTCTACAATGTAACCTCTTGCATGCATAATAGAACCTCTTACACTTCTTACATATTCTTACTTTGCAATATGTAAAAATAGATTCTTTTCCACATTACATGCATAGGGAAAATAGGTCTAGGTAATAGAGGGAAATCCCTTTTCCATAAGGTCTCTCAAATGATTAATAATTAGCAAATAAGTCAAATATTAGATTAGAAAGGTGAAAAGTGCACCCATATAATTTCTCCCTATTCCCTTTGTATTCGCAGTGGTCCCTTTGTCTTAATAGAATGACTATTATACATGTGGTATAATTTTTTGTAATAGTTGGTAAATAACATGATTTGGAGAATCTAAAGCCACTTATCTCAAGGGTTTTTGAACAATATGTAATTTTCCCAGCTGAAAACCAATAGGTATTGATCTAAAATTGGTAAATAGAATTATAGCTATTTGAACCCCAAATTTTAAAAATCTAGTTTAGTTATGGGTCAAAACAAACCCCTTTCAAACCAATCATTACTTTTTGAATTGTGTAAAATATTTTAGTATGTGTGTCAAGGTATTATATAAAGCATACATCTTCATTAATTTAAATCATCTAGAGAAAAATCATGGATGAATTAATTGCACATATTGTATTTAATGATTATAAGGGAATAACATTGGCATCTACACTTATAAGAACAAATTGGTCATTTGTGTGGTTGTTTAGTGTAACTATTTATTGCACCTTATATTAAGTTTACATAGTTATTTTATTTTACTTTAGGTAAATTATGAAATAATGAGCACATTATCAAATTCCTTGATTGATGAAATTATTGTGACACCACTTCCTCAATCATTCCTTGATTATTGGTAGTCAAGGGCCACCACTCACTCATCAAGTTGTCATCACTTGACACCATTCCTCCTATATGTTAAGTATGTCCATAATTTTTGCAAACTAATGTGTGATATTCATCTATACAAACTTATTGATGAATTCCTAGTGAGAGAACATGGTGAACATGTTATACCTCTTATTAATATTATTTAATTGCATAAATAAAGAGTTAAAAAAATATTTTTTATTATGATCAATTGTGAGTTTTAGATGTTTTATTTTATCATAATTGAATTTCTAATTTTAAATTTTCTATGCTTAAAAATAGAATTTATTTGGAGACTCAATACTACATAATAGGTTTAAGTTACTAGAGTGTGTGTGATAATGTAGATGTACATGAAATATTGCGAGAGTAAATGCATTGATAGCTAGGAGCATGATGATGTTCTAGGAGATACTTAGAAGTGCAAAAGGTACTTACGTGTGATGAGGTGTTTATTCTTACTATCACAAGCTATGAATGGTTTTTTAATGTAGTGTAATAAAACATGTATGTAGTTCAAGTATAAATGATCAACATACTTTGAACAAGAGTGAGTTATAGTAGCTTATTGTATTTAACAATTATTCATGTGGAGGTCATATTTAATATATATTTTTATATAATGACATTATGAAATAAGCTTGTTTTGGTTATCTAAATATTGGTATTTTGTGTGGTAGTTAAAAAGATAGATATATGGTATTCTATGTAAATGACTATCTAATTGTATGGTTGGAATAGGTTGATATCTAATGATGATAGGATTGATTGATGAAGGTGTGGTAAGCTTGGTTGAAGGGTGTATATTGTTTTCTATAGATTAAGATACCATGTAAGATTCTTATTATACTAGATATTATTTATTTTATAATGCTATAGTTACTACCCTTTTATTAGTTATTTTTTCACATAAGGGTTTCCCAAATAAATCTTGTGTCTCGTGTACGTTTTATTTATAAGCTATTTTATGTGCTTCCTTTAATTTTTTCTAAATTGAATTGCTATAGCAAACATAATTGAATTTGATCACAAAAAATTAATATTTTCTAATATCCTAATCAATTGATAACTATGAGAGAGATTAATTCCCAAATTTGGTATTAGAAATGTGATTTCTCAATGAATATATTTTTTTGGTGTTACAACCATATGTGTGAGTAGTGAAACCATGAAGGGATCCTATTTTTATAATATTTTCATGAAGTTTGTGGGATCCTTTGAAGGATTTTTCACAAAATAAGGTACATGTTATTAGATTCATGGTGAGCACAAAAAGGTTTGATATTAAGCATTTCAATGGTTAGAAATTTGATTAATGGAAGTTGAAGGTAGAGTCACTTCTTTTGGAGAGAGATTAATAGATAATTATATTTTCTTTGGTGAAACCTATAGGTATGTGAGACGAGGACCTGAATATATGAAGTAAAAAATTTAGAGGTTCTATTCATACATATTTAATGTTTTGTATTAATGAATATTTTAGAACATTCTTCCATATATTTATTATGGACTTGAAGATAGGAGCGGTGCATTTTTCTATTTTTTTCATGTTGTCACATGAAATTGCACCCTACTGAACATAGGCTCAACATTCCAATGACACAATGGAAATGACCTCAAGGTGTGGGAACTTACAAATTCAAGTCAAGTTTTTGGAGAAGGTTGGCTTCCTTTTCTAATCTAAGTGAAGATGTGTTGATCCATCCCAACACATGGAATCCTACCACTAACCCACTCTAACAAATCATAAAGGAAAAGGGAGAGAAGGAAAACATAAAAGGGAAAGGGGAGGTGATACACCTAGAATAAAAATTGCTTCATCCTACTTGAAAGAGCACAATGCATCAATGAAAATACCCAAATAACTTACACAATTTTTTGTTATGTCAAATTCTATGGATAACATGGAGGTTAGGGTTTACAGGTATTGCAAGGAAAGAAGAATTCATAGAACATCAAATAAAAACTTATTTAACACTACATATATATGTGGAAAGTAACAAAATAACACCAAAAAATGAAGGTAATGAAGGTTTACGTAACATATGCAAAGAGAGAAGAGGTAAATTGATTGATTTTGATTAATACATAGGACTTAAAGCTAGTTTACAATTGCAGAATAAAAAATTACATAAGTTTGCCAAAGAAATTTTAGGGAAAATCCCAAGGAAGAACCCCTGAATTGAGTATAATACTTACCTTTATAGTTTAGGCATAAATTAGATGATCAAGCATCGAACCCTAACTCAATTAGGGTTAACACATGGAAGAAAAATTTGATCTCCACCATGAATGCAATAGGTGAAAAGCATTAAATAACATAATTCCCTTATATATTATGGATAGGGAAAAGGAATTTCCCCAAATCACAAATCACAAATCAGAGGATACTAGCAAGGCACTAGCATTCAATTTTTCCACTCAGTTACCTTGGGGACATGGAAAAAATTAATGAGGGTGATATGAGTAGCTGAAATTATCCTTGATAGAATATAATGATGCATTCACGACATCACTCTTGTTGGCAAGAGACACTGCACATGTTTTCTGGTGTTGTCATTGATGGCAACCCTTGTTAGTAATTCGATCCACACGTCATCATTTACTCATACCGGTAGATAAATTGAAGATCAATGATTATCTATTAAGCTAGAACAGAGCATCCGATAGATTTGTGTTCTTCGATTCATAAGCAAATTTTTTGTTATTATTTCATGTTGTGGATCTCAGGGAAGTTTGTTTGATGCATAATCTGTGTTATCTGTAAATCTTGGTGCCTCGTATCGATTTGGGTGTAAGTTAGAAGGTCTGGTTGACTAATTTTCTATTCATCCATGTATGAAGATCGATTTGGTGAATGTAGTGTGTCATGGATGTTTGAGGAGTTATTGTTTAAGTATTTTTGTGTTCAAGAATTTTGATTTGGGTCCTCACTATGTTGTGACTGACTCTTGTGGATGCATATTGAATATTATTCATGATTTGAGTCGACAGTTTGTGAATATTTCTTATTTTGTTGAAGTTGACATGAAGTGATTAAATCCTAAGTAGCAGATATATATATAAGTGATCAATTATATCATTTTGATGTATGTTCGATGTGAGTTGGTGTATGTTGGGAATGTCAGAAGGTCAATAGAGTGATTATGCACAATTTCACTTGTGCATTAAGGATTCTTTGATGTGAGTTGAAGCAGAAGAGAAGAATCAGTTAGAAGGTCCAGAATTCGATTGTTGAGCCTAACCAAAACTGCAATCAGGCATTTGTAGATGCTACTTTGTTAGTTAAACTCATTTGGAAGTATTCCAAACTTTTGTAAGGCAGTGAGCCTTTCAGTTTTTGAACAGTGAGCTCTAGGTAGTGTGCCTGAATGCAAGTGCATTCCCATTTTGTAAACTTTTCCTTTGAGTATACTCAAAAAATATTGTGGATTGACCTCCACCGTGGTTTTTCCCCTAATAGGTTTTCCACGTAAAAATCCTTGTGTTATGGTGTTGTGGTTATTTGTCTTATGTGCATGCATCTTTATTTTGGTTGAATGTTATAAGTGCTTTAAGGATCAGATTAATAAAGTTAAAAATTGCACAACACTGATTCACCCCCCCCAGTGTTTCTTGATTCCAACAACTCTATCACCTCAAGATTGAGAAATGTTGATGAAGGTGGTGTTACCAAAAATTCACTTATAGCTCATTTTGGAAGAGTTGGAACAACTGACTACCTCTAAGGTGAAAGGTATTACAATAAAATTATGCTAATCATTATCATTTGCATATGAATATTTCAAATGAAGTTTAGTTCTTATTGTGCAATATTTTACAACAAAAAGAGATTATAAAAATTGCATGATAATTTTGTATTTTATTCATTTAGAAATTCAAATGTATACAATGTTGTTTTCTTGTTCATTGAAGATTAAAAAAATTGCTCAAAAGTCCCACACAAGCCGTGGGAGTAACTATATATGAAAATATATAAAATAGAAAATACAAATGCAAGAAGAGATATGCATAAAATTAGAGATGGGACCTGTCATTGCCTGGTGAATGACGAATCCCATTGTTGAAGATTGTGCCAGCATTATTGAGTTGTCCAGGTGCAACTCCAGGAGAAAACTTGCAAGGGTGAAAGAAGATTGATGTTAGAGCTCAGAGTTCCATTCATTAGTCTATGCATATCTAATCAAGGAAATAATTGCTACCTTATAACTGATCAAGGAAAAGTAGAATGAATAGTTGTATGCAGGAAAGTTAGATAATTAAATGGGATCTAATTATTAGGAGGAGCATTGAGTTTCACTATTTTATCTAACTAGTTTTCTCATTGTGCAAGTACAGGTTTATCTTTCATTTCCTAGTCCATCTCTTTTGACATTTCAACATGTGGAGGGAAATGGGCTCCCACAAGGGTTCAACCCAACATGTTGAAGGTAATAGCCAGTGTAACAATGTTGATGAGGTTATCAAAAAGAACAAAGTTTTCATTACAAGCAAGTGACAACCTTTTTAGTCATTGAAGACAGTCCATAAAAGGACAATGGTGAGCATGTAAAGGCATTAGAAAGTCAAATGGCCAGGGGAAGTTTCAGACCTTCAAGCATAAAGTCCATAATAGTCATATGGTTTTCCTAAATAAATGTCTTATCCAGGAGGAAATTCATTGCTTAAATCAAGGTAGAATAGTCATCATATTCCTTGAAGAATACAATCAATAGCAAGAGATAGGTTCAATCTAGAGAGGGCAGTACTATTCAAGCACAAAGACACATAAAAGGCATGAAGTATAATATTTACACTAAAAAATGAATGTCAAGAAAGAAATTTTCCAAGTATCCATGACAGAGAGGTCAAGTATGTTGAAGTTGTGAAAGCCAACCTCACAGACCCCGAAGATCACCTACATGCAAATAACCTGTCACAGAAAGAAGACATTCAAGACAAAAAAGAAAGGGTGCTCTAAAAGCTGAAAATGTATTAATCAGAGAGAGATAAAATACAATGACCAATCCTTATAAAAGGAGATTGTGCAACCCTAAAGAAACCCTAATAGGTAGACATTTAATAATTAATATAATTATTAAATGTCACAATATGCAAACTAAAGTGAAATCTTAAGAGAGGAATAAAGGTAACTTAATTAACATAATTAAGTTAAAACCTTTACTCTAACACCCCCCCTTAAGATGAACAAGAGTGCAGCTACAAACATGTCCAAGAAAGAAAAGGAACTACAATGCATGAAAGAAAACAAGGGTCTCAACAACTAGGCCTGATCAGGTACCCGAATACAACCAAATCTCTAGAAAGTGGAGTAAAGGAGAAAACCCAGTGGGAAAAACTTCTCTCCAAAAAGAGATGGAAATACAAGAGTGAAAGAAGAAGAGGGATAGAAGGAGGACTCAACATGACCCCCCAAGAACCGCTTCTATCACACAAGTACAAAATATGATCCCCCCATAGGAGAGAGAGAAAGAGACTAGAAGGCCCCCCACAATGAAGAAACTCCTATCGCAATGGTGGATACCTAATGTAGAATCTAGAAAGAGATCATGAAGTGACAAATAACATTCCTCCCCTTGGGAAAAAATGGATCCAAAGGATGATGGTGAAGAAACCCTATGAAGAGTGATGAACCAATCTGTCTCAAGATGTGTGCCATGATAGGATGTTGAAGAATCTCTGTCTAAACTGAAACAAATGATTCCAAATCCAAACTAATGTGGAGAATCCTGAAATGCAACCTTTGAATACATGGATAATGGTGGGTGTACAGTGATAACCTGACTGTCAAGGTAGAGGAGATGAATGTCCTCAAAATAATCCTCAAGATCTGAAGTGTGAGACTCAACAAACAAGAGTGTGTCTGCAAGATAAGAATCCCATGATGGAGCGGATAATGAATGGACAAGATGGTCATGATGTTGAACTGAATCCATAGGGGCCAATGTGGCAATACTGATGTCATTAGGAACAACATATGATACATGTATAATCTCATGCTGAAGAGTAGGAACTGTGAGACAAGCCTCTAATCCATCAGAACATGTAAGGGTGTCTAAATACTCAAGCTCCTCTAAAGTATCATGATCAAAGGGTGTATTATCTCTCCAAGCAATGGGTAAGAGATAATTTGAAGCAGGATCCTCTGGGAATGGAGAGAGATTGGGGTCTCCATAGATCTCCCAAAGACGTGTCCAAAGTGGGTGGGGCAATCAACGTCCGATATAGCCCACATAGTGTCATCATCAACACTAGACAATATAAGTCCTACTATGTGATCTCTAATGATATCCCAAGATAGTTTTCCCTCTGAAGTGGCTAGTTCAGGTATGAGATCATACAAATAAGGAAAAATATTAAGCCACCTACAATGTGTAAGTATGCTCTTTGCCCATGACTCATAATTACCCTGTTCTAGAATTACAACTGAAGGGTGAGTAGAAAAACCCATGATAACTCTTCAAATTAAAAAATCTAAGAAAACTGACCTCAGTACATATAAAGTAGATCAAAATATACCATCTCACGCAAACAGATCCTTTCCAGGTGCCAAAATGTCTAAGTAATTGACAAAATTATGAAAACACAAAATACTGAATAACCTGTACTTGGGGAAGATTCTAGAAAAGTAAATAACATATCTGGAAATAGCATATAACCACCTTTCCAATGCCTATTCATTTGCAAAAAATAGAGTTCAGACGCAAAATTTATGCCCCTCGGAGTGCAAAAACCATGATTTGACTTTGACTGAGGAAACAACATCAAAACGAAAAAATACAGAAACCACACCTACACCATTAGATCGGCCCCGGAACCAAATTTCTGACGATATCTCATTTTAAAAAACCAACACCGTATGCTCAAAATATGACCATTTTACTAAACATGCTCATTTAGGCTTTAAACCAAACATTTTATTAATTTAAAGATTAAAAAATTAATAAATATTCAGTTGAACCTTCATGGCACGAAAATTGATGCAAATGGCACAAAAATTGAGGCAGCTCAAAGATGATACATAGACCTAAAAAAATGGCACAAAAATTATGCATTCGTACGGATCCATACAATTGGACGGATTTTTCTAGCAACTGTTTTGAGATTCCCTAAAAACACTAAAAAATCAATTTTCAGCAAACCCTATCACATTTTATATGAAAATAGGGGTTTTTGGGCCTTTTGAGTGCACCCATGAGGTCCGTTTTGCACCATCATGGACTGTTTGTGAGATCAAGGTGAAATTTTCTCAAAAAATGATAGAAAACCCCTTTGATCTAGCAAAAAAATCCAGGAATGAAACTTTTGCACAGAAAAAAAAACTCTGTAAGCTGAAATCTTCAAAAGATGAATAGGAAGCTACAGATCTGGAGCTCTGATACCATGTTGAAGTTGTGAAAGCCAACCTCACAGACCCCGAAGATCACCTGCATGCAAATAACCTGTCACAGAAAGAAGACATTCGAGACAAAAAAGAAAGGGTGCTCTAAAAGTTGAAAATGTATTAATCAGAGAGAGATAAAATACAATGACCAATCCTTATAAAAGGAGATTGTGCAACCCTAAATAAACCCTAATAGGTAGACATTTAATAATTAATATAATTATTAAATGTCACAATATGCAAACTAAAGTGAAATCTTAAGAGAGGAATAAAGGTAACTTAATTAACATAATTAAGTTAAAACCTTTACTCTAACAAAGTAAAAGATAGTCATCACACAAGGTTATGACATTCCTCAAAATAATATATTGGATCTCACACCTTCAATGTTTCCACAGACCATCGGTGATAATTGATGTCTAGAAAATAATTAAAAGATAACAAATACACCATGACAAGCACACTCCATATTCAAGACTAATGCAGGATAGTCCCTTTGAAGGAAAGAATAGACAAGTTTGAAGTTTTTAGAAGGGCTACAAGATTTTTGTACACATATGGAAATGAATTCAAGGAGAGGACAATACATGAACAATGGATAGTCCCATGATATGCATCAATTGATACAATCACAGTTAATAACAGATGAAAGGGAGCAACTTGAGATTTCTTTGAAGGTTGCAATGGTACAAAGGTAGAGTGTGGAGTGTATAACTGTGATGATCAAAATATGAAAAGGAGAGGCTTGCCACATATCTTGATTCATAAAGAAAGGAAGTCTATACAACATGTTTGTCTAGCACCTCCTTGAGATGCTATGGATTATGCCTTCCAACGGACAATATATAGTACAATTCCATTTAGTATTTTCAAATAAAGAATCCTACAAAAGTCTTGGAAGGTTCATCTTTTATGCCTATATTGAGGGAACCAAAAGTTTCCAAATATTAATATTCAAGAGGCCACTAAAGATGCATATAAAGAAGATTTTGTAGCAAAAGAAATGTATATTTGTGTTTGCAAGAAAGGTTAATCAACAAGACTTGGAAGATACTTTCTAATATCCTTTCAAAGGCTTAGTGAAAGAAGTTCATGCAATTGTATTCATGTGAGCCTACAATTAGGTAATTGGAGTTCTAGCTTATGAAAATCATGACTTCCTTTCCAAATTATTGAAGGTGATGTAACTATTGAAAGAGGAGTGAAGATTCTTGGAAAAGATTTTTGATATCTTTTTGATTCCCAGAAGCAAGGTATGACAGTCGTAGGGATGATTTTTAGAGTATCAATTCAAGGTTGAAAAAATATTATTTTCATCATGAGAAGAGCAAGAAAAAGAGTACTAATATTTTGCTCACAGAAATAAAGCAACCCTCTAGCTCATTCAAAGCAAGAAATACCCAAAATTGCCATTGATGGCCTCGGCTACATGATACAAAAGGTCTTCATTTTAATGGAGCTTAGGGGGTATTTCATTGCAAATACAAATACACAACAAAAAAAACATTCATTATCATGCTCGTTTTGAGCTTCTATCATAAAAAAGGGAGAGATAGTGCAAAGATTCAAATAATGAAGTCTTACCTTCACTTATTTTCTATGAAAAAATGCATTCAAACCTGCATCTTGAATATCTCCAAGAACTCGAACCAGGCTCTCCAATGGAAGCCTTAGAATGATGAAAACATCAACAAGGTGTAGACAAATGAAAAGATATTAGAAAAATATGGTGATAACCGCAATCTAAAAAGCCTTCAAAATGCATTCAAAGTGAAAATATTGAAGGGGTTTCGGCATATTCTACAAGGAAATACTCACCACACATTTTCCTGTGAAAATCTTCAAGGAAATCATTAGAAGTAGCAAGAAATGTGAGGGTTCAAGCTCCAACCCTACCCATCATGGTGGCTAGTAGAGGTTTCTTCGAAAGATGCAAAGTGCAAAATGATAAATTTTTAGGGTTCGAGAGTTTTCACTCAATGCCCTAATCTTTTTGTTGGTATTTTTTCCATTTTTAAATAAAATCATTTCACATTAATAATGCTCATGGTCTTGACTTTAAAGTCAATCGACCTAATGATCTAAAGGGAGTTGTGAGTTTGAAGACTACCACATGCAAGCTAGAAGGAGTGGTCACTTATGCATTTCTTGCATGATTTTAGACCAAAAAAAACTTTGTAATTAAATATTAAAGGTAAAATTACCTTAATATTTAAGGGTATGTGCAGGATCATGATGGGCCAAAAAGTGGCAATATGATGGGTATGTGGCTAACGAATTTTTTTTTACCCAAAATTGATGAAACAAAAAGGGTTTTTAAAGGAGATTCTCAACTTTCCACCAATATAAATTATTCTTTACTTTGAATTTAATAAGTAATTATTATTCATTTTCTATTCAAATTATGACTAAAGTCCTAATTGATAGGTTGATTGAAAAACATCTATAGCTTTCAAATGGTATCACATTTTTGAATCCAAAACATGTCACATTTTATGCTTTGCATAATATAGGATTAAAAAAGAAAATTGAATTTCATGAAGTTTTGACCAAGTTAAGGTGGTCGACATGCAAGTTTTTATATTTTTAAAAGTTGTAATAAAAATTCATAATTAATTATTTACTTGGAAAAAAATTATAAAAAATATTTATCACATCAGTACATGAATCCTCTACTTATATCTAAAATATTATAAAAAAATATTATCATTTTATTGTGGTTAGGTGGTGACAGACACCTACTTATTTTTCCCTAAAATTTAAGTACTAATGCATTGAAATTTCAAATTTTCACCAAATAGATTTTTTCTTTTTTAAAACAAACCTAGTAGTTTAAAAACTACATTCAATTTGCTATAGATTATATTCTTACATATTTTTGAAATAATATAGATAACTTATTCAAATTTTTACGTCAAGTTGTCTAACTCTGATTTTTCTGAATTTTTTGCCACTTAAGGGCCTGTTTTTTCCATGATGATCCTGCACATACCCTTAACATGTAATGTATAAAAAGGAGAACAATCACATGATACATATTAAAATAATCATATTGATTTTCTTTAATATTTAATCAAACAACTACCTTTTTCCAAAAGTCATGCAGAAATGATAATTGAAGTGCTACTGAAGCTTGAAATCATGCAAAGTCAAGAGTGGAGTTCTACAGGGGTTTCGAGTCACATCTTCAGTTCAAGGAGCCTTTTGAGGAGACTTTTTGGGTCGAGTATCATGTAGGAGGAGTTTGTAACTTTTTGAGTCCAGTTTGCTTTAGTTGTGGGCCCTCTTTTTGAGGCTTTTCATCTTTGCCCATGAGGAGATATTTTCAAGATATTTTTCACTTCCAGTTAGCTATTTCTGCCACCTCCTAGCTCTTGGAGTTATTTTTGTATATATTGAAAAAAGACTTAGTCTTTTTCTCGGTTCTTGCTTCCATTGATCTTTTACACAACAGGGAGATTGGAAAGACTTGTAACTCAACTTTTATTTTCAGTTGATTAATATACAATAGTACTTTATTTGCAGCATATTGTTTTGAGTTTTGCAAAATTTTCCTTCAGAGTATTCAATAGAAACAAAATTTACCTTCATAGTTTCTGGTGTTTTGTTTCTTTTAAGTGATTTGATGCAAGTTAAATGTGTTTCAAACCAGAAACCTTTAAATTTTTGTCTCGTTTACTGATGCATACTGATGCATATACACAATAACAATTTATCTCAGGTCATTAATTGTGCTTTTAAAGTTATTTTTTCTCTTAATTTGTGAAAACCTTATTTTCCTTAGTAAGGAAAGTTCAAAAAAATCCTTCTAGTGAAACATTTATGTAATCAAGGTGCCCAAGTTGAGTTGTGTTAACATATTTTTGAGAGTATTAGTCGTTAATAAGTCTGCATATTAGTTTTATTCAGTGCATCACCTCCTAGGAATAATTTACAATTCAAGTTACCTTTAGTTTCATAGATTAAGCATTCTCCCTTTTCCCACACAAGTCATTAGATTCTAGGAGATCAAAAGGGGAACCAACCCACAATCTGGAGATTCACTTTCACTATGAGCATACCGATAGGCTCAAAAGTGATTCCATGTTTCATGGGATTGTTGAGCTTCAAGCTTAGCATCTAGGGTGCAATCATCATGACAACAGGTGACACAAAGCATTTAATTCCTCTCCCGAACTCTTTGATGGGCTTAGTTTATAGCTAGTTTCCTTCATTATGTTTATGTATTTTATCATTTCAATCTACCAAAGTTCACAGAAAGTCTTAAGATTTATACATCTTTTATACCTTTTATCCATCTTAAACTAGACTTTAGTATGTGGAAATACAATTATGATATGATGACATTTATATGTGTGAGTGTATGAATATTCGTGAAATTTAGTGTGATTCTATGATTAGAAGAAGGATTCTACTCTGAGTAGGGAACCCCATGACATGACATTCTTATGAACACGTCTTTGTCATGGTGATTAAACTATTAGGGCAGAGTTTCTGTTTAAATTCTCTTCTTCTACATTTCAATAATGGTTTTCTATAATAAAGACTAATTCCTCTCCATATTCTTGAGGGAGGGTGGATAGATACAATTATGGTTATGTTTTTAGTCCTAGGATGAATAAGACTCCTCGTAGAACCTATATAGTGGGATACACTATGAGGAGAAAATCTAGTTAGTTACCAGTTATCTAGTTATCTATTTTAGCTTTTGCCAGTTCCAGTTGACAATCAATTGTTGTTAGCTTTTTGTTATCAGTTGAATAAATTTCATTTATTTTTGAATGAGAAATCTTGAGTAGATTCTTGTCAGAGTTTAGAATTTTTGTGCAATAAAGGAGTTAATTCAACATTATGATTTATTGGTTAAGTAGTAAGTGTTGATATCTATTGTGGAAGCAACAACTCAAGAAAGGGCCACTTGAGGTACTACTATCCACTCTATTTTTCCATTATTAGATTAGTGTTAGACACACAAGACATCTGAGAGGGGGGGTGAATTAGTTGTGCATTAAAACCTTAAGCCCTCATTAATCTTCAAACCCTTATTAAGCATTAACATTAATGTAAAAAAATGAAACATCAACACATCAAAAACCATACACAATAGAACACCAAATTCTACATGGAAAACACTAATCAAGAAAAAACCATGGTGAGGATTAACTCACATATATGAATATCAACACCAATTACAAAAGGCTCATTGCTAGAAGGGCTCACTACCCAAGAAGACCACTTCTTCTAGAATATAAGAGAATAGAAAGAGACTATTACAAGGAGGTTCACTACCTTAGAGCAACAAGAGAAGCCATCACAACCACTCTTCACCATCCACAACCTTCAGCTCAGAGCCTCTAGAAACTTCAGGCAAACTAAAATGTAGAAACCTTCTACTCACTGCTTCTAGTAGTCATAGGCATTCATGATCTCACTCAAATCTCAACACTTGATCACATACACATAATTTTGCATCACATCTCACATTACACACTTCTCCAACAATTGACCTTGCATATATACCTTCTGCAACCATGAATAACTTTCTCTAGGTCAACTTCAATGAAACATATGCACATCAAACATGCAACCACCAAATAGGTCAACACCAAACAATTTTGAGGTGGAAAGAAGTGAAGGTGGACCACACCAAAGGTTAAACAAGACCCAAATCTACACCAAAATGCTACACCACACTTCCACAAACCATGAAGTGCATTCACAAATAGCGCTAACACACCAAGTTGGCCAAACCATTATTAACACTTCCAAGCAACCAATTCACACTTCACCAAGTTTAGAAACATCTTACGAACCACATAGCAACATCAAACAACACTCTAGAACATTATAACACCAATAAAATATTCAAACACACTGGTACAAAGACATGCAACTAAGAATACTATCATCCTGTGGAACCAATCAAACTACCACTGAGACACAACACATGAACCAAGCTTGTGGAATAGGTGAACACCAAACCATCCAAGGGAAGATAGATACAAGAACCATTAGCACATTCCCAAATCCACTAGACAAGAAACTTCAACACAAAGAAATGTGGAACAATTCCATTTCTCCTAGACAACTCTCTTCCCAAGTCAGAGACAGTCCAACACATTGTTAAACACATCTATTGTCACATGATCCAAAACCTGAAACTATGGATATACCACCTTCAAAGACTACTGATCATCATATCCAAACCACACAAGAACCTCTTCAAGCATGAAGAAATATGGAACACAATACAAAACATATCCCTTTCACCTTGTACACTCTTTATACAAATTTTCTTAAAAGTACTTGGAAACCAAGTGACCATAATGCATTTGCAACACCTGATCAACACCACAAACACCTTCTCATCAATAACACACTAGAGGTTGACATCAATGACAAAACTAACGACAACATAGTGTAGCAATCTCCCCCTTTGTCATTGATGGCAACACCTATTGAAAAACCATCAACAACAAAAGAAACTTTGTATCTCCAACACTCAAGCAGCTCTCCTCACATGAAATTTTTTTACATTTTAGAATTCTCTCTCTCTCCCTTTCTTATTGTTTTAGGCTTATTTATCTCCCCCTTTGACATCAATGGAAAAGGGAAACACCTACATACTTCTCTTCTCTCTTTCCCACTTTTAGGCACAAGATATAATCTCCCTGACTACACCAACCAAAGATACCACTACCTAATCCCCCTAAGAGATATCCTTCATCAATCTAGGATAAAGAATTCATCTTGAATTGTACCCCTAGATAGATGCACCATTTTATTCATCAAGTTGAAAGAAGGATGGGGAATAACCCCTGACTTATATCTGAGATACTCAAATACATATTTTGGAAGAGCCTTTGTGAAAATGTTTTCTATTTGATCCTTTGTAGGAACATACTCCAACTTTACTTCATTCTTAGCAACTTTCTCTCTTAGTTTTCTTTTTTCTTGAATGTATTACTAAATTTCTTGAAATGTTGATAGAACTTGTATTATCACACAAGATAGAGGTAGGTTCATCATATGATACTCTGATATCTTTTAATTTCTGATTCATACACAACACTTGTGTGCAACAAGATGTTGCAGTAATATATTTTTCCTTTGCAGTAGATAATGACACTGAATCCTACTTCTTACTCAACCAAGAAACTAGTATATTTCCAAGGAAGAAAGTACCTCCACTTGTACTTCTTTTGTCATCCACACAGCCTACCCAATCTGCATCTATATAAGCACTTAAAGAGAAGTCAGTATCCTTAGAATACCATAGACCATAGTCTGGACTACTCTTCAAATATTTGAATATCCTTTTCACTACTGCCACATGTGATTCTGTAGGGTATTCTTGAAATCTTGCCACAAGACATGCTGCATGTATGATATATATTCTAGTTGCAGTTAGATATAGTAATCCACCAATCATTGATCTATACTTGGTCTAATCTATCTTAAGATACTCATCATTTTTTCTCAATTTACAACTAGTAACCATGGGAGTACATACTGTTTTAAATTCCTCCATTCCAAACTTCTTTAACATTTCCTTAACATATTTTTATCGTGTAATGAATATATACCTTTTTATGATTGAATGATTTGCAACCCAAGGAAGAAAGTCATCTTCCTAAACATTGACATTTCAAACTCATTTTGCATCTCCTCTAAGCAAATTTCACGTTACCTCATTTCCTCCAAAGATTATGTCATCAACATACACAACCACAATCGAAATTTGATCTTTCTCAACTTTGAAATAAAGTGTTTATCTGCAATACCCTTTTTTAGTCCCTGTTGCAATAAGTATTTGTCCAATCTTGTATACCAAGCTCTAGGAGCTTGTTTGAGTCCATACAATTCCTTTTTCAACATGTAGACCATATTAGGATCTTTTGATAACTAAAAATATTTTGTTTTTTCAATGTATACCTCTTCTTCTAACTCACCATTCAAGAATGCATACTTTACATCCATCTGATATACCTTGAAGACTTTATGTGTTACAAAAGCCAAAAACATCCTAATAGCCTCCATTATTTCTACAAGAGTGAAAGTCACTTCAAAATCTATTCCTTCCACTTGTGAGTAGCCTTTACACACAAGCCTAGCCTTGTTTCTGACAACTTCTCTATTCTCATTCAACTTGTTCCTGAACATCCATTTAGTTCCTATCGAATTCTTATTTGTTGGTCTTGGGACTAGTCCCCATGTTTTATTCTTATCAATCTACCTTAGTTCTTCTTCCATAACTTTGATCCAATTTTCATCTCCGCATGCTTTAGTGATTGTTTTAGGTTCTATTTTAGAAAGTTTTTTTTTTTACCTATTCCTAGATGTCATAGCAGTTTTTCTCCTTGTTAATACACCTTTGATTTTGTCTCCAATTAATTGATCCTCTAAATGATTCTTTTGTACATACTTAGGAGTCTTGGGATTCTTTTTCGAAGCTTCTTCCTCTTCCACTAGCATCTCTTTTTCTTTCTCTTCTTCTTTTTATTCTTCTCTGCAAGGGGGTTCATTGGATTCATATCATTCTATCAACACTAAGCTCTAATGTGATTCTTCATCCATTTTGACACTTGCATTTTCAACTATCTTCTTTAGCCTTTTTTGTAGCACATGTATGCCTTACTCTTTGTAGAATATCCAAGGAAGATTCCTTCATCCTATCTTGCATCAAACTTTCTAAAGTTCTCTTCATCTCTCCTGATATAACATTTGCTTCCAAACACTCTAAAATATTTCATATTAGGAGTTTTTCCATACCATATCTCATAGGGGGTCTTTGAACTATTCATTCTTACTTTTCCTATGTTAAGAATGTAAATTATGGTACAAATTTCTTCTCTCCAGTAGACATCTGATAGATTTTATTCTTTCAACATGGTTCTTGCCGCTTCTTGAACTATCATATTCTTCCTCTCCATAACCCCATTCTACTGTTGAGTCCTAGGAGATGATAAATTCCGTTTTATCACATTATCTTCACAAAACTATTAAACTCATTGGAGGTAAACTCACCACCTTTTTCAAACCTTAAAAAATTGATTTTCAAATCTGTTTCATTTTCAACCATAGATTTAAGTGCTTTAAACTTATCTAGACCTTCTAATTTTTATTTGAGAAAGGTTACCCAAGTCATTCTAGAGTAATCATCTATTAACAACATAAAATACATGCCACCTTGAGAGCTTCTTGTTCTAGTAGGTCCACATAGGCTGTATGCACCAACTACAAAGGTCCTATAGTAGAGTATCCTTTAGTTTTGAACCTCTTCTTTGTTTGTTTTCCAACCTAACACTCTTTTAAAATTGTATTGATAGGATTTGTAATTATTGGCATGTCTCTCATAGCATGAGTAGAGATGCTCTACAATAGGCTATCAAAATTGATATGACACATTCTTTTGTGCCACAACCAAATTTCATTGATTTGTGACATAAAGCACTTACCACTAACACATTTGAGCTGAAAAACATTCCCTTCTATCCTTGTTCCTACAACAACTAGAGTTCTAAAGCTTCCTTTTCTGATTTCAAAACCATCATCTTGAAACACTAGATTGTATCCTCTACTACACATTTTTCCTACACTGCGAAGGTTATGTCAGAGTCCCTTGAGATAAAGAACATCCTCTGTCTTATGCATGCCATCAAAGCTAATTGAACCTTTTTCATAGATCTTAGCAAATATGTCATTACTAAACTAAAAAAAACCACCATCATATTTCACAAGTTCAACAAACTTACTCTTATCACCTGTCATATGATTTGAGCATCTAGTGTCAATTACCTAGTAGTTTCTCTCTTCTCTTGCATGAAAGGTAGAAAAAATAGTTCCTTCAATACTATGGCCAGTTTTTAGAGCAATTTCCTTCACATATCTTTTAGGATTAGTAGAATTAGTTCCAACATTCAAAACCATGAACAAGAATTTATCACTTCCATCATCTAGATAGTTTGATTCCTCAACATCAGATGTACCATTATCTTCTTTAACATAATAAATCTTCTTGAAAGATTTACCTTTATGATCTTTATGTTTGGAATTTGAAACTTTTCTTAGACATTTTGATGCATAATTGCCTATCTTTCCATAATTGAAACACTTGAAGGGTAGCTTACCTCTATATTTTCCAGTGCCCTTTTTCAATCTTCTTAAAAAATTTGCTTCCACTTCATCAAGATCATCCAAATTAGTTTCATCAATCCTTTATTTCTTTCTGAATTTAAAAGTAGTTTCTTTTCTTGGGGAATCTTTGTCAAAATCTCTTAATTCAAAAGTATTCAAAGCACTAAAAAATTGATCTCTAGAATATTGATCCAAATTTTAAACTTCGTCAATAGTAGAAACTTTAGCACTATAAGATTTATGAAGGGTTCTCGAAACCTTGTTCACAATTTCACTTTCCTCCAATTTTCCACCAAGACCATTGATGGCATTGATAATTTCATCCACCCTGAGCATGTAGTCTGCAATATCTTCATCTTTTAACATCCTTAGGGTCTCAAAGTTGGCCTTAAAATTTTGTATCTTTTCTTGCTTGACCTTAGCATCTCCTTCATAAATTTTTTTCAACTTCTTTCAAACTTCTTTAGTGGTTTTCTAGCTTATCACTTTCATAAGTTTTAAATCAGAAAGCCCACTCAAGATAGCACTCCTTGCTTTTCCATTATTCTCATAATCCTTGATATCATCTTCACTTGTCAAAGGAGTAGTAGGCATAGTATATCCATATTCAACTGAATTTCATACACCAAACCCTAATGAGACAAGAAAGGATTCCATCCTTACTTTCTAGAAGGTATAATTTGTTTCATCGAACATATGGACTTTGACACCATTCCTATGCACCATCTGAATCTACTTCAAGTGGTTAAGCTTCTTCCAAGGAACCTCTTATTTGATACCAATTGTTAGATACATAGGAAAATTGAGAACGGGGTGAATCAGTTGTGCATTAAAACCTTCAAACCCTCATTAATCTATAAACCCTTATTAAGAATTAGCATGAATGTAAACAAATGAAACATCAACACATTAACAACCATACACAATAGAACACCATATTTCATGTGGAAAAACCTAATTAGGGAAAAAACATGGTGAGAATTAACTCACATATATATATGAATATCAACATCGGTTACAAAAGGCTCACTACTGGAAGGTCTCATTGTCCAAAGGAAAGAAAGGCTCACTGTCAAAGGATCACTACCTAGGAAGATTAATTCTTCCAGAATATAAGAGAATAGAAAGATACTATTACAAGGAGGTTCACTACCTCAAAGCAATAGGAGAAACCACCACAACCACTCTTCACCATCCACAACCTTCAGCTCACTACCTCTAGCAACTTTAGGCACATTGAAATGTAGACACCTTCTGCTCACTGCTTTTGGTAGTCATAGGCACTCATGCTAGTACTCAAATCTCAACACTTGATCACATACACATAATTTTGCATCACATATCACATCACACACTTTCCCAACAATTGATCTTGCATGTGTGATTGATGATGTAGTATAGGTTAACTACACTTGATCCATGAGGATTCAAACTTTGAAGCATACTTAAACCACTAAGCATCAATCCAATAAGATCATTCAATGTAAACAAAGACGAAGAAGCCATTAAAACTATCATTCTAAAGCATGAAATATTGATAAACATATACTCTAAGACATTGAAACTTATCCTATTGGGGGAGTGGTGTCAGATTGATGTGGAATGGCGACCCTTTCCCAATCCCTTGGATAATGAGCTTGTTTCAATCAGTTTTATTGAAGAAAACCGATGAAACTGGTGAAAGATGTGTTGTAAAACATGATGAAAGCTATTTTAACATTATAAATGTTATGATGATCAATGTAAGTGTATGCAAAGCTATTATAAATGTATGCAAGATTTGAAAACCCTAATTTCAAAATATACTAAATGGATGCAACTAAGTTACCATGGAAGCCATTAATGGATGCTCTAAGCTAATAATGCATGCAAAATAACCTAAAATGCTTTTAAAACATAAAATGTGAGTGCAAATGGATGTGATTTTCAACATCATAAGTTTGCTCTGAAAAGGTGGATCCCTATTCATTAGATGTAAGGTCTATTTATAGAATAGGCAAAATGAAACTGATGGTCAAGATTGAAAGAATAAATCAATGGTTAGGATGGAAGGAAGATGGAGGCATGGATCATGGATTCCCATCAAGGGTTGAGGATGCAAGATGATATTTAATCAAGGGCTCACAATCATCCAAAAAAACACACCTTCAAAACTTGCACAAGAAGTTTGTTGAAAGTTTGTTACAAGGATGAATATTCCTTTTTTCAAATGACTGAAGAGTGAAAGAATATTCCATTTTTTGAGGAATGTGAAAAGGAGAAATACTCTCAAGGAATATTCCCTTGCAAGTGGGAGAGTGAGATTTAATTAATAATTTGATAATTAAATAAAGTTTCAATTATGCAAATTAGGGGAATTATATGATATCCATTAAATAAATGATTTAATGAAAAAGGGGGATGTGATATGATATTTAATCAAATAGCTTAGGGTTATTTAATTAAATAAGAGGACTTAGGGATTAAGTTAGATAATTTGATTTATCCAATTTAACAGGACGAAAGGTTAGCATGAAAGGGGTAGGAATTAACCTAATTAGATTAATCAAGTTAATAGATGAAAATGACATAATTAATTAAATAGATAGGCTAATTTAATCAATTAAGCAAAAAGAGGATGGGTTTTAGGATGAAACATTGTTAATATACTAGATTCAAGTGCATGATATCATTCAAGATATTTTTAAGTGTCTACATTTTTCCCCTCTTTGAAGCGAGGTACCTGTTACGTTGGTTCAAAGACTAACACTTTCAAATTAAATTTTTTTGCTTAGATCAAAAAATTAAAAAAAATCCAATTTTTTGGATGCCCCACTATTGCCCTAGCAGAAGGAATAAGTTGGTTCCCTACCCCCTCGAGAGATCAAGTGGAAATTTGGAATTTTGGGTTGATCTCTCGACAAAGATGAAAGATTGATGCAACTCAAAGAAGACTAGAAAGCTCAGATGTCTGATGTAGATAGATTTGATGATGTATAGACAGTCATCAACCATGGGTAGCCTCATGTATATTTGGATATATTACACATATTTGATACTTGGATAGAAATGTTAGTAAAGATTGAAAAATAAAAAGAATGGATTTGACCATTGATTTTGAGATTGATTTAGAAATCCAACAAGCTCATGATGTATCAAGAATTTATTAGATATGTTGATGAGATGGATGTTTTACTCATATCTTGGGATTGGGATTTTTTGTCATTCCTTATGTTTGATATAACACATAGACATGATGCATCATGGTATTGATAACCAGGATGGCGTTGTATCTAGTGTAATGGAATTTGACTCTACAAATAGATAGGATAGTTCTTGTTCACATCTTGACATACAGAAACCCTATTGGAATGTAGGTTAGAAGTTTAGAATATATCAGACCAAAGCATATGCAATAGTCAACAATCTACTCCAAACAACCTCCCTACACACAACTAAGAAAATATGTGCCAAGATTATTTTACAAGAATACCCACAAGCACAACAAATGAAAGCTAATGATTGATGCCCCATTCCTTTCTCTCTAAATCATTGAGACATATGCGCGCTGCGCAGACATTCGTATTTCGTGCTTGCATCCCCTACATAAATTCCCCCACCGACACAAAATACAAGCACCAAGTGGATGGAAGGTAGGTGGGTGATGTAGAATTTCTTCGTCGGGTTTGATTTTCTAAGGTGGAGGAATGCAAAAGGGGATTTTGCAAGAGGGGTGCAAATTCGCTCCTATACAATACTATGTCTCCTATTTTGATCAGAAAAAATGCATACATGAGTATAATTGGGAAGGGATCTATTGCTGTTGGGGAGGACACTTTCAATGATGTTTTGTGTGTACCTCATTTGTCAAACATTATTCTTTCCATCTATCAGATTACACATGGTGGAGATGGGAGGACTGTGGAATTCACTTATGATTCAAATATCATTTGAGACTTGGAGAGTAGAGAGATTATTGCTACTGGGATGGTTGATCATTCATATTGGTTGTACACCTTTGCATATTGTTCTTCTAATGATGACATTGTTCCTTCAACTGTTGATCACACTTCTAGTGTGAACCATGATTTTGAGGAGAATTTTAGCTACTTGAACTTGGGTGTTCTCACATCGAATCCTATTCTTGAGTCTTGCATTTCATCTCCTCCATCTACTATTGCATTTGATGATGCTTGTATTCCTACCGATATGGATTCTTTTGATTCAGTGCAGTAGGATCTACATCGTCTTCCAACTACATCTACTTTGGATGCATACTTGATAGACATTGGTGGGTTGTTTTTTGAGTCTCACATTTCATATTTGTGAGACACCATCAATTGCATACATCTTCTCTTTGATGAAGATGATTCTTCTTCAATTGTTGTGAGAGAACACTCTGACCCTCTTGTTCATTCTCTACATGATCATTCTTCGCAGTATGATGTGAGTGTGGATACTTTTGGACAACATTTGGAGGAGGCTTCTTTGTCTTCAAAGGATGCATGCTTGTCTTTAGATTATGCTCTGCATTCCTCTCTAGGAGATTTTGGATTGTCTTCTTCAACAATGTGGCCTAGAACACCTATTTGGAGGGTGACACCGTTCGACATCAACATGGAGATACTTGAGTGTAGTTTAGAGACATCACATATCATTCTTCTTCCCACATCTTCCTTTTAGGAATGGAAAGACATCTTGCATATCATCTAGGTTTTGTTTCTTCCAAAGGGGAGGAGCGTTGTTCGGCAAGATTGGATCATTGTCAACATTCAATGTCGAGCTTCTATTGTTGTAGGAGACTCACCATTGAGGGGGGCTTGCATGGTCTCTCTTCTTCTTCTCTCTTATGGGGGGTCTTTTTCCTCGCATGGGGTTTTGGCCTTCTCATTCTTCATTGAGAGAAAAAAAAATTTCATCTCTCTTGTGGGAAGGAGTTTTGTCCACTGGGTATTCTCCTTTTCTCTAGTTGTGAGAGATTACATTGCATTTGTACATGGGTACCTAACATGGCCTAGTAGTTGGGACCCATCTTTGCATCTTAGTGTCATTTACATAATAATCTTCTCCCTAAGTTGCACTTAAGGGGGGTGTTGGTGTGAATAAATGTCTTGTACCTAGTTAATTCCCTTACTAGGGACTTAGGAGACATATTCACATGTTAAGTTTACTTAGGTCCTAATATTCTTTCTAGAAAACTTAGTTGTCATGTCTATATTTTATCATTTCCTAGGTAGTTATGATAAGTTGTCTCATATCATAAGATTAAGACACTTGTCATAGTATTATGACATCTTATGTCTCACCTTGGTTGTGGAACCAAGGGGTTGTCATTTGTAATATTGAGTGGTTGGATAATCAATTTCATTATAATCTTGAGCATTGCATATTAATCTCTTTATTCTTTCCATTTGGCCTCTAGATCTTGCGTATCTACATAGCCAACTCTAACACCTCTTCTTTTGTCGTCCTCTACTACATCCAGTTCTAGATCTCAATATTCCTCATCATATTAAATATTTTCTCAATTCATTATACAACATGGACTACACCACAACCTTTATCCATCCTTATTGGAGGAATTTTAGATATAGAGTAAATTGTTAAGAATAGTCGATGATTTTCTTACATGGAAGATTGTCTTTCAAGATTCACAAACTACAAACCTTGTTTCACCAATGAACACTCTTGTAGGAATCAAACTTGCTCCAATACCATCTAACACAATAAAGGTTGGAGGGTCCAATTAATGACTATCTAACCAAGCATCTAAAACAAGCACAGTCAAGTTCATATATCAAAATAAAATAATGTTACACAAAGAAGTAGATCTTATTGATTCAAAATATAATAGCTTTAGGAACTTAATGCATGCTAGGCATCAAACTATGACTATGAAATAGATCTTAGAGATATCAACTCAAGCTACAATGGGTTTTATATTCTGCTTCCCTAGAATTGCTACTACTTTACTATCCTCAAAATGATGTTAGGCATCTCTTTATATTGAAGATCTATAGAAATGGTGTGTGTCATTTACAAACATGATACTCCATTATAGGAAAATTTGATAAGGATTAATGGACCCAAACTTAAGTGATTTGATCATTAGTTGGTCTCATAATTGGGTACATCACCTTGTCTAGTGTGTTTGTCTTGCATCTTCACATTTGATATGGTTGTGGTGATGTCCTTTGCAACTATAGAAGCTTTAACAACCTTATCTATAACTTTGTCAATTGTGCCTACACTTAAATGGTTATTTTGGAGACAAGATGGTACCTTAATTTTCTTAAAATTTGATATAATAGGTGCATTAAGGCTGCTATAATATTTTGTGCAAAGTGAGCTCTAAGACCTAATGAAGGTTCTAGCTATGAAGGTTCCTATTGTTTGTGGTATGTGTTGCTTGAGTACTTCTTGATTTCATTTCCATTTAACCTTTGTTTATTAAGCTTATTTGGTTGTTAGTGATCGTCTGGGTGTGGGATATAGTTTTCAATGCAAAATGTGATATAAAGCTAGAGCTTTAATAAGGAAAAATAAGTCGAATAGGATTTTGTCTAGTTGACAAGATGATGGATGCAATAGAATTCTTGGTCATAGAAATGTAAGAATTGAAACATGAATAGGTGTTCATATATAAACAATTGTATTTCGACTATAAGATGTGAGTTTAGAAATAATTGTTATATTAAATAATCACGATAGATATAATTTTATTTAATAAATACAAATACTAAACATATTAAATATATATATATATAAATAATATTCTTTTATATTACATTTTAAAAATTAATATCCAAAAATTATATAATAAACTATGAAAAAAAAAATATATATTTTATAATAATGTGCTTCCATAATTATTGTAGTATTAATTACTAGATTTTATATTTGTTTATTTAAGCATGTTAACATATTCGTTGTACTTATAGTTGAAGAGTAAATCAATAAAGTAACTTAAAAATGTGATGTGGATGAGCTATAATACAAGGACCAAATTCAATTTTTGTTACATAGACCAATCTAATAATTGTACTAATATCAATTCATTCCTCGAATTCCACATTTTGTCTTCATCATAACATAATTTTGAAGAGCTGATTGCGCTATCATTATATTATGGGTTCTTTATATTATTGCAATATACATGTTTCATGATAAGTGTGCCATATCACAATTTCTATGATCTTTGATGTGATATGTTTAAGTACTATTTTGTTTAATATGTTTTGATTTAATGGTTAAATATTTGAAAGTAGTTTTATTATATTAAAAATAATTATTTTATTTTTATTAATCAAAGTTTATGTTGAATTGTTAAAGTAGATAATCTTTTAAGATTATTTATTATAGTATTAATATTTTATGTTAAATATATAAAAAAAAATTATATAAATTATAATTAATTAAGGAATCTATTTTTAAACAATGGAATGGTGTATATGTTCTTCAAACTCTTTAAAATGTATTCAAGTTTTTTGAAAGAAATTGTATCTTATGAATCAAGTTTATTACACACTTGCATTAAAACAATTCATATAATCTAAGTTCAAAGTATTAAAATGGTAAATTTAAATCAATATATATTTTATCAACTACAAGTACTTAATGTCTTTGTTCAAAAAGGTTATTCTTGAATACCACATATTTCAATAGTCAAAGACAAATTTTGATCAATAAAAAGTAGTACAATTATTTACTATTTTTTTATAGAAATAAAGTGTCAAATTACTATTGACTGTTTGACCATTTGACCGTTTAAATCTTGTAAACGTAAAATTTAAATAAAACAAAAAAACACAAAATTAATAAATCAATCTATAAAATAAATCCACAAGCCATAATGCACTTGCTATTTGATAGGTAGAAACTAATCAGACAAATGAGTTAGAAAGAGTGTTGAGGCAAAGTGGAAGGATTCCTCTGCAGGGTCAAGGAAAAGCAGGTTGACAGAATACTTAGCATGAAAGACAAATCTGTAAGGCCTTAGCTGTTGCTGCATTGACATTGGCAGTCACACAAACACAAAATATTTGTCTTTCCACCAAAAATAATTGAAGAGCTTAACCACCATACACATTTGCAGTCAAATATTAACAATGTATTCTCATCCTATATATTTGTTTAATTTTTTAAAACAAGTACTGAAAGGATAAATCATAAAAAGTGTTAAAGAAGACAGAAATCATAAATCATGACACCACTACAGATAAGCAGATGCATGGTCACCTTTTTGTACTAGTCTACAGTCATATTTTTGTACTGATCTATAGTTTAAAAACACTTTTGACCAACATAAGTGCTTGACAGTCAGTAGCTGACTGCATTCACACAAAAACAAGCTTTACTGAGTACTTAGTATTTCAGGCCTGTTTTTGAGATGAGTTTCCAAACCACAGTTCACTTTACTGAAATTCTGTATGTAAATTTTCAGTGTATTAAAATTTTGCATCTCTAAGACTAGATTCTTTAGCAAATCATTAGAAAAAAAGAAAGGGAATGTAATGATAAACATGGTAGCTAAGAAGCAGAACTTAAAAAACAGTTAAACAAATTATGATAGTTGTGTTTATCAGTTTGTTCAGTTGATAAAGGAGGATGTATTTCTTACAGTGTGTTAAGTTATTATATTAATATCAGAATATAACTCTAGTTTTTTAAGTTGTGCTAAGTTATGATATTAATATCAAGATTTAACTGTATAGTTTTTTGAGTTGAATTTCTTAACTTATATTTTCATGACCAAACAAACTGATTAACACGAATATTTATAAAAGTCTCTAAGCCACTGGTCTGGACCTTAGCAACCAGGTCTAGTAGTAGCTAGCTGAAGGAATAGAGCAGTAATGGAGAAAATAAATAATAATTTGCAGATCATATACAATATAAGAATGTAGAATCTCAACTTCAGAGAAATTTGTCTATTAAATAGAAAGTTCAATAGAACTACATACAATCTGCTGATTAACTGCAATGCAGTTTGCTGACAAACTGTTGACTGACAATGCAAACTACTGACAGTGCAAACTAGACTTAACAGAACAGAAAGTTGCCCAATGGGCATTATACTTTCATGAAGTAGAATATCACCTTGAAACTGAATGGACTACAACCCACACAAGAACCCCGAATTTTCCTGGACTTCTTACTTGTCTTCTTCTTCACTGATCTCAACTTTGTTTTCCCCGGTGAACTCCTAAAAGAGGGAGGAGGGTTAAGAGGCAGAACATTAAAAGCATCTTCCATGCTATCAGTCTTGGGCTTCCCTGGCTGTGTTTCCCATTCGAATGGAACTCCTTCCTCATCACTCACATTCGATCTGTAGTATACTCGAGATGAGTAACCATTGGGATCTTCCCTCAGAAGATTACTGCGGAAGGAGGATCTGTTCTCCAAGTCCAAGGCACTTGTATTTTCCATGGCAGTCCCAGATGAAGATGAAATCTACTTTGAGCTTCAAACTGAGGCCCCCCACCTTCCTGTTGGGCTCTCTTTGATTCTGCTCTATCCAAGAAAGCCCACACAGATATGCTTTGGTCCCTCTGGTGAAAATACAGTGAGAAACTTTCATAATGTGGGGATCATATAATGTGGAAAAGGGCCCACTGATTAGACATTCGGTGAAGGGACAAGAGTCTTTTTACTCATTAAGGTTTTAATAAGTGGGTGATGGTAAATCTTGGAGAGCTGTCATTCGAGACATTTAAATTTGTTATTTTGTTTGGAGGATAAATATTTTGATATATTTTTGAGTTTATGTATTTAATAAGATTTATTTTTTAAAGTTTAATAAAAAGTTTGATGTGTGTTGGTTTAATAATTATGATGTGTATTTGTCTGGATGAGATAAAGGTTTGTGGATGTAAATTTATTAGTCTTATTTTTAGGAGTTTTTAAAGTTGTATGGATGAGATGATAGTTTGTCTTTGGGGTTATTTACTAGTCTTATCGTTAGGAGTTTCTAAAGTTGTTCTTGACAATTTGACCATTAAATTAAATTTTATCATTTTTAAATGTGTTATTGACTATTTGATAAATAAAGTATTTATGTGGTATGGAGTAGAACTCTTTATAAACGATTCAACTTTACCAATGAACCAAAAGCTACTTCTTGTAATGGAAATAAAATTTACTTAATGTTACCTCAACTTATCCAATAAGATACATACAAATGAGCACAAATCAGCCTATGTAGATAGTTGTTAGCTCAATGCTGATAATTGATAAAATTAGATGCAAGATATGTATATAGAAAAATAAATGTACTTAGCTTGATGATTGATGGTAGCTTTAACACTAATATGGATCAAAATCTAATGTATTTCAATATCTAAAATAGTGGTTAATAGACTAGTAATTTTCTTAATGATTAGAATATACTTTTGTGACATATAAGATTGAGTATAATTGCTAGGGATGAATCCACAATTGCAATCTTGTCTTATATATTAATATTTTGGCTGAAGTTTATAGAGGCTTGCAAAAGATTATTCATGAATTAATATGTGTTTCTATTGCACTTTCCATTCAATAAGGAATTACATATTCATAAATTTTTTTGATCTTATATTATAGGGAATATCTCCTCTAAATATGAGTTGTTTTAAAAGAAACACGCAAACAATACTAACAATTACTAAATAATTATTTTCTCATCTAGAATAATTTTGTGAGTTGTTACTGCAACTCACTTCACCTTATTCAATCTAACAAACAATATTATTCTAATCCATCTGAACACTAATTCCTAACACCCCCCTTAGTGCAAACATGGGGAGAAAGTACATCACACTAATTGGAAACAAAATTGTATGCCTATGCATGTTTTTAGGTCTGCATATTGCTATTTGAATCTTGCTGCACATGATCACCTACATATGAGAACTAATCTCGCTTTCAAGTGCTTCTAGTGAACTTATCATCAACCGACCACACTTCCAATAATTCTAACAATCAATGAATCTCTATAGCTAGCTTTTTTCCTATACAATTGTTTACTACATTAGTGATATCTACATTCTCCTCCTTTCAAACTTATTATGGGAATGCTTATAGTGTTCTCAATTGTAGCCACTATTGCTAACCATTTCCAAGCAATATTTAATAGTATAGGAAATGACAACTACCACTATAAGTTACCCTTAACTTTAGTCAATTTGGTGCAAGTAATTTTGTCACAAAAACATTTTCATGGCCCAATCACTAGTGACTAATGAGAGGTCACTTAATGTCCTCCAACCTCTTATGCCTCCATCCTCCAATTGGTTTGCAACTTCTTTAGCAAATTTGGCTTTGAAGTTCAATTTTAGAATGCCCCTCACAAGATTGATGTCATGTACAAGCGATAGTCTATCCATTTACAATTAAGACAAATTTTGAGACAAGATAATAGACCCTATTCTAAACAAAACAATACAACTTGACTATGACACAAAATATCTCCATAAGAACCAATAAGACTTTTTGAGACACAAAACTAACAATAAGGAAAAAAAATATCATAACACCGTAGCACTATGAAATACCAGCTAGAACACCTTAGTAATTCTGACCATTGTGATGTGCCATGGGGAAACAATCACTTGTTTTTCTGGATCATGTAAACATTTCACTTTCATCATTTGGCCCATCCACTACTTTCTCTATCGCTCTAGCTCCCTTCACAAGCCTTGTTGTCTCCATCGAATTATCATGGGAATCACACATCACCACTTTCCCTGTGAAAAGGTGTGGATCAAGACCGAGATTGTTGCAATAATCATACACAAAAGATTTTTTTTGAATTTCATCTCCTCTATAAAGCGATGAGCCTTTGAACACCTCACATATGAGGGCTAGGAATTGGTGAATGGTGTGAAACTCTCTCGCTATACTAGTAGCACCCACAGTGCCATGTTTTTAACATTAAAGTTAAGTCTTGCACTTACGGTTTGCCTTTTTCTCAGGTTGAGATATCTACATGGGCAATAAAGCTATGCACACCACTCACCAATTCCTAGACCTCAAATTTGAACCCATTGTAGTCTTGCTAGTGAGACGCCATCACACATTCAGAAAAGCCAAACAGATGAGATGAAGCAATAGAAAGCTATCTTAAAATATTTGATTAGTGGTTAGACACATTCTCCATTTTGTGTGAATATCAAATCTATAGGAACCTTGCAATAGTTTCAACTCAACAAGGGAACAATAGATAGAAGAATACAATGACCTTGGATTTAGAATCAACGGTCACAAGTGGCCTCTTTCTCTAAAATCATCAAATTTATACAAAACCTTCTATTGAAAAGTCAAGCTAGACAAACAGGAAGCGATTTTTGTTCACTCACAAAGAAACAAGGATAAGCTACAACAAATTGATGGAAAATAATTGATAGCAGTTGTCAATTGCCAACAATCATTCCTCCTCTTTCTAACTGCTCACCACACCCACTAACTTGCAATGCTCTATACCATATTAATATTTTGGGCCAGTTTATAAAAGCCTGCAAAAGAATGTAAATCTATTGCACTTTCCATTAAGGATTTTCAGATCTATATTATGGGGAACAACTCTTTTAACAATTAGGACAAACATACAAACAATATTAACAACTACGATTCTTTTTTTTTCATTTGAATAATTTTGTGAGTTATTACTCAGAACACCTAAATTTAATCACTTCCATATGATTAAATTTATTGCATTTACGTCTATCATATTAATATTAATTTATTAAATTAATATTACACCCTTTGTCTCATACCGATAAAGTATTTAATTTAATAATTAATACTTTGTCGTTTACCTTATTCCTCTCTAAATTAAATAAATACACTAATTTATTTAATTTAGTCATTTGTCCTCTTTTTGATTTAAAAATCAATTTAAAAATTCCTCACTTTCTCTCTCCTTGTCACATCCTCCTACATTTGCCACTTGCCTCTAATCTTCTGTTAATTAGCCTAATCCAATATTTGCACAACCTTAACCAAAATCATTAGCTAAATTTAGCACCACTTTTTGGTCAATCCTTCCATTTTTCCTTTTTGATGTTAACCCCCTTTCCTATGTGAATTTTTAATTCACATTTATTTGCTCTAGATTCCTCTCCTTTAAATGTGAATTTTTAATTCACATTCCATTCTCCCAAGGCTTCTAGAACCTTGGACTTGTCACAATCTCCACATGTGACCAAGTCCCACCTTTTTGGAGCCCACCTTTTATCCTCTAGATCATCTTATGAATGTGAATTTTTAATTCACATTTATCCCCCAACCACCTTTTTTTTTCCCATGTAGATTTTTGAGGAATTCTAAAATTCCTCAAATGTCCCTTTCACTCCCACTTGGGGACAAGAAATCCCTTTTTGTGGAAATCCTCTCATCCCCCAAGGTGCATGTCCTTTTCCACCTCATGTACCTTTTTGACAACTCATCTCCACCTCATATCCTCTTGTCCACTTCACCCTCCACATGTCAAGATGTGAGGGCTTGTGGGTTCTCAACCCACCATAGCTCTTCATCTTGGCCTTGTTGGATCAATCTTGACCATTGAATTCTCTAGAGAATTCAAAATCTTCTATAAATACCCCCTTCTCAAGGGCATTTCCAAGACAACACTTCATTTTTGAGCACCCACATGCTGCCCATTTTCCTTCTCAAACACTTAGCCATCTTGCACCCTCATGCTGCCCATTTGCATTTAGAACACTTTTGCACTCTCATAACTACATGCTGCCATTTTATGCACTCATCCAATTTTCAATCACATCCACTTGCATTTTACATTCAAGCATATAGTAGTGATCTTCAATCCACCATCTAAGGAGCACACAATCCATTTTAATCAAGGGCCAATCAAGGAGAAATCAACAACAAGGAAGGTGATATTGTTTCTATGTTGTTTATCTATTTCCTTTCTTATTCTAACTCTCTTTTGGCTAATCTTGAGGTGTCCTTGATAGTTTGTCATTCATATTCTTGGTTATTTTGCACATTTAGAGTAGCATAAAATATCAAGGTTCACATTTCTGGCACGCCCGGTGGGACCCACAAACGGGTCTTTGCATTTAATCCTTGTTTTAGTTAAGATTTGTGCAGGAAAAGGTCGCAGAAAGGCGGAAGCGCCCCTGTTTCTGCCGCAGAAGGGTGGAAGCACCTCTGTTTCTGCTGCAGAAGGGCGGAAGCGCCCTCTGCCTTGCCGCAGAAAGGCGGAAGCGCCCTCTAGTCTGTTCCAGAAAGGCGGAAGCGCCCCACGTCTTAAAAGTGTTACTTTCCTCTAACGACTTGGTTGCAAACAGGGATAAATTTAAAAAGATTTTTTCTAACACGTTTCTTGCAGTGGGAGGGGTACAACTCTCTTGTTTTATTGAAAATCTAACAAAGTTTGTTGCAGAAAGGTGGCAATGCCCCCGCCTTGTACTCAGCGCCCCCCTTAGTACGCAGCGCCCCGCCTTGTATGCAGCGCCCCTATCTTGCTGCAGAAAGGCGGAAGCGCCCTCTGCCTTGCCGCAGAAAGGCGAAAGTGCCCTGATTTTTACTGCAGAAGGGTGGAAGCGCCCCAAAACAGCACAGTTCGGAAGGTAAAACGGTCATTTTTGCTTCATTTTTGCTCCTGTTTTTTGCTGTTTTCAAATAGTAACCTTCTAACATCATTTTGGCAAGGATATTGGTGTTTTTTGCTAACGTTTTGTAGCATTTTGTGGCAAAATTTGACCAAGGACGAAGGAGAAGATAACTAACATTTGCTTGCAGGGCCAGTTACTTGATAAAAAAAAAAGAAAAAGAAAAAGAGAATTTATCTTTACTGTTTTCGAACATAGTTTAATTAGGGGGATTGAACTTTGTTGTTTGCTGTGATTGTTTACTTTTATATTACCCAAGGGGGCATTAACTTGTTTTCGCTTTCCCCTTGCACTTCGTGTGATCCTGGGGAGTAGTTGGAAGCGGTTAGTGTCTTCTTCCTAG
>VDFB02000008.1:138124024-138346530 GCA_007258455.2 Sequoia sempervirens
AAATTCTAGAGCTCTTGCTCTGTTCCTTGAGGTAGTTTAGGGAAATTCGCCCCTTTGTATTCTCTTGAGAATAAAGAGACTCATGAGTAGTGAATCCCCCTTCTCTACATCCCCATCATGGATTAATTTTTTTAAAATTGTCATATCTCCCTAGCAACACATGACATGCATCCATTTGGATGACATCACATAAAATTTCATCCCTATAAGTATTTCATATTATATATTTGATTAAATACATCTTCTCAATAGTAAATTTATTTATTTTCTTATACCAAGAAATATGATAAGGACAAGGATGCTTTTTGCATTATTGAATTAATTTAACTATATCATTTCAATAGAAAAATTATTTTCATAAATTTCATCATCAATTATAATATTTCATATCTTTACTCCTAAAGTATATTTGGTTCAAAAAATAGTTATGCACAACCATGAGTTATCATCATAAGGCCCTTTCCTAAGAGCAATCATTGTCATTCTCACCAAAAGTCTCTTAGCTACATCTATTACAACTTCATAATCACATTCTTTTTCCTTAAACTCAACCAAATCAACTCTTGGTCAATCTTCTTTCCTCCTTTTCTTGTGCTGATAGTGGATGCATTCAATATATGTATATATATACATGTGTATATATATATGTATATATGTATATATACATGTATATGTATATATACAGGTATATATATACATACATATATATACATATATATACATGTATATATACATATACATACATATATTATATGCATACATACATACATATATACATATATACATACACACATACATACATACATACATACATACATACATACATACATACATGCATACATACATACATACATACATATACATATGCATATTGACTGCCTCCACTATCATACATAATAAAGGAGCAAAGAAGATTGACCAAGAGTTGATTTGGTTGAGTTTAAGGAAAAAGAACATGATTATGAAGTTGCGATAGATGTAGCTAAGAGACTTTTGGTAATAATGACAATGATTGCTCTTAGGAAAGAGCCTTATGATGATAACTCATGGTTGTGTATAACTATTTTTTGAGCTAAATATAATTTAGGAGTAAAGCTATGAAATCTTATAATTGATGATGAACATGTGTGTGTGTGTGTGTGTGTGTGTGTGTGTTCTTCTTCACCATACCTATTTTAAAAAGTTTGCATAGCCACTACCTCTCTTATATCCTATTTGTGAATTTTGAAACAATTGTCCAATACTTTCCTCTTTCTCCATCTCATGACATGACTCTTTTGTTATTGAATTTGTGGACACCAAATTTGAGAAAAAATGAGAGGATTTAGATGCACAAAGAAGCAATAAAATTCAAGCTCAAAATATACTTATACATTCAATTAGAGAAAAAATAGAAGAAAAACATCAATATAAATGTAACAAAATATAAAAATTATACCTCCATTTGACCTTTTTGATATTCTCAAATGTTTAATTAGTGTGTAGTAATATAATGTGGATTCTCTTTTCTTTCATATTACTCAATTTGATAGCATGTAAGTACTATGAATGATGAATTATTTTTTCCATTAAGTAAGCCTTCTTAAATAGGTTTTTCAAGTTATACATGGAGGGTGGATATTGTAGGATGAAATCAAGGGCTAGGATTATTTTGAATGGAGATGTATGCTAACCTCGTAAAAAGTGGAAAAAAGAGGTGATATATTCTTGATGGAGGGACAATATCTTCTTGAAATGTAGGCTAAAAGGAGATGCAAGGAAGTGGGAAGAGATGGAGGAGATAAGTGGACATGGATATTGAGAGATGATATGGAGGGTCAATATTTCTCCATGTTTTATTCTTACATATGTGTGAAAAATAAGTGGATACTAGTGGATTGAGAAGGTGCGTGTGAAGATGGAGTATCTAGATTGCTCCATAGATTTGAAATGGGTGGTGGATATTAGAGGACAAGGTTTATTTCTTTTTAGTAGTATGAGTTGGAATTTTAAGTTAGAATACAATGTGAGGCTGATTAATTAGCCTAATCAAGTAAATAAGTATGTATTGTGCATTATTTAGCTCATTAGTTGGAGGAATTTTGTACTATGGTTAATTAATTAATTGGATTTAATTAATCAACATTATGGATGTGAATGGTGTTAATTGTGACAGTGTTTGAATTAATTAATTGTGAAATTAGTTGAATTAATGAATTGCAACATAAAATTGATTGATTGAGTTAGTTGAATTAATTTATTTTTGGTGAATAATAGCTAGTTTAGGGGTAGTTAGCTAAATGAATGAAATAAGTTATAATTGCAAGATGCAATATCATTTCAAAGAAGGTAGATATAGAAACTTGGTGGTATGACATTGACAATAGATTATTCCCCAAGCATAAGAGATTAAGGACTAATTTATTTAAGGGATTGATAATGTTCTTGGTATGAGAACAATATATACTAAGAACAACATGAGGATTGATTGATTAATAATGGATTCAAAGGATTCTTCTTATGATTAAATGGATTTTGGATTGAATTGGATGATTGGATAACTCATCAAGAGGATGGGAAGGTTGGAAGAACATGATTGTGCTCTTGAAATGAATGAAATTGTTATTATTAAAGGATTGAATAACTATGGATTTGGGTGATGGTTGAAGAATGTGTGGTATATGATGAATTTTAGTAAATGTATGATGGGATGGATGAATGAGATGAAATTTTGGTATTATGATGGGTGGGGATGATGGATTAGGCCACGAGGAGAAAACATTGCACAAGTGTCACACTTGTGTGGAATCTACATAGAAAAATGGAATAAAAGGTTTTTTCTAGGAATTATGATTATATGACATCTATGTACGGATTGTATAGGAACCATATTTGTGTGGAATTTATGTCGAAAGAGGGAATAAGGGGTTTAATGTAGGTGTTATATGTGTGTGGCATATATGCATAAACTACAAAGGAACTATACTTTGGTGATATCTACACACAAAGAGTTAAAAAAAAATTCCATAGTTGTGTAGCATTAGCACATGAATTGCATAATAACTATAGTTGTGTGGTATCTATGCAATAACTGCACATGCACCATAGTTGTATGATATATATTTAGGAACTAGATAGGTATTGCACCTCATAGTTTTTGCATAGAAAATTGGATAAAGGTTTTGGCACAAGCAATATAGTTATGTGTTGTCTATGCTAGAACTACACAAGTGCCACAATTATGTGGCATCTACATAGAAAAAGGTAATAAGGGTGTAGCGTAGGTGCCACAATAATGTGGCTTCTACATAGTTAAGGGGGTATTGGTGTTATGCAAGAACTATGCTTCCATGACACTTGCACAAGAAAGAGAAGAGGGTGGTGATGCATAGTAGGAGGGGATGATGCTAATGATATGGATAATACTTGTGGCATATATTTTTTGATAAAAAAATGAGGTTAGTTCAAGAGTGGAGACAACAAAGATATGTGGAAGGGGGATAGATCCAAACAAAGAGTACAAGTTGAGAAAATAAGATATGATGAGTAGAGAGGACAACATGAGTAGATGGTTTGGGATAATATGATGATTCAAGATTAGCACATTGGTTTAGGATATGAATGTGAAATGTAAATAGAATAAAAATTTATGAAGATGATATAATATCAAATTATGAAGGTGATATAATAGAAAATGATAAATGTGATAGAATAACTATAATATAATGATGAAATTGTGTTTTATGATAGCTACATATTGTAAATATAATATTTATACAAAGAGTAGCCTAATATTTGTTGTAGTAATAGTATTATGCATAATGATATAATGGATCACGATGATAATATGCCATGTGCATGAATGAATAATACAAAAAAAAAAACATGTTGCAAATAGAACAATGTCCCAGTAAAGACGTTGTCAAGGCACACCATGATATGGGAGATGATAGTGGCTCAAATGGTGTGTTGTAGATATTAGTAGCATTATGAGAAATAAATAGACATGTGCACACAATCAAATACATATGGAAAAAGATCCATTTGGTAAGTAGTGCAATTTTGAAGCTAAGAAGGTTTTTGGGGGATGTAATGGGATATAGGGATAGTGATGAGGGGATATATTACATAGATTTTGGGAATCAAGGGGGATAAGGAATAGAGTAGCGGTGGGGTTAGATTTTTACCTTGGTCAAGTTAGAAACCAAAGATTGATATGGTGGTGGTGGTGGTGATGATGATAATGTTATTGATTTGGGATCAATATATCATAATAATAGTTTCAGGATTAGGGATGATATATCCTAATAATGATGGAATGATTTTTCTTAGAACTAAACAAGGCTTGTAGTAAGATTAGGAACAAATCCTATGGATTATTTTGGATGGTGTGGGATTGCTTGGCTAGGTTTGGCTATATTTTTTGTGGCTATTAGCATGGATTTGGATAAGTAGGAGTTGTGTATTTGAGTGATTTCATTGATTGTATTAGGAAATGATTGGTCATGAGGATGGGATTTGGATAATAGGTAGGGGATCCCATATTTGCAAGTTTGAGAATTTGAGGTTTAGGATTGTGTATCAATTACAATATTAGATTTTTTGAATGGTATGCTTAGGATTGATTGACATTTGGATCATTTGAGGAGATAAACTATTCTAGCACCAAGGACGAGGGGTTGGATGGATGAAAGATTAGGATTATAGATAGTGATTTAATGGATGAGATCTGAAACGGAGATGGGGAGGGGAGATGGTATAGTTTTTCTAAGGACTATGTCACATAGAAATGATATACCTATACTCTAGATATGTTGTTTATTATGCTTATACTTTTGCTAATTAATGAATTGAAAAAACATGTTTCACGATCTTGTCCACTTATCAAAGTTGAAGGTGGGGATTGAGGATAGGCATGATGACATGGGGATGTAGAGATGATTGGTTGGATGATCCGATGGTATGATATAGATGACTAGCTAATGGTTACAAAAGATAGATGAGATGAGTAGATGGAAGAAGCTTGTCCACAAGTGTAGGTTAAACAATGAGTAGAAGATTTATCCATGGTTCAGTGGACATCAGTCTCCCAAAATGGTGTCTCCATGTCTCTGAGCTCTATCTTTTCAAAAGCCACCTGACAGGCATCCTTTCTTGGTTTATCAAGCTGTCCTTCTGCCAAGGTTATTGTCTTGCAACTACGACTCCAAGAGTGAGGCATTAATTATGAGAATTGTTTTTCCCATAATTGGGAATTATAATGTACATTATTTATTTAGTACAAACATCATTTCCATATCGGTGAGACTATGATCCTTCCTCCACCGATAGCCACCTTCTCCACCGATGAACAACTTTCCTTCAGTCTATCAATGGGATGCCATAATATATTACCCCGATACACATTAATTCCCTTGATATATTTTAATTCTTGATAATCTGTGATTATATCAGGCCATTGGGGGAAAGCGAACATTCGTTCCACTGATGTTCATGAGTTACAATGATGTGATTAATTGTGTTGAATCTATTGGTCTATCAGGGAGAATGCCTTAGGAGTTAGCCCGATGGGGTATTGTTACACTGATACTAGGTTATGAACTGCTTTCATCGGGCCATCGATGAGGCTATGATGGGGGCTCCGCCGATGAGGTTTTGTTAGGTTGATAGTGCTAATTTTTATTTAGGAATGAGGAAATATTATGGAGTCTCAAACTCATTTATGGGTGTGTCAATTTGGAAATATGGGCTACAAAGTGGATCTCATCACACAAATTTCAACAATTTGTGTTGATCATAAAATTAAAATGTGATATTTTTTTGTGAAATGTGGAGGATAGGTGGGTGGAGGCTATTGAAAAATGTGAGATTTTTTAGTTCTAACAAGATTAAGGGTTGAGGGTCGAGGGATTAGGGTAGAGAGTTTACTTGGGTTTAAGGGTTTAAGGGTTGAGAGATTACTAGGATTGACTAGGGTAGAGGGTATTGGGACGTTGAGGGTAGAGGGATGTAGAGGGTTTAACGGTTTAGGGTTTAGGGTATTGGGTTGAGGGTATAGGGTTGAGGGATTAGGATTGAGGGTATAGGGTTGAGGGATTAGGGTAGAGAGGGAGGGATGGATTAAGGGTTGAGGGTTGAGGGTAGAGGGTAGAGGGGTTTACTAGGGTTGAGGGTTGAGGTTGAAAGGTAAAGGTTAAGGGTTTAATGTATAGGAGTGGAATCGGAGGGTAGAGGGTAGAGGTTTAGGGTTGAGGCTTGAGGTTTAAGTATAGGGTAGATAAGGGTTTAAGGTAAATATTAAAGTTGAAGAGATTAAGGAGTTGAGTATATATAGTTGAGGATTAAAGGTGAAAGGATGGGTCAGGGATTGAGGTATTAAGGGTTGAGGGTTGAGGGTAGAGGGTATAGGGGTTTCTTAGGATTTAGGGTTTAAGGGTTGAGGTTGAGGATTAGGGTTGAGGTTGAGAGTGAGGAGTTGAGGGGTTCTTAATGTATAGAATTATAGATCGGTGCAGGGGTAGAGGGTTTACTAGGCCTTGGTAGATTTTGACCCATTTTTTGACGGCAAGTCTGTGAAATTTGGCTGGTGATAGCTATTGATAGCGTCCAAATTTTGATGACATTTGAAGCGATCAAAATTTTGATCACGATAATAGCAACAAACTCTTGCGTCGAAAATTATGATAGACGATCGTCGAAAAATGGTCAAATCTACCGGTGAGGGGTTTAGGGTTTAGGGTTGAGGTTGAGGATTAAGGGTTGAGGTTGAAAGTGAGGGTTGAGGTTTAATGTATAGGGTAGATCAGAGGGTAGAGGGTAGAGGGTTTAAGGGTTGAGGCTTGAGGGTTTAAGGTATAGGGTAGATCAAAGGGTTTAAGGTAAAGTATTAAGGGTTGAGGGATTAGGGTTGAGGGTAGAGGGTTGAAGGATTAGGGTAGAGAGGGAGGGATGGATTAAGGGTTGAGGTATAAAGGGTTGAGGGTTAAGGGTAGAGGGTATAGGGGTTTACTAGGATTTAGGGTTTAAGGATTGAGGGTTGAGGGATTAAGGGTTGAGGGTTGAGAATTGAGGGTTGGGGGTTTAATGTATAGGGTAGATCAAAGGGTAGAGGGTAGAGGGTTTAAGGGTTGAGGCTTGAGGGTTTAAGGTACGGGGTAGATTAGAGGGTAGAGAATTGAGGGTTAAGGGAAATTTAATGTATAGGGTAGAGGGTTGAGGGTACCGATAGAGGGTTGAGGGATGTATATGGTTCAAGGATTAGGGTTGAGGGTCTAATATATAGGGTAGAGGGTATATGGGTTGTAGACACGTAAAATGTACTGATTGACATTGTGCATCTGATCTTGACCACTAACATCGTTTCATCCTGAATCATCCTTCGGTCTAACCATTTAATCAAATACCCCTATCTGATTAAATTTATCAATATTCCTCTCTTTATTAAATAAACCAGTTATCTAATTAAGTCACCTCTTCTCGATAATTAAATTAATCATCTATTTTATCATTTTCTCATTGTGTTCTTCATTTCTTTTCCTAATTTTAAATTCATGGGGAATCCTTGTTCTTACTTGCATTTGATATTCAAATGTGTTTCTTCTTATTGTTTTGCAGGTCTTAGGATTAGGGTTCTCACATTTGGCACTAGAAGGAGGGAAATCTCACCTTTCAATCATGTTTTTTTATCAAATTCATGTGTTTTTCTTTGTTTACAGGTTCAGCGTCGCTGTTCAGCACCGCTAGTTCTCCAGCGTCGCTATACAGGACTGTTGGAGATTCAAACTACGACACTGAAGTATTCCTACCCAAGATTTTGAATTTCAAATTGCGCCGCTTGACCAATCTGACTCGTGGGAATTTTCAAAAAAATCAAACAGCGATGTTGGCGAAAAGGGCGACGCATTTGAGCTCACTAGTGGGGTATAGAGCACCGTGGCCGGTGAAGATGGTGCCATACAACACCGCTAGAGAAATCAAAGCTGCGATCTTTTGATCATGGGGTTCTTGGCAGCTGCTAGGATAAAAGTTGAAATTTCATTTTCGCCTTGGCGCCTTTTTGTCAAATGATAAGTTTATCTTCTATTTTACGCTTTAACCTCTATGTTTTTTGTAGAATTTGGTGATTTTCTTTCTTGTAGGTTGGATCAATTAAGAAAACAAAAAGAAAGAAGCATGATGATGGTATTCCTAAAAATCAAAGTGTTTTTAAACACTTTAGTATTTGTTTAACACTCTTAGGAAATTGTTGTCCATTTTTGCTCAGGATACTAATTTCGTTTGGGCTTTTAAAAAGAACCTTTTCAATTTTTGCAAAGGCTTAAAATGAACATTAGGACTACAACTTACTAGAGTTTATTTTTTGGTTAACAATTGAACAAAACAACTCTCATTTTTCCTTTGGTGCTTTAAAAAGAACTCACAATTGCTTTGTGGCTCTAAAATGAACAAGTACAACTTTGTCTTCGTGATGGCTTACTTAAACTAACTTTATTGAAAAAGGATGTATGCGCTTCTCATGCGCTTCTCTCGCGCTTTATAGTGATCTTGAGAATCAAAAGGCCTTTTTTGTGATTTTAGGTTGAGATAAAGCAATCACCTCTACACTTCATTTTGGGTTTAAAATTGAACAAAACATTGTGCGAGTGTGAGTACAACATTATTGCGTACATTCTCTCTCTTTATGTTGCAAACAAAGATTGATCGAGTTACGGATATTGTCTTTACTCGCTTTTGTTTATCTTAGAGGGCTTGCCTTGGGGGAAAAGTACTCACCCAAGGGAACGACTCAACTGGTAACACTCTAAATCCAAGAGTATTTCCAACCAGGATATAAATGTGGATATTAGAATAAACGACAATATCACACAGTTAGCTCTGATGAGATGGATCTAAAAAGGGACTCTCACTGTATGGGTCAATATCCATGAACGGAAAGTCCTGATTAAAACCCATGTTTTAGAATTGCCAAAATCCTTGATCTATTTGTTGGTACAAGAACGGTCGTTCTGAAGCTGCCCCACACTTTTACGGTCTTTTAGTAGAAATGGAAAGCATGCCATGGGAGTTCCATGGGTGTTGATGCTTGGCTGCCCCGAATGACGTTAGTGAGTCGTGGAGGGGAGCTAGTGGGATCAAGCATCTAACCATTCGCTAAAGATAAGCGTAGCTGGACTTGTCCAAGTGGGGACTCAACAAATATTGTCTTCCATATCCATAGGTTTGTACTTATTCTTGGTTACAAAATGCTTTGCTTGTTTGAAAACATCTTGGAAACAAACACTTAAACTTCATCATCAAAATTTCAAACCCTTTAGGAGACAAATACAATTGACTCAATTCAAGTATTATTGCTTTCCCTTGGGATTCTATCCTTAGAGGTTTCTAAACACTTGGATTACATCTCAATTTTTCTACTAAAGATAAACAATAGGTAACCCTTGCCTTGAATTCATCAAATTTCTACATAACATACTTTGTGGGATTCGAAGAAATTAAGACATTAGACATCTAGTTTGGAAACCTAACCAAAAAAAGTGTTTGTGGTAAAATAAAGCCACTAAGCAAAGATAAACAAAATGAACTCTCACATGTGTTGAAACCTCATGATTTACAAAAATTCAAAACCCAAAACAAAAGTCCTTGATTCAAAATATGGAAATGTATGCTCAAATTGAACCACTTATTGGTTATAAAATTCTATAGAAGCATTGCATGTTCTTCAATACCGAGGTTTAGGTAAAAAAAGTGTATTTTTTAGGTTCATCTTAGGATCAAAAGAAATAAAAATCTTTTTTCTCATCCATCCTTCAAACATCAAACCAAAGATCATCTCACCATCACCTTTTGAGAAATCTTGAAATTATCCTTCATGCTAGGCTTTTTGGCAAAAGTCAAAATCATCAAATCCTTGAGACAAAATCCTTGAAATTTTTATCAAATCATCTTTGGCTAGGTATGTGTAGATGCATCCTTTTGCATATACTTAGTCAAAGTTATCAAACCATCTTGTTTAGCTAGGTATATGTAGATGCATCCTTCTTCATATGCTTGGTTAAATTATCATCTTGTTTTAATAGGTGTGGGTAGATGCATCCTTCTCCCTACACATATTCAAAATATCATCCTTTGAGAAAATCTACCCCTTAGATAATCATCCAACATATTAGGGTCTATTTTTTCAATCAAAGCAAACAAAAATCAATCAAATCAAGGGCAATCCAAAGAATCAAAAAATCAAAATCCAAAACATATCTGAAAGTCCCAAAAGTCTAGCATCCCTCTCAAGATTTATCAAAAGACCAAGCATCCACATCATCCATCTCATCATCATCATATCACCTTTTGATCCTCAAGATATCCTAAAATTTTCTCTTTTTTGCATAAAGTAAAGATCAATCCAAAGAATTAAAAGATTCATCTCCCATATTCTTGAAAATTGATGCTTGTTTTATGGTTCAAACTAGATCTCAATACAAGAAGAACATGGAAGCCGACAAAGAAACACCCGCTTCAAGTGATCTAAGCCAAACGAACGTTGAAATAAATCCAGTTGAATTAAGCAATCCTTTGACTATCTCATCATCACAAAACCCATATGAGGAAATCCAAGGAGAAGACCTTACCTTTGGGATGTCGCATGAAGAAATAACTGAAATGCTCCAAAATCCAGAAAACCATAAGATCATCAACATCATGATGAGGCTTAACCCTTCACTATACATGCTTGAACTAGCAAAGCAGGGGCCAAATTACCTTCTTCTTTCGATGTAAGCTCTATAGTGGAACCATCTTTGGAGGTCATGCCTTTAATTTCATCCACACTCCCCATCTCATCTACACCCCCATCCCAAAGCATCACTCAAAACATTCCACAAATCATGACATCTTTTGCTCCAACCCAACCCAATGTTAATAAGGGAAATGCATTTCTCAATGCTATTCAAACACACCCCCTTGTTAATAATCAAGATTTGGATGCAAATACCATTTTGGAACAAAACATACCCCAAAATCCATTACATAAGTATGTTCCTCTCACTTTCCATAATCCTAATGATCCATCATCATCATCCTTCCATGCAACACCTCAAACTTCTCTCCTCACAAATTTGCAAGAGGAAGGTGACATGTTCGGACCTGGGGGAGTTTTCGACACCACATCATTTTCTCAAGAACTCACACCCCTCACATTTTCACCCCTCCCACCATTACCACCATTATCCACACCTCTACTTGGCTTGGGGCTTCCACCTTTATCAAATATCAGTCAAACCAACATTCCAAACACCAATCAAAACATCATGCCAAACTCTCAAAACTTGTCATCGATATCGCAACAACAGATGACAACTACACAAGCAATCGCAACATCATCAACTACCCCCGTAACATCACAAAGCATGGTCTCTCAAGGACCAACCACATCAACAACACCATTCACCACTCAAACCACCAACATGATAGCACCATTCACCACTCAAACCACCAACACGACATCACGGCTCACCAACACCACAAACGCCATTTTGAATCTGCCACCACCCCCACCACCACCAAATTTCAATTTAACAAGCCAATACATCATGGCATTGCAAGCCGCTCACCAAGCTACTTATCAAAAGGCACTCCTGAAAGTGAAAAAGCAAAAAGATGCACAAATAGCTGCCTAACAAGCCGCCCAAATGGCACAACAAGCACAACATGTTGCACAAGCCCAAGCCTTATTGCAACAACAACAACAACAAGCCATTCAAGCCGCACAAGCTTCTCAAGCAGCCCAAGCAGCATTACAAGCACCAAGGGTTTCCCAAGGCTCAAGCCAGCAATGTCAGGCGCAATAAAGCCTGGCTTCTTGCAAAAGGAACAAGGCCTGGCTGCGGAGATATCGACAGGCAATGAAACCAATGTCAAAAGGTGGCAAGGAAGCGTGATTGGCGGCCCAACAACAACAAGTGTTGTTGGAACAATAACAAGCACAACAACAGGAAATCCTAGCACAACAAAAACAAGCACAACAACAAGAAATCCTAGCACATCAACAACAAGATCAAAAAGCGTTGTTCATACAGCAGCAAGTGCAAGCATGCTTGAGAAACAGGAAAATGTTAAATACCGTCAAAATATACACCAACCAGCCCACCCATCCAGCCCATGAAATCGAAACACCCCGAACACTAAATCCCACCCGATCCATGGAAATGGGGGAGTAGCGACACAAATCAGTTGTTCTCACGGCAAGTGCTTTCGATCTTCGATCAAAGGCAAACCATAAAACACCAAGCAACTTGTGTCCCTATCCATTTAGTGAGGGCCTAGTGATGAGAGCCATTCCTCAAAGGGATTTGAGATCCCAAGGGGTTGAAAGAAAAATATCATGGGGTAGGAAGTACGAAGAAGATCACATCCAGGAATTCTAGGTTCATTGCATGGAAGTCACATCACGGCGATACTTATTTGATGTGGCTATTTCCTAGGAGTTTGGATGGCCATGCTATGGAATGGTTCCTCTCACCTACTACGGGGCATCGAGAACATTCCAAAAAGAAATTATAGATGCATTCATTAAAAACTACGCATGCAATATTGCAATGGATGTCAATCTAGAAGAACTCTCAGCTCTGAAACAAGGAAAAAATGAATAATTTGCTTCATTCCTACAATGATGGCAATCCATGGCCAATCAGAGCAAATGGACCATGCCCGAGGAACAACTAGTTGCACCATTATATCCAACCTTGACGACCTCTTGGCAATTCATCTCAAGGTACAAGGAATCACCACATATGACCAGTTGATCTCCAAGGCGATCAGCATCGAACGAGCCCTTATGACATAACCTGTAGGATCAACTTCATACCCCGAACAACAAAACAACCGCCCACTCGCCAATTACAATGATAAACCTCACACATGGGAAAGGAACAAAAATGTTACTAATGATGGTGTTGTTGATGCCAAAGTGGTCATCAGTGCCCCTCGCCAAAATACACCCGCATCACAAATCCAAGTCCAACACCAAAACAATCATCAAACAATACAACAACCAAACAACAATCCGATAATTAACAATCTCAATGATCAAAGGGGACCACCCCAACAGAGCAAGAATTATCCCAAGCGAAAGTACACCGCTCTGGGGGAACCACTTGAAGTCATCATGAAGAAGCTGATAAACAAAAAACTCATCAAAGCGCCCACTTATGAGAATTACCAAGAACTGGATGTGAAACCTCCTTGGTATAATGAGAATCAACTTTGTGACTTCCATAAAATCAAAGGGCATACCACGAACAGTTGTATGAGGCTAAAAAACATAATTCAAGATCTCATTGATCAAAGAATTATAAATGTGGAACAGCCAACAGGAAACCAAGATCTTAAGATATACATGAATCTGATGCCTAACCATGGCAATAAAGGGAATAATAATAACACTGATAAGGGAAAAGGCACCCACACAAATGTGAATCATGTGTATGAAACTATCGTTGTGTCCCTAGATGAATATTGCACAGTCATCACCATCAAAGGCGCCCATGCCAATTGTGGAGTCACCACAAGAGGCGAAAAAGTTACCATCACAGGATCATCCCAGCCAAACAGAGTCACTGCATCTAGATCTATCCCTCATGGATATAACTTCCTTGATCAGCTCAAAAGAATGCTAACACAAATCTCCATCATGGAGTTGCTAAAAATCTCATCTGCCCATAGGAAAATCCTTGAGGAAGCGTTGGCTGCATCCACTGTCCCCGTAGATCTTGATGCAAAACAATTCCAAGCTATGGTTGGAAATATCATTACGCCAAATCTCCTCACATTCTCCTACCAAGATTTCCCCGCTCAACCATTTCACAACCGTTCGCTCCACTTAGAAGTCATAGTACAGAAAAGCAAAGTCAAAAGGGTCTTGGTGGATGGAGGTGTGGGCTTGAATATATGTTCTCTCAAGCTCATCAAACAATTAAAAATCTCAAAAGATTCTATCAACAAAGGAAAGGGTATCACAATAACAGCATATGATGATCAAGAAAGAGTATCCCAAGGGTGCACGATCAAACTCCCTATTCAAGTAGGGCATGCTATCATGGAAACCACTTGTCAAGTCTTGGATCTCGACTTGTCATATAACATCCTCCTAGGACATCCATGGATTCATGCAATGAAGGTAGTAGCATCAACTTTCCATCAATGTGTGAAATTCACACATGAGGGACAAGAAGTTATCATCCATGGAGATCTCGAACCCTTCTCCTATTGCAAAAGCGTTGAAGCAAAGTACTATTAAATCCCCCAAGAACCAAAAAATGTGAGAACCCCAATCCTAACACCTGCAAAACAATAAGAAGAAACACATTAGAATATCAAATGCAAGTAAGAATACCCCTATCTGATTAAATTCATCAATATTCCTCTTTTAATTAAATAAACCAGTTATCTAATCAAGTCACCTCTTCTCGATAATTAAATTAATCATCTTGATCTAATTATCCTATTTAATTAAATAATTAATGTTATTTGATTAAATCTCTAAAGTCTATCTATTAAATTAAATAAATTAAAACCTTATTTAGTTTAATCTAACATCATCCATTTTAATTAAATAAATCAAAATCTTTATTTAATTAATCTCTTATCACATTCCTCTCATATTTGATTTAAATAGAATCCACAAATTTAAGATTGGAAATAAGTCGTAATCATTCTAACCCTCTTTATTAAATTAATTAACTTTGATTAATTTAATCTCCTATCATGTCCTTCCTCAACACCGCGCACATGAAAATGGAATTTAATTGATTTATTAAATCTCTATTTTCCTCAACCAAGGCATCTTTTTGAGATATTCTCCAAGAGTTTGAATTTGTTGAAATGACATGCAAGAGGGAAGGAAAAATCCATTGAATGCCACTTGGCTCTAGGAAAAGGACATGAAGAGAGTAAATTCCTTGTTGGATGTACATGTCCACTTGGATGGCGCAGTTTGAAAAGATTCTTGTCGATACAGAACCACTACGTCGCACTTTAGAAATGACCCCGCGGGCCATGAGCTCAACATCGGAGTTTGGAATTTATTTTCAAACTCCAAACTCCATCGCTACGGTGCAATCTGACACCGAGCAATGCAGTTTGATTTTTGAGCGGCACTATATAGTGCCACTGCAGAACGACTGACTTTGAAAGCATTAAATGAACGCTAAAAATGAAAAATAAAGCTCAAGTAAGGATCACTTACCGATGCCCCAATGTCGGGTGACCACTGATATGTCCGGACTGCATCGGAAGCTATCATTGTGCCATATCGTTAGGAGGTCAGAGCTCAAATCTCAAGGTTGCTAGATGGTTGTGTGTGAAAATGAATTGAAAGTGACCCCTCAGAGCCTTTTTAAGCTTGAAAATTAGGGTTTTTTCACCCCAATTGGCTATCCTGCTAGGGTTTTGAACCCTTGAGCTTGTTTTTGTCTAGTTGAGGCCTTTTTTACATCGTTTTATTGCATTTAGACACGTTTTTGGCCTCCTGGAGCCTTTTTGGACTTGTCGGGCACCTTGTCCTCTATTTTTCGCGAGATCACCCAAAAATTGAAATTTTCGTCCAATCTCTTGAGGGGGCAATATATTGGCATGTTTTCTCTCGCTAGGCAGTAGTGGGGCAAGATTTTAAAAAAATGAATTTTTTTAGCTTTGATAGAAATCGTTTATTCTTTGAACCAACACAACAAGTGCATTTGCTTCAAAGAGGGGAAAAATGTAGACACGTAAAATGTACCGATTGACATTATGCACCTGATCCTGACCACTAACATCGTTTCATCCTGAATCATCATTTGGTCTAACCATTTAATCAAATACCCCTATCTGATTAAATTCATCAATATTCCTCTCTTAATTAAAATGACCAGTTATCTAATTAAGTCACCTCTTCTCGATAATTAAATTAATCATCTTGATCTAATTATCCTATTTAATTAAATAATTAATGTTATTTGATTAAATCTCTAAAGTCTATCTATTAAATTAAATAAATTAAAACCTTATCTAGTTTAATCTAACATCATCCCTTTTAATTAAATAAATCAAAATCTTTATTTAATTAATCTCTTATCACATTCCTCTCATATTTGATTTAAATAAATCCACAAATTTAAGTCAAATAAGTCACATCATTTAACCCCCTTTATTAAATTAATCAACTTTGATTAATTTAATCTCCTATCATGTTCCATCCTCCAGCTTTTACCACTTGCACATGAAAATATATTTAATTGATTTATTAAATCTCTATTTTCCTCAACAAGGCATCTTTTGGGAATATTCTCCAAGTTTGAATTCAAAATCCAAGTGAACATGTACATCCAACAAGGCATTTACTCTCTCTTACATTTCCTTTTCCTAGAGCCAAGTGGCATTCAATGCATTTTTCCTTCCCTCTTGCATGTCATTTCAACAAATTCAAAATTCAAAAATAAGTATTTATTGGCACAATCATCAAAACTTGCACATGCTCCATCCACTCATAGGTTGACAAGTGGCATCTTGCCATTGGTTGAATGTTAGTCCCACATTGCTCTATTTTGGATATTCATCCATCTTGGCATTCTATAAATAAGAGGCTTCATTCCTTATTTGATCATCCACAATTTGAGTAAACTTACTATGCTCAAATATTTAGCAAATTCCATCCATTATCATTGAATCTTAGCTAGGTTATGCAAATTTTTCCATTGGAGCACTCACCATCCTTCATCAAAGTGGATCATTCATCAACATTCATCAAGCTTGCATCATAGGAATTGGGAAAGGGCCAATTTTCACATCAAATTGGCACCAATTCCCCCATGGGATCATGAGTTTGCTAGTTTAATTAGGATCCAATCTCTATTTTATCATTTTCTCATCGTGTTCTTCATTTCTTTTCCTAATTTGAACTTTATAAATGGATTTCATGGGGAATCCTTGTTCTTAATTGCATTTGATATTCTAATGTGTTTCTTCTTATTGTTTTGCAGGTGTTAGGATTGGGGTTCTCACAGGGGTTAATGAGGGATTAGGGCTAGGGTACTTGAGGGTTGAGGGTAGAGGCTGGTAGAGGGTACTTGAGGGTTTAAGCGTTGAGGGATTAAGGGTTGAGGGTTGAGGGATTAGGGTAGAGAGTTTACTTGGGTTTAAGGGTTTAAGGGTTGAGGGATTAGGGTTGAGGGATTACTAGGGTCAACTAGGGTAGAGGGTATTGGGACGTTGAGGATAGAGGGATGTAGAGGGTTTAATGGTTTAGGGTTTAGGGTATTGGGTTGAGGGTATAGGGTTGAGGGATTAGGGGAGAGAGGGAGGGATGGATTAAGGGTTGAGGGTTGAGGGATTAAGGGTTGAGGGTTGAGAATTGAGGATTAAGGGTTTAATGTATAGGGTAGATCAGAGGGTAGAGGGTAGAGGGTTGAGGGTTTAAGGTTGAGGGTTGAGGGTTGAGCGACGTATATGGTTCAAGGATTAGGGTTGAGGGTCCAATGTATAGGGGTTGAGGGTAGAGGGTAGAGGGTCGAGGGTTTAAGGGTTGAGGGATTAGGGTTGAGGGATTAGGGTCAAGGGTATAAGAGGGTACATATTGGCCGGTTGAGGGTAGAGGGATGTAGAGGGTTTAACGGTTTAGGGTTTAGGGTATTGGGTTGAGGGTATAGGTTGGTTGAGGGATTAAGGTTGAGGGTAGAGGGTAGAAGGTTTAAGGTCGGTTTAGGGTTTAAGGGTTTAGGGTTGAAGGACGTTAAAGGTTGAGGGTAGAGGGTTTAGTGTATAGCTAAGACGTTTGAGGGTATATGGTTGAAGGTCGATTAAGGTTGAGGTTCCAATGTAGAGGGTAGAGGGTATAGGGTTTAAGGGTTGAGGGTTGAGGGTTGAGGGATTAAGGGTTGAGGGTTAAGGCTTGAGGGTTTAAGGTTGAGGGTAGAGGATTGAGGCTGGTATATGGTTGATGGATTAGGGTTGAGGGTCCAATCATGTATAGGGTAGAGGGTGCAAGTATAGGGGTTGAGGGTATGTATATGGTATGTACATTGAGGGATTAGGGTTGAGGGTCCAATATTGTATAGGGTAGAGGGTATAGGGTTTGAGGGATTAGGGTTTGACTAGGGTTGAGGGTTGAGGGTTGAGGGATTAGGGTAGAGAGTTTAGTAATTGGGTTTAAGGGTTTAACTAGGGTTGAGGGATTAGGGTCAAGGGTACTAGAGGGTATATGGTTCAAGGATTAGGGTTTAGGGTTCAAAGTATATATAGGGTTTAAGGGTTTAGGGTCTTGGACTTTGGTGAGGTTCAAAATTAGGGTTTCATGAATATTCCTTCATTGGCAGATGATCTGTAATTTTTTGAATTTTGATTACTGCAATCTCCTACTATTTTTGGTGGCTATAAGTGACTGTATTGCTAGCTGTTAGCCTAGTTGTAATCTTTTTCTCTCTTTTGGAAACCTTTGTTGCCTCCTTTTTGTATTATTTGCATTGTTTCAATTAAAAATAAATAAATACTAAACAAAAACAATATGTATATGCAAAAGGAATGTACATTATAATTCCCATTCTTAGTATATTAGTTGAGTTTTTAATTTTATTTTTAAACTGTTTAATTATGAGAATTATTTTTCCCGTAATTGGGAATTATAATGTACATTATTTATTTTACATTATAATTTTATTTGAAAATAATATATATGAGATTATTTGAAATTATTTTTTACAAATTACAAATGAATTAAATAAAACAAAATAAGGGATTTTTTATAAGTTCGAGCATTAATGAAGGGAAATTTGAGCTCAAATTTTAATGATGGCCTAGCATATGAAGCTAGGTATGTAGGATGAAATAGCTGGAGCCTTAGGACATAAAATTTCCATAATGTGAGAGCCTTAGGAGATAAAATTTCTATAGCAATTACAATGAAGTGAAGTCCCTACAATAATTTCATGTTGACCTACTGCATCCGGTTATGGTCGTTTAAGACATGAGTTGAGCCATTAAAATCATTCTTTGTACCGGCTTCGAGTTCTAAGTTAGTTAGTCATCACATATGGTTAATCGTTTAAATGCTCCCTATAGCCGAGCCATAATATTTTTCAATTGACTTACGTTTAATCCATCTCGCATAAGGCGATTCAAAGGAGTGTGGTAAGGTGGTAAATAATAAGAAGATAAAGCATACACCACTATACCGCCGAGAGGGTGAGCAACATATGTGGTAGAGTGGTGTACACCGCAACCTTGCAACAAGAAGTCTTGAGCAAGGCGGTAGAGCGGTAAGCATGGAAGATAAGTGGACACCGCAATACTGCATAAGGAAATTCAAAGGAGTGTGGTAAGGTGGTAAACAACAAGAAGATAAAGCATACACCGCTATACCATCAGGAGGGTGAGCAACATATGCGGTAGAGTGGTGTACACCGCAACCCCATAACAAGAAGTCTTGAGCAAGGCGGTAGTGTGGTAAACATCAGAATGGAAGGGAAAAACACCACCATATCATAGTGGGTATTGTAGACACCGAAATCTGGTTTAAGCCTGTGACTTCCATATTCTGCATAATTCGTATTATTCATGGTCATGATTAAATAATGTCAATTATTTAATTATACATCTTAACATTAATTCTTCTATTAATTAAATAATTTCAATTATTTAATTAATTCACTTTTCTTTATTTCTTCTATTAATTAAATAAACGCTTGTTATTTAATTATGTTACTAATTAACCTTATTCTTCCAGTTAAATTAAATAAATCATTATTTAATTTATTCTTTATCATATTCCAACTATAATTAAATAAATTCTTAATTTATTTAATTATTCATTTTGAGTCATTTCATCACTTAGTTAAATAAATATTATTTATTTAATTATCCTTTGAATATTGTCTCTTGAATTAAATGAGTTATTTAATTCATAAATTCTATTTTAACACATTCTTCTATATTTTAGATAATTATGTGAGTTATCTAAGTATTCACTTTTACTCAACTTGACATCTATTTTAATCTTTCAGTTAACTATTCATTTGATGTCTGAGTGGCATTCTCGAGTAATCTCCTCGTCTAACCATTCAATCGTCCAGTTCTAACTCATTTGCGTGCACATGCATATTAATTAAATATTATTATTTAATTAATTAAGTGTTGTGCATGCATTCGAACAAGAGTCGTTATAATCAATCTTTATCTTTGTCATGCAAAGATATTTCTAATGTTTTCGAATCCGAACTGAAGATTAAATCATTTATTTAATCTTTAATTCTATCAGTTATCAGAATGCATGTCTAATCAGTCAATCTCAACCATCCGTTGATCTTTTGATCTTGGCCTGTCGTTTGAATAATCAATTTTCTATAAATTGATTTGTCATTCTTCATTCCAATCTCTCTCGAAATCTCTCTTGAACTCTCTCGCGAATTTTACAACTTTTGAGAGCACTTTTGTCTTGAATCTTCAATATTTTGCTAATCACTATCTTAGGCTATACTTGCATGAACTTGAAAATCTGAGGGAAATTATACTACACAAGCAAAATGGAGAAGGGAAATCGAGATGAATCATGGAATTACGTTTGAAAATTGGTGAGATTGTTCTAGTTTTTAATTACGTTTTTGACTTCCTATGTTCTTTGTTGCTTAACGAATGAATTTGCATTTTAGATTTTAGTATTGTATGCATGTGTGCTTCTAATCAATCTTCCTTGTTGTCTATTGTGCAAAGCTTTTATTTGGCGTTACAGGTATAATAAGAGACAGTGGTAGTACGATAATCATGGCATCACTACAATTTACAACAATAAATGCCCTCACACATGCTTCAAAATTAATTTCAAGGATTTCAGCTTGTTGGGAAACTATCTGGCGAAGAATTGGCATTAATACTGATACGACTAAATAACATGCCCTCAAAAGCAAGTGAATTTTCCTAAGACTATGCTCACTTGAAATGCATTGTTGTGGATGGAGTTGAGGACGCCGAGAAAAGGAGCTTTGCGAAAGATGAGCACTCAGGCAAGTGCACGAATAACTGTCTAAAAAGCTTGATTGGTGTAGTATTTGGTAGTGCTCTATTATTTGAAGTCATAGTAGGAAAAATTGAAATATTCCTCCTTAAAGAAAACAATCAGAAGTAAAAGAAAGTAAGGCCAAAATTAAGGAAGAAGAACCTAAGGTAAAGAAGAGACCATTCCACCAGTCTATATTAGATATACTTCCAGGATCAACCAAGGAGGAAAATAAGAAATTTATTGTAGACACTGCACAAGGTTGTAGGGATGTTTTCATTCCCAAATCCTTGTGGGACTCATTTTGGTATTTTTACAGTAAGAGAAATGAGAAGATTCTAGTGTCAAATCCTTGGATGTTTGATTTAACAAAGTTGATTGTCCCAAACGTGTTTATTGATATGGTTTTTATCAGATTACTATCCAAGCATTATCACTCTGCAACCAAGACAATAAGTTTTCCAAATGGCTCAATATTGGTAGAGGTAACCAGAGTTGCTATCATTGAGTGCTTTGGCTTAAACAAGCAGACTTTGACCAAAATAAACCTACAGAAGAGCGAGGAAGATTATAAGAGGTTAAGAAGAACTTATAGAAGTGATGAGCTACCCCTATATATGAAAAGAGGCATTAGTAACAAAACGATTCCCATTTCTACTTCCAATATTGAACCATTCACTGTGACAAATTTTCAATATTATTTTGTGAATACATATCTAGCTCTTTGCCAAGTACTAGGGGTGGATGCTCAAGATAAAATTTCAATAAGCTTGATGATGATGGCCATGAGAATTCAAAACCCTAAGACTAATATTGAGTATGACTTTGCTTCATACCTTGAGAGGGCGTTGGATGATGAATTCTCACAAGTCATAGAGGATAGAGCACCGATTACATTCAGACACTATTCCTTACTATTCCATTTGATACTATACCAGAATTGGGACCATTGGACTAAACAAATGGACTTGGATACAATGGATGAGCAAAGGAATGCCACACCTATCCAAAAGTGGTGCTATATTTGGGATAGTTGGTGCAAGAATTCAAGCTTTGCTATATTCTATGAAGACTTTGTGCACAAAATCCTTCAAGTTCTTGGTTATTCAATGCCAATACTTCCAAACAAAATGCAACAATTGTTAAGACCTTTGGCCCTGAGACAGGAACATGGTCACACACATAATTTTGGTGATTGGTTCTTTTTCACAGAAGTTACAATAATAAGAATCTATGGCTTCCCTACTGCTCCACACATATTGCTAAAGTTTGTGCCCCTCAGATTAGAATTTCTTGAATTTATGTGGAAAAGGATGTAATGCACAAAAAAAAGAAGGGCACATTTTTTCCAAACTTAACCAAATGTGGAGACTGGATAGTAGACTCAGATACATTGGAGGAGTTGCAATATTACTTGAAGACAAGATATGCATTGGGTTCTAAAAAAGCAAGAGCCTTTGTCCCTAAAAATCATATGAATAACATAAGGCATAATATTCTTACCAAAATGACAATGGCACACCAAGTAGATTATGACAAAGATGTGATAAGAAGTTGCCTTAATTTTCTAGACGCATCCCTCAAACAAAAGAAATGGTAGGTTATAATGAAGCTTGAAGGAAGGAAGAAGCAAAATGATAGAATTTTCCTTGGCTATTTCGTTGAATAAAAATACCCCATCAGGAGGATCAATCAGATAATTGATAAATTTGAGGATTTATATGCTAAAAAAGAAGTGTATCTTCAGGAACATGGTGGTAAGATAACTACAAATCAAACCCCAGACACAACATCAGAGTCTCCCATGGAGCAATTGCCTCCCAAGAGACAAAAGACACAGAGCATTGAGCCATTGGTACCTTATGAGGAGAGTGAAGGGGTGGGAGATACTGAAGATGTGGCCATTGTATGGAAATCATTAAAGGGTGATATTGAGGTTGATCAACCCATCCATGAGACTAGCACCCATAGGCATGAGGAAAGAATGGATGATGTAGAAAAAACAAGTGCAGAGATACATGAAGATGAGAGAGAAAATGCTGCTAGGAGGTTTATAGAGGATGATGATTTCATCAAGACTCCAAAGTTTATGGATTTCTAGATAAAGATGAAGATAAAAGAAATTGAAGAGAAAATGGAGTTAGATGAAGTGGGAATTGAAGAACTAGAAAAGAATCAAATGGTGGCACATAACTTCAATGAATTGAGGGTTGACCACATTGATATTAGCCCTCAGAAAGCTAGAGAGATGATTTTGAAGAGAAACATGCTCATTTTTCCTAGGTTGGAATTAAAGAAAATGTTTTTGCTTGATCAAGTATGGGCTCAAGAAGATCCAATGTTAGTTACAAAGTTTGAATCTGATGAAGGAGTAAGTAGAAATGGGTATAAACCCAAAATTGAAACCCTAGCCATTTGGATCAAGGAAAAGAAAACACAGAAGCCTAAACTATTGGATGTAATATAGGAAATCAAAGGGGCAACAGTGGTAAGAACAATTTAGGACACCACCCCTTTGGAGGAAACCATAATGATCATGTGCTCAGCCATGTTCACTCGTGCTACTGTTAAGGGATGGAGGGCAGATTAAAGGAGTATGAAAGGGGACAAAAGTTCTTAAATGATGAAGTTAATAAACTGTTTATGGAGAATGTAAAATTGAAAGAATAGTTAAAAGGAGTAGGAACTTCACAAAGCAAGGATATAGTGTTATTTAAGCCTCCTAGTGCTCCATTAAATATTGTACAGAGCATTCTAGCCGAGCAAGAAAAGGCTCCTGAGAAGGAAGTGGATGAAATGAAGGAGGCTCGGGATGAAGTAAAAATGAAAGTTTATGAAAATATGGAAAATATTCTTGAGTATAGAATAAAGTTGGTTATTGATAAACTGGATAGTGTACATGATAGTTATAAATCACTTCAACAAGCAATTGATCAAATAAAAGCATGTGTATGCTTGTATTGGACCCCCTGTTTCAAAGGTGGCAGCCTATTCACCACACTTTATCTAAGTTATGCAGAGTTCTACAAAGGAGTCTTGATGCTCCTACAACATGAAAACTGATTGAGAAAATAGTAAAAATGATTGTTGATGAGTTTCAATATATACAAGGGGAGGATAAGAGGATTGTAGCACAAATGGATTCCTTTCATACCTTAAAACAATGGTATACACTGAAAATTGTGAAAGATGATGGTCAAGTAAAAAACTTGGATGAATGGAAGAAGGAATTTGGTCAGGTTATTCATAAGTGTTTAACCCATGTTCAGGGGGATAGTGACACCAGTCTTCACAGGCTCAATTTGATCATGGATGGATTGATTTCTCTTGATGCTGGATCTCTAAAATTTGTCAATGATACAAAGGAACTACTGGATAGTCGATGGCAGACACATCTTGCAAACATACCAAAGATTCAGGAATATCAGTGGCCATAAGATTTTATGATGTATCAATGGGAAGAGAAGTATTTGGCTTCAGATGAGTAGGACACTAAGGTGAGGGCATCTGGATGTCTATCATGGAGAAGAAATCTTTGCCAGATCGATGATCACGGGCTTTCTACGTTGATTAAAGGAAACATATGTCTAAAGTGTCTTAATCCTTGTTATTTCTTCAATTATGCAAATTAGTTAGTTGTTAGTGAAAGAAGTGGTTTTGAAGGGTCGTCTCTTTTTGTAAAAGTACTAAAGCTTGTTGCTTCCTATATAAATAGGAAACCAAGGCCAATTTTAAGAGGATCATCATATCATATTCCATTTTCATTTCCGTTATAGTAGGCATTAGTGAGAAGATAGATTACACATTCCACCCATCCATATCATATCAAAGACTTCTGCTATAAATATATATATATTTGAAACAACATAATGGAGAAGATTGCTCATAATTGGTAATCTATTTTGGTGTTCAATTAATGTGTTAAGTTTCATGCTTATCTATTACTGTGTTGTCTCCAAAGTGGTTTCTTCAAGTTATTTAAATTCATAAGATTTATTAGGGCACATTTTTTGTTACTATGTGATTATTTTGAGCTTATGAATGAAATAGAGCATCTTATTATCAGAGATTCTCCATGACTGTGTTATCATTTTGTATTTTTTCTTCTATTTTCCATACTTATTTCTTCTTATATTTGAATGAATATCAGTTATTGAGCCTCAATACTGTGCTTATGTGAATGAATATGTTGATACAATAAAGCATTTACTGTGGATGTTTTTAGTTACATGTTCAAAATTATGTTCAACATAAAAATGGAAACTATTTAAAAATAATAAAGTTAACAAAGTTGCTTATTTAAATAATTTGAGTTACGTGCATTAATATTTTATTAACTTTTGTGTCTTCACGAACATATGTTGATACAAAATGAATGGAAAAAGCATCCAAGTAATCGTATTTTTTTCTGCCAATAATTCATACCAAAAATTGAACAATTTAAGGATATTGCAACAGGTAATTTGTATTGACACAAATAATATTACTGAAGCATTTCAAATTTTGGGCCATAAGAATCATCCTTTTTTAAACATGGATTAGAAATAATTCTGAAAAATTTAGAAGTCTTGTTCATTAACATTATTGTCTACTACAATGTCATCCAGTGTATCATTGTCAATGTTCATGTGTTCTTTCAAGTATTTAATATTATCATCATCCTCATCTTGACTTGCATCATCTTCATCATCATTGAAATTTGACTGTACACCATCTATATTGTTAGCAGATGTATTTGGATCATCATTTTCTATACCATCCATATTGTTGTCTTCCATAACATCATCTAACTTTGGATTGTTGTCTTCTTGTGCCTAAACATAACCATCTTCAACATCATCATGGCTGTCAATTTCTTCTAATCCCTCTCTCTCATTTTGTTCACCATCATTGTTTTGCTCAATATCCACTAATGTTTCATCAAATACATGCCTTAATCTTGGATCATAATGTATGAAAAACATCCATTTCAGGTCCAAAATATCTTCATAGAAAAATACCTGCACATGAACAAAATACATATATTAGATGTATGTTATAAATTTTTTATTGATTAATAAACACATGTATATATTTGCAATAAAATATTAATTAATAGATTAATGATCACTACGGCTTCTTGTTTGAGTTAAAGAAATACCTGCTCATAATGAATTGGTAGTACATAAGGCTCCTTATCCTTCAGTAGGAAGCATGAGGAATCTATAGAAAACAATCCACTATGGGTATCATGTCTTTGTGTCCTCTCAAATGCTTCATACCATCTACACTTAAAAATACAACATTTAAAAGAGCGGTAATCCAACTCAATGATTTCTTGTATTTTCCCAACATATTGTAGATTCCCTTCAATTATATTATTATCTTTTGAGCTTGATCGACCGGATTACTTGAAGTCAACCATGATGCCACAATCGGAGGATCGTCTCTTTACATCTACAATTTCTACATGATAATGTCAACCATATGCCCACATTGTTGGATATTTCCTTGCCTGTGAAAGACCATTTATTTCAGTGAAAACAAATATAATGACGAATATTAAAATAGTTAATAGTGTCAAAACTGTAAGGAAACAACATTTTGTAAAATTCCAACTGTACCTTTATTTCACATCCTCTAGACATGTTGATTTCATCTTCTGTTATGTTTGAATTTATACCTGCATCTTCTATTTGATTTTGAATTTTTTCAGTAACCCATTCTAGTGTGCAATCTTTGCCCCATTCCCCAAGAAAATTAGTGGGAAGTGGAGTATTCTTTGGGTTCAATCTCTTAAATTGTCTCCTTGCTTCTAACACTTCTTCTCTCTTTTTATCATACAAATCAATCCATTTGTTCATAAAGTCCATGTGGTACAAAATGAACTTGTTGAGTATAGAGCTTTCGTCTACACCTATTACATGTCAACATGTTTATTTCAAACTCCAAATGTCATGTTGTTAATTTGACAAATAAATTATAGAGTAAATTAATGATTGCAAGAAAAGCAACCACATTGATTGTGAATTTACTTACTAATTTCTACTTCAACACCATTAGATTGTGGTTTTTCTCCATCAATAATATCTAATGCTTGTTCTTCATCCTAGATGTGTGGCCCATCTTCAAAATCCTTACCAAGGAATTCACACAAGAAGAAAAATGCTTCATTCAATACATACCCTTCAGCCATGCAACCCTTTGGATGTTCCTTTTGTTGGACATATCTTTTAAGAGTTTTCATATACCTCTTAAAGAAAAACATCCACCTCATTGATACGACACCCGCCAATTCAATGTCATCGACTAGGTGTATAAGTAAATGGACTTGTAGGTCCATGAAACTTGTAGGGAGCTCCTTCTCAAATACACATACAATTTCTGCAATTTCCTTCTTCCACTTTGGCACTTCAAATTCGTGGATCTCCTTAGAGGTCACCCACCTAATATAAGAATAGTAAATTAGTATGAACCTTTAGTCATAAATTAAAATGCAATATAATATCTCTATGTCTCTCACACATGAACATTTCATATAACCACATACCTTGTAAATGCTAAGAATCGACTTATGGAATTCCTTAAGTCAACTGTAAGACAAGAATCCCCTTAATTTCCAATGGCATGATATGCTATCAAACACATTTATGAAAAGGTCATTAGTAATTTTTTCTCACACAACAAAATATCAAAATATATTTAGTACTTAATCAATGTTACCAGTAAATGTTAAGTGATGATATATAATACCTTCATTAAATTATGAAAATCATGTATTTTAAATCCTGTGATATGTCCATCAACTGTAAAAGCTTTAGCCAGTGATGACCCATAACCAATAGGTGTCCTTATTGAACGAATGACATTTTTTAGTTGGTGTAGCTCTTTTTTCTAAAAATCCATGGAGCTTCTGCATATGTTTCATTTTCCCTACTTGGCCACAAATGTTTTCTATCAAATTTGGTATGCAAAAGAGCAATATATCTCCTTGAAGACACGGTGTCCTTCTCTTTGCTTGATATATATCGAAATATAGAATCTAGGACATTTTTAAAGATGTGCATAGGATCTAATAGGTGAGATATTAATAGATCCTTCTAGTAAGGGAGCTCATAAAATATGAATTTCCTTTTCATTTTTGGCATATGAACTACAACTTGTTCTGGTTCTTCAATTGAATCACCCCAATCAAAAAAATCCTCCCAAGCTTTCAATTTAGCATCTTCATACTTCTTAAGCCAATCACCTAGACCCATAATCATGGGAGGGCCTCTATTTTCAACTTTTCCATCAAATTGATTCTTTTGGCAATTTGTAAACCTATGATATAGTGGTAGAAAAACCCTATTGTTTGTGTAAATAAATCTATGTAAATCTTTAGAATACCGCCCTTGAAATTGTTTTGCACATCTTGTACATGCAAATATCCCCTTTGTTTGAAGCCCTACAATTCAACAAGTAATGTTAATAACATCAAAAAAAAGTATAAAACTAAGTATGAAAGTTGGGATGAAAATAAATTATGAGTTTAAATACGTAAATATTTTATCTTACCAGAACAAACACCAAGTCCTGGAAAATCATGAATAGTACAACATAGCACACCATACAACATGAAGGACCTATTTGATGGAGGACGTGATATGTCATACATTCTTATGCATTTCCATAGTGGTTGCATCTCATCAATAAAAGGCGCAAGATAAACATCCATGTTTTTAACTTGATGTTTTCCTGGAACAATGAGAGTCAACATAAGGTGCTCCTTTCTAACACTCATCCATGGAGGAATATTGTATACTATCAACCCGACTGGCCAAACACTATAATTTGAGCTCAGGAAAGAGAATGGGAACACTCCATCAATTGCAAGACCAAACCTGATACTACGGGGTTCATCTTTGAATTTTCTTGGCCATTTTTCTTCTATGTGTTTCATTGCTTTGGAGTTGGCTAGAATTCACATGAATCCATCTTTACTCCTATTCTTTGCATGCCAGTCCATCAATTGTGCAAGTGACTTGCAACAAAACATTCATTGAAGTCTAGGTATAATTGGCATGCAACGTAAAACCTTCTTTGGAACTGTAGGACCTTGTACATTTGTACGATATCTCTTCTCTTTGCATACAGGGCATTCTACCTTGTTCTGATAATCATCTCTATATAAAATGCAATCAATTTTACATGAATGAATTTGCTTATATTAAGTCCCCAACTCAACCAACAACAGATGCTCCTCTCTACAAGTTGATGGCAACACATTCTGTTCAGGGAATATTTTAGTTTTTAGTGCCCTGTAAGATTTCCAGAGATTAAATCAATTGAATGTTTGACTTATGATGAACATGTTTGATATGTCAATCTATACTAGGATTGTTTATATACAATATATGGTTTTAAAATCCCCTTAAAGAAATATAAACAAATTCGATGAATGTTTACGAATTGTGTACACCAATTGACAATGCAAAGTAAGAAATAGATTTCAACTCACTTCAGTAGGGTAGTGAATCCTTTGTTTGAACAACCAAATAGTGACTTTATTTATAATAATATTAATGTGCATGCCAGTTGTGAGGTTCTACTTGCAACTGATTTGAATACGGGTGTCTTCGGTGCTTGCTTGATGGAGTCTTTCAGGTTGTTATCATCAACATTATGTTGGTGGTAATTACCCCTGCTATCATCATTACTGTCAACCATATGATCATTATTGGAATCATTGTTTCCATCCCCAAAAAATATTGTAAGCATTTCATTCAACCCTTCTTCATGCACTGCATTTTCCCTATCATGATCATCATCATTAAGGCTAGGTGGCATCTCTTCAATGTATGCATATCTCATCAGCTCTTCAAATTTCTTAGGTGGTAGAAATCTCTTCAAACTTTCTCTTTTCACCCTGGTATTGTTTAAAGGATGGTTTGGATCATCCTGTCCAAATATTAATAACCCAGTTGGATCATGGGTATTAGTATGTGTTACATCAACATCTTCTACCTATCAACAAATGCAAGCATTATTTAATGTTTTCCAACAATTGGATAAATCATAAATGTATCAATTTCAAATAAATATAATCAAATATGGCTTAAAAAATATAAATAAAAATTGTATGAACATATATACATCAATTGAATAATGGAACATTATTTTATAGACTACCTTTTTTATACAATAATTTAAATAAAACACAATTTTGACAACATAGTTTATAAAACATCAGTCCACACTCATTTATTATTCTTTGGTTTTCTGCCCTTAAGAACATCCTTAGGGAGACCTTGTTCTTCCCTTTTCTTTCACACAGGAGTGTGTTTTAAGAAGGGGTAATCAATCAATAACTCATTCCCAATGGTAAGGTCCTTAATAGCCTCAACCATTATCAACCTATCAACCTCTCTTTCCATATCTCCATCTTTATCATTTATAGCCTCAAAAAATTGACAATTCGGTCTTACATTAGGGTCCCTTCCCTTACTACTATTTATAAATCCTACAATATTTTTGTGTGTCTATGCACACCCATCTATATACATAAGATGACCTCTATTAATTTCTTTTCCACTTTCCAATTGGAGACGATGTGTATACATATTCGAATTTAGACCATATGTTGACATGCTAGGCTTATATTTTGCTAGCCTTCTCTATTCACCACTGTAATATGATGGACCATAATATGGCATTAATCTCCTAGTGGTTTGTTCTAAATTGTTTCTATGTTTAGATCCCACATGTACATTTTGGACAATAAAGAGGCCTAGATTCTCTCCATGAATATTGGAGGGTCGTATCATGTAGTTGTATCCCCAAAATTGAAACACCTCGTACACTCTAGGTAGTTGTTGATCACTAGGCCAAGCACAATATAGTCGATAATCAAACGTCTCTTTGTAAATTGATATCAAACTCAGAGGAAAGTCATCATATCCATCACATTCATTCTCATAGGGTATGTAGTCCACCTTCCCCCTATCTTTAAGCAAATTATGCATCTTTAAACCGGTTCTTGTTCTGTGACTTGTTTTCATCAATTCCTCATCTTTCAAGCTAGTATATTGGCACATATTTTTGTTAGATGTATCATCTGATAAATGCTCATTTCCCTCTAGGCTGGAAGTCGATGATCCAGGAAACTTTAAACCAAGAACTTTATCTTGCAAGTATCCATTGAGAAAAAAATTAGTTATTTAAATAATATAAAACAATGTTTAAATGAAGTATACATGTTATTTATATCAAATTGGAAAATTCCTTACCACAATTCCTATTGGATTTGAATCAATTATAGGAGGCATACTACTGATTGGAAGCTCATCATATATGTAATGTCTTTGTACAATTGTTTATTTGAATTTTTTCTTTCCACGACATACAAAAAATCCACAAACAACAATTTTCTCAATGTATTCATCCCATGTACTATAGTCCTGACCAACCTCTTTTTCAGTGCAATCATTTGTTGTGTCTGGAAGATCCATTGTCATATCCTCTTCCACCCACTATCATCTACATGATTTAGCAGTTTTAGGTCCATGTCCATGTACATATCTTCTTCTTTTGGCAGTTGAACACTCAGGCTTTGCATTTGCTTCAATCTCCATCTAAAATAATCAACATGCATTAATTTATGTCAAGATTGGATAATACATTATAAATTTCAATAATACCGTGAAAAAAGATGGACGTATCGCAAAATGCCATTAGATCATTTTTTCCTAAGTTAAGTCAAAATTTGAATACTTGATGTCCTGCTTCATCTGTTCTGTCCTCATTTGATATGACACGGTCTGTTGCCATGGCCTTGTCTTGCCCCTATAATACACAACATAGTAAATAATGTTTACTACACCAATTATATCATTTCAACGAATATGCTATCCAACACAAAACCTCACTTTAGTCATATCTTTTCTTAAAGTATTCATCCCATGTACTATAGTCCTGACCAACCTCTTGTTCAGTGCAATCATTTGTTGTTTTTGCATGATCTATCATATCCTCGAACACCCACTATTTTCTACATGATTTAACAGTTTTAGGTCCACGTCCATGTCCTCTTTTGCTAGTTGAACGCTCAGGCTTTGCATTTGCTCCAATCTCCATCTAAAATAATCAACAACATGCATTAATTTATGTCAAGATTGGATAATACATTATAAATTTCAATAATACTGTGAAAAAAGATGGATGTATCACAAAATGCCATCAGATCATTTTTTCCTAAGTTAAGTCAAAATTTGATTACCTAATGTCCTGCTTCAGCCATTGTGTCCTCATTTGACATGACACGATCTATTGCCATGGCCTTCTCTCACCCCTATAATACACAACATAGTAAATAATGTTTAGTACACCAATTATATCATTTCAACAAATATGCTATCCAACACAAAACCTCACTTTAGATGACTCATCTAGTTGTATAGGGGTCATTTCTGAGTTCACAAATCTAACCTCCATTAGTTTTGCACCCACAAAATTGACAGGGGATAAGGAATAGATAAAATAGGGAACCATGATTGCTCCAGGTTGGTACATATGAAGATGAAGTCAATTTAGGATCAATTTATTTATCAACTTTCAAGAAAAATAAATCATTTTGTAATGCTAGGTGCTAAATTAGGTGCACTTTGTGCTGCCTTTTGCATCCCAAACAGATTACATTTTTTTGGCTAGAAGGCAGGGCTAAATTAGGCGCACTTTGCGCCTTCTTTTGCATCCCAAACAGATAACATTTTTTTGGCTGGAAGGCGACACTAAATTAGGTGCACTTTTCTATTGCAACTATTGCGTCGACTACTAAATCAAGAACAAAAAATTAAAACTTCTCACATCAAGAAGGAAGAGATGACAAGAGAAAAAAGTCACGAGGAGGAAGAGAGAAGAAAAAAAGGAAAAACTGTGTGAAGGAGGGCTACAAGAAAGTAGATCAGAAATTTGATTTAGTTTGCGACACCATAGGTAAGGTTACAATTTGTTTTTTTCATTCCCACAAATATTTTTGTTTGGATTAAATAGAGAGATTGTGAAGAAAGGGTTGTGAATATTGTTCTGTTTACACACGAATTGTTCAAGTCTCATGTGGTTGCAAAGGAGGATGGTAAAATTGTAGACATTGCATTATTCCCTCTGCATCTAAGAGTAATGAATTCATTTTTGAAACCCCAATGCTCCGATTCACTTATCATTCCCATCCCAAGCTTTCGGTTTTCAGTTTGATTTCTCAGAACTTCCTTCCATAAAAAAGTAGTCGAGTGCTTTCAAGACAATTCGTTAAACTACATCCACCCCACTGTAGCCAGGTCCCATGGGAACAGAGGTTGGTCGAGACAATACGAGGAGATAGGGCTTTTGAGACGACAGCTAAATAATAGATCATTTCCTCAAATTTGTGAGACCTTCAGACTTAAATTAGCTATTACTAATCTTCACTTATTCTGTTACAGAACAATGAGCTCATGGTTTCGAATTTATTGTGTGCACAAATTCTTTTTCTTTCTAATCTGTGGATGCGACTCAAGCATGGGACCGACTCGGGCATGGGACCTATTTGTGTTAACTCTCAATAAAACCACACTCTGCACCCTTTTTATCCCCCAAAGATTACCATTCTATACAGGTGCGCAAGCAATTGATTCATAGGTGTGTAAATCTAGAAAGAGAGTCATTCAAGGTAAAAATTTCATACCTGATAGTGTGTACTTCGTTTTCCTCCACAGACTAGACGAATATAATTTTCCCTAGGTCACCTCAAAATGTCAAGCGATAGAGGGAAGAGAACAAAGGGATCAAACTCTAGCCACAATGAGGTAATTCATTGTCAATTTATAGATTTGTAAATGTTTCCCTTGTTTCTTTCATTTTTACTTTTTACTTTTTTATTTTTAAATTTAAAAGAAGAAATTTATATTATATATATAGGGACATGTGACTAACAAACATAAAGAGGCATTGGCTTCCATATTGGGGGCAGAGGCAATGAACAATTTGGATGATGTGCATTGGACAATGATTGCCAAATACATAGAAAACCGATCTAGTGAAGCCCCTCAAACATTGCAACCAAATCAACCATGTCAAAGGGAATCAATTGATTCCCCAAGCAGTCCTGGATTGAGCAAAAGATCCAGGAGGAAATCAGTAATAGTAAGCTCTAGGAGTGTAGAACATGGAACAAAGGCTTCCACTGTCTCACCCACTCCTGGGGCATAGAATTCTTCCACCACGACAAGTTTTCATTCTTGCATTGGTACCTATAATAAGAAGATAGAATATGATGTGGTTTCAAGGGAAGTCTGAATGATAGATGATGGAAAAGGGTTTGTGAATAGGTTGAAGCAATCATGCCTTCAATGGTTCAAAGACTATCTACATTTTCCATTCTCAAAGATACCCATACACCTGCAAAAAGAAGTTATCAATGACATGGAGACTGAATTTGGCACAGGTTGGTCTGTGAAGAAGGTGAAGCTATGAATGTCTCAAAATTGCAAGAGATTTCAGTGCAACCAAACAAAGAAGATAAAAAAAATCCCTTCCAAGCTAAGGCTCAAAAAAAGGCCAATTGATGTAAGTGTCAAAGTATAGAAAGAGCTTATAAAAGCATATGAGAAGTCTGAAGCATGGAGGAAGTCCGATGAGGAGAGTACGCAGGTATTTGAATTTGCTTATAAGATTATATCAAATTTATTAAACGATTTTTAAATTTTATTTGTGCATAGTTAAATTGAATTAGTATATGTTTCAAGAGAAGGCCTCCAAGGCTAGGCTTCAAAAACTTCGTGCCATGCATCACAGTGGCCAAAAAGGTTTATAGGCCTTGATTTGTAATTTTGTAAGTATATTTAATATGCTAAATGATATTTTTTTTAATTCCCTAGGAAAAAGTAAATGATTTCATATTAATTAGTTTAACTAGTCCATGTGCCATGTTTTGACAGGAGGAGAAATATGGCCAACATCCAAAGCAATTTGAAAAGGAAAAGTTACCAAGCAAAAAGTGGGCCAATTTTTTAATCTAGATGGAGAACGAGGTATCAATAGTTGACTTTCAATAACTTAGTTGGATATTGTTGTGTTAATATGTAAATTTTCATTTCTTGTGTTGAGTTGTTTATTGATGTGTACGATGAGTTCTAAAGTGCTTCTCTATTGGCCCTAGATCCCACTCAATTGTCCCATTATTTCATGTTGAGGAAAAAAATATTGTTTTCCCTAAAGGGTAGTGGGTGACATTCATGCCTTATTTTCATCGCATCTTTTAATTAATGACCATTGTCTTTTAATATCTCCTATGTCCTCATTTAAGTTATGATTTGTATCATTTGAGTAACTTAGTCCCATGTTGATTTGATTTATCTTCTTTTCTCTCAAACATGGTATCTCGAGGAGTGCTTCCTTGAATTCATGTTGCCATTCTACTAAGTGATCCACATGCATCTTTGCCATCCTTCCTCATGATGTTGCCATTCTTTTAACATGTAAGAATGTTTTGATACATCTTGGTAGGCATCCTATAGATTAATGAAGGGTAATCCCCTTACAATCTAAAACTCACAAAAACAACAGATAATGGCACAAACAAAATGCAAGAAGGAAAGCAAATATTTTCTATTATCACTGAAATGAAAATGAAATTACAACATTATATTTTCCATCACATGATCTACTTTGCTCTCGCCTCTCCTTTGTAGTCCCCCTCTACATCCTTTATTTGGAAGGTGTAACCTCCCTAGAATCTTCTGGGAAGTGTAACCACCCTAGAATCTTCTGGAAAGTGTAACTTCCTCAGGAAGATATTTTGAAATTTTATTTTGGTATTACAACTTCGCGGGGTCATAAATTTTGATCCGACCGTCAGATTTTCTATTATAATACCTTTTCGGAAAGGTCTCGAGAAAGCCAAAAAGTAGGAGCTAAAGGCCATCCACTTTCATTTTCCACCAATTTTTGGGCCCATTCGGAGCCTCTAAGTCCCTCAAAATTGACCTGAAGATTTTACTAGGATTTTCAAAAATTAAAATTTTAATATCTCTCAAATGACAAATGGTTTTGAAGTGATTTCTTCGCCATTGGCTTCAATTTACCATTCTGGAGGTTTGTGTAAGATTTTGTGTCCAACTGTGCATAAATACAAACTTACAAAAATAGTAACCCTACCAAATTTAGCCCTTATTGAAAAGAAACAACATTTTTTTTGGGTGATGCAAGATTTCTCTTACACCCTGGATGCTCCTACATCATAGATCTAACACATCCTTCTAGTCTACATCACTTGGCGTAGCTAACCAACCACTTAATTTGTCCATTTAATTTTAAAAAAGGTAGTAAATTCTTGTCTTCTAAGTTAAAAAAACTCCATAAATAAAGAAATCAGTAGTAGAAAACCTGCAGCCTAATCTGATCAACATAGAGAAGCGTGTAATACTAGACTTCTTAACATTTAAAAGACAAATGGAATTTCCTTAACACCAAGTAGAGCTATCCAAAAAAGATAACTAAAAACGCAAATGTGCTCTCGCACAAAATGGCCTAATGGCTGGTTGTCATAGAAGTCAAACTATCGAAGTAACAACACTGATCAAGTTAACATATATGCATCATTTGCATAAACATCTGAACCATTTATGTGCATGAATAAATAGTAGAAGGATGTAGATGAACTCAATTCATCTGAATTTATGCCTCTTGGTAGGCATTCCTCTTGAATCTCTAATATCAGGTGCCTGAGACTTCCCTGTAGCTTTTACCTTTCATTGCTACCTTTCCTCTTCACTGTCAGACTTGTCTCCTTTTTCCTTATCTACATTTATGGCTTCAACTTCTAATTCATCCCATGTTTTACCTTCCTCCCCTTCAGAATCTTCTTCTTCTTCATCCTCATCTAACTCCACAAGAGATTCATCTTTTGAACCTTCCTCATCTGATTATCATTCCTCTTCTACATTAGAGGATTCATATCCTTGATCTGAATCTTCTGAATTATCATAATCAGAATCACTAGCTTCCATATTCAAAAATTCCCAACCACCATCTTCAATAAATTTTTCTGGATCATCAGTAATAGTCTTCAAAATTGGCCACCAGTTCAAGTTCATTCTGCTTTCATAATAATTTATATCCATGGATTTCAACCATTCCTTGATGCCATCAAGCGAAGATTGAGGAATGGCATCAATGCGGAGTACATCTCGCTTGAAGTCTTTGAAAACAATAGCCATATCAAAATCTCAATCTCACTAATAGTGATTACTAAGAAAGGTAATTCCACTAACTCTACCAAACAGTTTACCGTAGGAACAATAAAAGCAGAGGCTTTGAAAGGAACTCCATGAAAACCAATCTCTCTAAATGGTAAATCAAACTCTAGTTCAAAATATTTTAGATGAGGCTTCTCCCATAGCTCTCTTACTGGCTTGACAAATCCTTGAAACTCTTCATTGATATTATTTTTCATGTCCCTCTCTTGCCATTCTTCCTCAATTTCATCAGGATCATACATTGACCTTCTTGCCCCTCCTAAATTTTGGACCACATCCATTACCTCCACATAAAATGAGACATCCTTGGTCTTCTTGGTTCCCATGCCATGATATGGTTATGCAAATGAAAATGAAGCAAAGTAATCATTTCCTTCTCCACTGGTTGGAGGAATGCATGCCTAATTTTTTGATACATGATATCATCTCTCTCTTCTACTCTCATGGTTGAATACTAAAATCCATTATGATGAGCCTCCAGAGTTCTAGTCATCTTTCTTCATCTTCCACAAAATGTTGGCTTGATCCACAAGTCTGCCAGCCTAATTGCCTTTGTTTTTGAAAGCTAAAGTTTCTCCTGAGTCACCAATGTAGCTCTCTCTGCCTTTTCAAACTCTTTCATTGCTACAAGCAATTAGTGCCTAATTGATTAACAATCTCAATCTCACTAATAGTGATTACTATGAAAGGTAATTCCATCAACTCTACCAAACAGTTTACCATAGGAACAATAAAAGTAGGGGCTATGAAAGGAACTCCATGAAAACCAAGCTCTCTAAATGGTATATCAAACTCTAGTTCAAAATATTTTAGACGAGGTTGATCCCATAGCTCTCTTACTCACTTGACAAATCCTTGAAGCTCTGCATTGATTTTATTTTTTTTGTCCCTCTCGCTGTTCTTCCTCAATTTCATCAGGATCATACATTGACCTTCTTGCCCCTCCTAAAGTTTGGACCACATCCATTACCTCCACATAAAATTGGACATCCTTGGTCTTCTTGGTTCCCACGCCATGATATGGTTATGCAAATGAAAATGAAGCAAAGTAATCATCTCCTTCTTTGATGGCTAGAAGAATGCATGCTTAATGTTTTGATACATGATATCAACTCTCTCTTCTGCTCTCATGGTTGAATACCGAAATCCATTATGGCGGGCCTCCAAAGTTCTAGTCATCTTTCTTCCTCTTCCACCAAATGTTGTCTTGATCCACAAGTCTGCCAACCTAATTGCCTTTGTTTTTGAAAGCTGAAGTTTCTCTCGATTCACGAGTGTAGCTCTCTCTGCCTTTTCAGACTATTTCATTGCTACATGCAATTAGCACCTAATTGATTAACAATCTCAATCTCACTAATAGTGATTACTAAGAAATTTAATTCCACCAACTCTACCAAACAATTTACCATAGGAACAATAAAAGAAGAGACTTTGAAAGGAACTCCATGAAAACCAAGCTCTCTAAATGGTACATCAAACTCTAGTTCAAAATATTTTAGATGAGGTCGCTCCCATCGCTCTCTTACTCACTTGACATATCCTTGAAACTTTGCATTGATTTTATTTTTCTTGTCCCTCTCTTGTTGTTCTTCCTCAATTTCATCAGGATCATACATTGACCTTCTTTCCCCTCCTAAAGTTTGGACCACATCCATTACCTCCACATAAAACTGGACATCCTTGGCATTCTTGGTTCCCACACAATGATAAGGTTATGTAAATGAAAATGAAGCAAAGTAATCATCTCCTTCTTTGATGGCTAGAAGAATGCATGCTTAATGTTTTGATACATTATATCATCTCTCTTCTGCTCTCATGGTTGAATACCAAAATCCATTATGGTGGGCCTCCAGAGTTCCGGCCATCTTTCTTCCTTTTCCACCAAATGTTAGCCTAATCCACAAGTCTACCAGCCTAATTACCTTTGTTTTTTAAAGCTGAAGTTTCTCCTGAGTCACCAATGTAGCTCTCTCTGCCTTTTCAGACTCTTTCATTGCTACAAGCAATTAGCGCCAAATTGATTAACAATCTCAATCTCACTAATAGTGATTACTAAGAAAGGTAATTCCATCAACTCTACCAAAAAATTTACCGTAGGAAGAATAAAAGCAGGGGCTTTGAAAGGAACTCCATGAAAACCAAGCTCTCTAAATGGTATATCAAACTCTAGTTCAAAGACTTTTAGATGAGGCTGATCCCATAGCTCTCTTACTCGCTTGACAAATCCTTGAAGCTCTACATTGATTTTATTTTTCCTGTCCCTCTCTTGCTGTTCTTCCTCAATTTCATCAGGATCATAAATTGACCTTCTTTCCCCTCCTAAAGTTTGGACCACATCCATCACCTCCACATAAAAATGGATATCCTTGGTCTTCTTGGTTCCCACACCATGATATGGTTATGCAAATGAAAATGAAGCAAAGTAATCATCTCCTTCTTCGCTAGCTAGAATAATGGATGCTTAATGTTTTGATACATGATATCAACTCTCTCTTCTACTCTCATGGTTAAATGTTGAAATCCATTATGGTGGGCCTCTAGAGTTCCAGTCATCTTTCTTCCTCTTCCACCAAATGTTGGCCTGATCCACAACTCTTCCAACCTAATTGCCTTTGTTTTTGAAAGCTGGAGTTTCTCCCGAGTCACTAGTGTATCTCTCTCTTCCTTTTCAGACTCTTTCATTGCTACAGATCATCTATGGTATTTAATCATTTGTACCACATGGTTGATGTGCTTTGAATCCTTGGATCTAAAGGAAAATTCCTTAACATAAATACTGCTAGGGAATTTCAATGTTGGCATGTAGTTGGCATTAAAGCCAGTACCTGGAACATTGAAAATTATCCTTATATAAGAATTCCCTCCATCTTGTTGGCTTGTAACACTCTTGATGGTGGCTACATGAAATGGAACCATGATGCCATATATGGGTACCAGAACAACATCATTTTTCATATCAACCTGAATCATGAGCTCTCTAGAAATGAGGATATCTTCCACATTTTTGTATGAAACGATCTCAGTAGATGGCTTGGAAGAGCCATGTTCATCTCCTGTACCAATGCCCCCTATAGCCAATCTTCTTGCAGTCTCCTCATTCTTTTGCAGAGGGTTGGCACTTAAGGTTATGCAATAGAATTTATAGTTGATAGGTAAATTGTATAACGAATTTTTTTATGATCTTTACTAAAGTTTATTAGAATTGTTGCATGTTTTACATCATTGGAATCACATATTAGCTGTAACTTTTTTAAAATTTTATTATGGTATGTGCACTTTGATATGATGTAATATGATCATGGTTTCATCTCATATGTTTCAATATTAGATGTATAACATAAAAATAAATTATTGCATGAAATAAATAATAAATTTTCATTTTAAATATTTTTTATGTAGAACACGGGTCTTCCAGAAGATCAAGATGATCCTATCATGATATAGATCCAGAAAATATTGGTTCTACCGGTATAGATCGCATGGCAGAGGATGATGATGATGCAGATACGGAAGACACCGAGGCCGATGACAATGATGATGATGACGCCAAGGACAACGAGGACGACAACAATGACAACGATGATGATGATCACGATGGTGGTGATGATGATGAGGCAATTTTTGGTAGTACACATCGACATTCATGATCATATAGACCGCGTCATGGATCATTGTTGATATATCATTATGATGATGATGATCACAATGGTGGTGATGATGATGAGGCAATTGTTGGTAGTACCTAGTGACATTCATGATCATATAGACTACATCATGGATCATTGTTGATATATCATTATGATGCCTCTTTTCATGGTTACTATCATATGTATCATTTTCACGGCCTACAGTACTATATTCTTGAGTTGTATCATATTGACATTTATCATTTTTACTTATATCATTTAGATATGTATTATCTTGACTTGTATCAATTTGAGTTAAATAATTTATCATTTTTACTCATATCATTTGTACATGTATCATTTTGACTTATGTTGACTATTGGACATGTATCATTTTAACATGTTATTGATCTATTGACATATTTGACTTTCACTTGTTTTAGTTATATATGATGATGATCTTATCAGTATTGACTTGTCAATTTATATATATTAAAAGTGGTCAATGATTTTTGGATGGATATTTAGTACGTATGATGATTTTAATTTACTGCTCAAGATGGATGTTGTCAAATTCAATTAAATTATAGATATTTGACTCACTTGTTTTAATTATAGATGATGATCATGTTATAATAATTATCTTATTATTTAATCATATGAGTTAAATAATTAAATTACTTACTCTATAATCATATGGGTTATTTAAGAGACATCATATATTTAATTAATTAAATTGAATTAAAACATATTAAATTAATAAATGAAGCAAAACAAGAAACATTTTTAGAAGCAACAATGGAAGCCAAACTAGAAACAAACAAGAAGCAATCTTGGAAGCAAAATTGGTAGCAAAACTGGAAGCAAACTTGGAAGCAAAACCAGAAGCAAAACCAAGAGCAAAACAAGAAGCATTTTTTAGAAGCAAAATAAGAAGCATTTTTAGAAGCAAAAAAGGAACCAACAATGGAAGTCAAACTGGAAGCAAACAAGAAGCAATCTTGGAAGCAAACTTGGAAGTAAAACCAAAAACAAAACTGAAAGCAAAACTGGAAGTAATGCAGGAAGCAAAACTAGAAGAAAATTTGGAAGCAAAATTGGAAGCAAAACTGGAAGCAAAACTGGAAGCAAATCTAGAAGCAAAAATAGAAGCAAAACTGGAAGCAAAACTAGAAGAAAAATCAGAAGCAAACCTGGAAGCAAAACCGAAAGCAAAATGAGAAGCAAAATTGGAAGGAACGCGGGAAGCAAAACTGGAAGCAAATTTGGAAGCAAAATTGGAAGCCAACCTAGAAGCAAAACCGGAAGCAAAACTGGAAGCAAAATTGGAAGCAAATCTAGAAGGAAAACTAAAAGTAAAACTGGAAGCAAATCTGGAAGCAAAACTGGAAGCAAAACTGGAAGTAAATCTGGAAGCAAAACTGGACGTCAAACTGGAAGCAAAACTAGAAGCAACATTAGAAGCAAAAGTGGAAGAAAAAGTGGAAGCAAAATTGGAAGTAAAACTGGGAGTAACACTGTGAGCAAAACTAGAAGCAAACATGGGAGCATAAATGGAAGCAAAAATGGGAGCAAAAATGGAAGCAAAACGGAAGCAAAACTGGACGTCACATTGGAAGCAAAAGTGGAAGCAAAACCGGAAGCAAACCTAGAAGCAAAACTCGGAGCAAAACTAGAAGCCAAAATGGGAGCAGACATGGAAGCAAAACTGAAAGCCAACTTGGGCGCCAATTTAGGCGCTATTTCTTATGCCAATTTCCTGTGCTATTCCCGGTGTTAAAGGAAATGCTATTTCCAACACCAAATTTTTGGCGCCAAATACAACGCTAAAGTAGGTGCTAAATACGATGCTAAATCTGGTGATGAACTGAAGAAATGGGTTTTCACCAACTTTTGCGTCGTCAGATGACTCCAAAATGATGAACTCAAATACAATAAAATTTGGTGCTAAAGTCGGTGCTAATTGTCTGTTGTGCTATTGTGTAAGATGAGAATATCCATTTTGTAGAGGTACTTATGGCAAATCATACTACTAGTTTTCTACTTATTGGATGTCACTATGACCTTTGATGATCACTAGGTAGGCTTCTCCAAGGTATTGAAGGAAGGATGGATGGTTTATGTTCATGCAAGAGTTTGGATGAAAGGGATCTGGTGATGGGTAAAAATGATGGATTGAAGGATGGGAGATGGAGGGTTGCATAAATTTCATGGGATTGAAGGGAACTAAGACAAATGGGATCACACAACCATGTTGGGTTTTGAAATTGACTCATTTAATGGATGTGATGGTGGTTTTATATTTTTGTATTTTGGGATGTTGGATTAGGGGATCACAAATTATGGGATGTTTGGATGTTAAGACTATGGGATTTAGATTGATGATTTATTGTTTTGGCTTTTGGGACCCAAATGAATTTTGTACTATGACTTGTCATATTTTTTCCTTGATATTGAGATTGCTTGGATTTAGGAGTGGTCAAATTGGGGATCCAAGTGGATTGCCAATTGTGGGATCTTTGAGAATGCAAACCATTGATTTTTTTTTTAATTTTTTTGATTTTTGTATTGAGGTTCTTGGAGTTGGAAGATTGGATTTGGGAGCCATATGAACTTTGGATTTTGAGGGTTTTGGATATGAGGATTTTGGATTTTTATACTCTGAGGCACTCCCTTAGGCATATTGGATATTTGGATCCATGCAAATATTTCAACATTTGGCCTTAGAAATGATTAGAGTTTGGGAGGGGCTCCTTGGGATATGCCAATGCATCTAAGTCTATTTTATAATCCCTTAGGAAAATATCATCTTGGAGTCCCATTAAGGTGATGATAGATTCATCATTGTGGAAGAGGTTGATTGGTGATGGGAAGGATGGGATCAATTAAAGGATTGATGAAAGGATTAGTGATCGGGTCAAAAGGGATGGTGGAAGCATGTCTCTTACAAGGATGATGAGAGAAACCCATTTTGATGTTGGGATAAGTTTCCTTATTACTCATGTAATTATTGTTCTTATTCTACTAGTCAAGATATTGATATCTAATGCCCTATAATCCTTGGTTCGCATGAAAATGAATAGGTTCAAGGATTCCTTGTTTGTTAAGGCCTAATCCTTTGCCTTGATAGTTCATGATTTTACACATTCAATTTGTGATGGGATATTTGCTACTTTGGAAGGAAGGTGTGAATCTCTTGTTAGATGGTTGTAGCTATTAGGATTAAGGTGCTCATTTGCAAGGAACCAAAACCAAACAAAGGTAGTTGGGCTCAATAAGTAGAATGTTGTTCTTGGATGGAATCAATAGGGATGTGATGGGATGCTTATTCTTGGTTAGGATCATTGGGATCAATGTGAGCTCTTTGACCTTGAGTTAGTTGTGGACAAGTTTGATCATGAACTGGATTAGGATCTTAATGTATGTTTTATGATATGGGTGCATTTCACTTAAACTTGATATAGCCTTGATCAATTAGCTCTTGGACATAGCACTTCAACTTTGAGCATTGATAAGTAGGATGTTTTTAGATTTTATAAGGTTTAGGGATTTTGGATTTTGAGTAGCATGAAAGGGATAGATGGACTTTATTTAACCTTTTGTGTGTTGGTTGACTTTAGGAATAGTACTAGAGAGATTTTGGATGACATTGACATATTCATGCTTGGGAGGGGTGCATCATGGTTTTAATTCCTTGCTAGTGGGCTTTTGATAACATCCTTGATTGGGTTAATTTGTTTGACTGGTTTGATTGAACTGCTTGGAATTTCACCTAGGCCGTGAAGGTTGGGTGATGGAGGATTTATGCACTTCGTCTCCCCAAGAAAAACACGATGTCAATATGAACCTGAGTACTTCAGTTCTTCCTCTCTCTCCCCATCATCGGTCACCCTCAAGCGATACCATTTCCCTCGCCACTGCTTCTTATCACATGCTCTATTTCAAGGTTAGGGGAAATTAAAATGACTTTGATGTCGGTTATGGATAAACGGTTTCTGATTCAACCCTGTGAACTGGGTAAACTCTTTTCTTCCCCCACAGTGATTCTCAGGAACCCTCTAGGCGCCAACACAGTTTCTTCTTACTTAATCTAGCATGTGACATATAGAATGATTTTTTTATCAGGATATCGACATGACCGTCGCTGGTAGACTGAAAGAATCTATTGTTATGGTCGGTAAGGGCCCCGCAAATTATATCTTTCGCTCAATAGAGATTGGACCAGATCGATCCACCTCCCCCTCGTCTATGTCCTATGCTTTCACCGTTGGCTACTAAACTCTATGGTCTTATCCACCAGTCGTATCATCCGGTATTTGCGCTACAGATATAACGCAATTATCGTAGCATTCTCTACTGCATAACGCCAAAACTCTATGGATAATGCCATAAATGATATTAAGAACATAAGATCTATCCATTAACAAAGTGGGTACAAAATATACCATCACACATTGCTGTTGCTTCTCTCCAACCTCTATGGCGGAAAAACCAGTTCCCCTAGCCCGTGTTGGGGTAATGGTGGGGAGATTGGTAATGATACTAAATGGATGAATGCTTCCAAGGTACTACTGCACCGAAGACCTACTAACAACTATAGGGATTTCTCGGGTTTATTGGGCATTTATGATGTTTAATCGGATAGGTAGTTGGATTTGATACTGGAATTGGCTGTGTGGTGTTGTTTCATTTGTTCAACCAATATTTTAGGAGGGAGGTCGTGGGATGGACCTACCTCTGTATTGGTTTATTAAGAGTTTCTGGTCGCGAGGAACTAAACCATGGGTCAATAGCAAATAGTTATGGCTGGATTGAATCCTACGTAATCTCTCAAACGGCATTAGTGACCTTCCTTCTCCCACCCAAGGAAAGTTGTGATTGTGCTGGGTCAACTTGATGTCTGTGGGAATGCCCTACTGTCAATAAGGGCAATCGGATCAACTGCTTACTCATAAGCAAGCAAAATCTCGAGCTAAATAAGACTGTAGTTCCCTCCCTTCCTCATGTAAAGGTGTAGCTTAAATGTTAGAGTAAAGGATAGACGAGCTATAGATTATCCTCTTGAGTGTGCACAATAAAACTATCTAATGGGGTAGAATGGGAGAGGGTTGTTCAATTATTCTCTATATAGTAGCTGCCTTATCCTTATAGGTTGAGTGCTTCCATCCACCTCTAAGTCCCAAGTCTATATAGCTTAGCCTAAATAATGGGAGTGTCGAGCCATCCAAAAGAAAGATAGGGTTGTATGGAGTCTGTCAAACACATCTTGGATTTGGCATGAAGGGACTTCTTGTGCTAGAATGATGTCTTCTTGATGGGTGTCTAACGCATAGGTCATTTGGACTAAAAGGTTCAATCATCAACGGATTAGGACCCTAATACCTTTAGGGTTGGATGGATTATGAATAGAATTGGTATATGGATAAATGGGGGTTTGACGTGTGGACTTAATAGTTTTGGATTAGTGTAGGTGGGTATTGGGCTTAGTGGGTGATAGACTATAGGGATTGACATATGAGTATTAGGATGGATTTGGATAGATGGAGGACATTATGGATTTGATGGGTGAGGATTAGCCATGTATATCTCTTGATTTGGGAGGGTTCCCCTACCTGTATGTTCATGGTTATAGTCAAGGAGTATCTTGGCTCCAATATTTATAAGGTACCTAATCATTGTATCTTTGTCTTCCCCTACGATGAAGAATAGTTGATCATTTATTTTTCCATGGGGATTACCAATAGATTTCGGACTTGGGTGTCCATAATAGTTTATGGTAGATTGTCCTTGGTCTATGGACTCTTGATGGTTTATGCATGGGCAGTTGGAGCTTGTGACAAGCTTGCTTTAGATCATATAATTTAAGAGTAATTGGTATCCTCTTCATCTACAAGACTATCATCATCATGATATTTTTTAGAGGGGTTATATTCTTCTTGATCCACAAGAATACCATCATCTTCATCACAGGGGTTTTTAGATTAGTTGTGATGAGGGGATTCATCAAAATAAAATGGATTGGTAATTAACATGTCTTATGTTTGGATTTAGGATGAAGTCCTAGCATACTCAACAAACTTGTCAAACTAGGGGTCCATGATGCCTATTTTCAGTTAGGCTTTAGGTTTGGATTGTTTGGATGATTTGGATAATTTAATTAAATGGGATGGTGGGTCCTATGGATGACTAGAATAATTTAAGCTCAAGGATTGAGATTCATTTAGTTTGATTCTATGATGATTTTGGAATCCAAGAATAACTTAAGGCTTAGAAGTTAGGCTTGGATGGCTTGAAAATTTGGATAGTTGATTCAAGGTTGGGCAATTTTGAGGGTTTCAAAATATTTGGATTCCAAAACTTTGGATTCTTAGGTGTCATAACCCAATTTTATTGTTTATTTATCATAATATGGTAAATTGAATCATTGAAGAAATCCAATCAAATATTAAATGGAGAAATTCCAGAATATTCAAAAATTCAATGAAAGAAGTTGACTGATGTTGACTTTGCAAACTTTTGGAAATTATTTTATATGTTACCAAGAATTGACGTTACTGATCAATTTGCAAGTGCAAGTGTGTGCAGTTGCAGGGTGGCAGGTTGAAGGATGAGAACACGGTTGAAGTAGGATTGTTTACCTAGATTGAACGGTAGGCCAGTTGGAATCTAAGTGCACAACCATAAATGGCATGATGACTTGCATTTGAACTAATTTGCATATATAATAGAACACAATTTCCTGACTTGAATTGTTTTAGTGTTTGAAAATGAATGGCTTGTAGATTAAATTTTCTACTCAAACTCTATGTTTTTGAAGGAAACGAAAGCAAGTATTGTAAAGAAAATTCCTTTGTTAGTATAAATATATATATACATATATATATATATATAGATGCTCGAAATGAAAATTCAAGTTCTTTGTTTTAAATGATGTGTATGGAACTTATAAGCCATTCTAAACAAACAGCTTATACATGAATGCATATATATATACAAGGAAAACTTGAATGAAACCATTTAAATGCATATAGATATATATATTACATACATATACATACATACGTATATATATTCAAATTTGTATTGAATTCAAAGTTGATAATTGATATATTATGAATCAAACTGTTTGAAAATAATGAGAATCCACAAAAGGCATCGCACAGAGGAATGGACTGCCACCAGATTAATGACCACATTCAAACCAGGTAAAGGTCGGCGGCTAGGCAATAATGCCAACGTTAGTAATATGCAAATGAATGAGAGAGATGTTACCATTTTTTTAGAAGACACCCAGGTGAAAAAGCAGAAGGAAGAACCCGGGGTTTGAAGGAAAAGAGGAAAAAGCAGTAGGGGAACTCGAGACCAGAAAAATTCGAGGGAAACATCACAAAAGCTTGGAAAATTTGAGGTAAATCAACTCCCTTTAGCCATCAACTTGATTTAATTGCTATTATCGAATCATGCATGGAGTTTTTCCTCATTTCAATGGAGTGTTATCATAACACCACAAATATGTGAGACGTTGTTTCTGCATTTGACGTGGCCTTGAAGCTGAATGCATGGAATTTTTTTATCACCTTAAGGTAGGCGCATGGCCTACGACGAGCATAGCATGGATTTTTCCATGACTTAGAGCCTACATGGTTATTACACAGGGCTAGGCCAAGGCTCGAAGAGCTTCAAAGGCTCGGGTGGATTATCACTATCTGCATTTAGATGTTTAGTCTATGAAGGCTATCAGAATTTATTTTGATGACTGTGTAATTTGTTAAGATTAATGCTTTGTGGAGGATCGACTACGATCATGTGGGAGGGTAGGAGATCCTTGTTTTCTTTTGTATTTCATTTGTATTTTATCTAATTCTTGTTATCAAATGGGATGATAACATAGAGGGCTTTGGTGAATGTTTCTTAAGTATTGCATTATATGTATGATGTTGTTAAGCAAGAAAATGACCTCGTTCGATAGGAATGATGGTATGAATCCAAGTTTGAGATACAGAAAAAAGTATGCATGTAGAACATTTCTACATGCATGGTATAAAATAGCAAGCCCACATGGGAAATTTCAAATATATCATTGATGTTTAGAAAGGAGAAGCCTATCCATTGGGTTTGGTTGACCCAGAGCAACCATGGTCTGTTGTAGCAGCCTAAAAAGGCAAGAGTACTGATTGAACTTGAAATTTTTTCTCCCTTCTTTGATTAAAATATTGCTCAAGTGTTTCTTCGACAAAACATGTTGAACATGTAGTTCTTTATAATATTAAGTTGCTCATTGAATTTTCAGTGATGAAAGTGTTCAGAACCTGAATAATAGACATTCTATCTTTATGTTGAAGCTAGGCTAGATTTGATTTATTATTTTCAATACAATATGGAAAAACCCGTTTTGTTTTAAACAATGAACAATTACTTGTAAAGTGATCATTTCGCATGTGAATAGCTTGAGATCATCAAACAGAGTAAATGACATTATTTGTCTTAGAATGTAACTGTTTAAGTTTGAAATAGTATTATGATGATGTAAATAGTGGATATTCGTTTGCAATGACATTGTTTTGTAGTTGTAAACAACTTGATTTATAACTGTTTAGTAGGAAGAAATGCTTGTTTTTTTAAAACAATGAATGTTCATATGCAAACAATTTGATTTATAACTATTTAGTAGGAGACAATACTTGTTCTATTTAAACAATGAATGTTCATATGCAAACAACTTGTTTTATGACTGTTTAGTAGGAAATAGTACTTGTTATGTTTAAACAATGAATGTTCATATGCAAACAACTTGTTTAATGACTGTTTAGTAGGAAACAATACTTGTTCTTTTTAAACAATGAATGTTCATATGCAAACAACAGGTTTTATGACTGTTTAGTAGGAAACAGTACTTGTTTTGTTTAAACAATGAATGCTCATATGCAAACAACTTGCTTTATGACTGTTTAGTAGGAAATAGTACTCATTTTGTTTAAACAATGCATGTTCTTATGTAAACAACATTGTTAGAGCATCACAGTTGGGTATGTGCAGGATCATCATGGAAAAAATAGGCCCTTAAGTGGCAAAAAAATTAGAAAAATTAGAATTAGGAAACTTGACATAAAAATTTGAATAAGTTATTTATATTATTTCAAAAATATGTAAGAATAGAATCTGTAGCAAATTGAATGTAGTTTCTAAACTACTAGGTTTGTTTAAAAAAAATCTATTTGGTGAAAATTTGAAATTTCAATGTAGTGGTACTTAAATTTCAAGGGAAAAAAAGTAGTGTCTGCATCGACCACCCTAACCACAATAAAATGATAATATTTTTTTATAAGATTTTGGAAATAAGTAGAGGACTCATGCCTTGATATGATGCATATTTTTTTGTAATTTTTTTCCAAGTAAATAATTAATTATGAATTTTTTATTACAAATTTTTTAAAAATTTAAAAACTCGTATGTCTGACCACCTTAACTTGGTCAAAACTTCATGAAATTCAATTTTTTTTTTAATCCTATAGTATGCAAAGCATAGAATGTGATAGATGTTTTGGATTCAAAAAATGTGATACCGTTTGAAAGCTATAGATGTTTTTCAATCAGCCTATCAATTAAGACTTTAGTCATAATTTTAATAGAAAATAAATAATAATTACTTATTAAATTCAAAGTAAAGAATAATTTATATTGGTGGAAAGCTGAAAATATTCTTTAAAAACCCTTTTCATTTCATCAATTTTGGGTAAAAAAATAGTCATCAACCACATAGCCATCATATTGTCACTTTTTGGCCCATCATGATCCTGCACATACCCAGTTGTAAGAATGCAATAAGTATGTGTGAAACTATTAGTATAGACTTGTTTTGATTCTTATTTTGGAAAAGAAACGTCAAATGAAATACTACTTTAAGATTGCAATCTGAATTTCATAATTATTTCATAATGTATGCACAAATTTTAAACATAAGTAGGCATATATATGTGTATGCATAGAGAATTCATCTATGTACATACACATACTTGTGACATACCTTCTTTTGTTTTTAGTACCTTTTTAAAAGAAAAAAAAATTATGATGAAAAGTAGTAAATAGTCATAAGAATGATATGACTGATTGTTGAATTGCTCTAAAAATCATAATCTAATTTCTATTTGGAGAATAAATTAGTATTTTGTTCTTCTTTTGAAGACATTTGTGAAAAAATATTTAAATACTTGAATAGAACAATGATACCTTAGTTGACTAGAGCACTTACGGGTAGGTTTTTCTAGAGGGTAGATAGCTGTTATGAGATATAAAGTAGAAAGTTACCTTCCGGGACAAGTTCCGAAATGGGGTTCAGAGAATATATGTTTGCTTTACCAAAACCTATTGTTTGTTGTTGTTGCAACACATTTATTATGCTTGGCCAAGCAATATAGTTCATTATGTATGTATGAACTCTATGATTTCACTCTCTACCATTCCTAGCATAGATCTTGCATTTTCTTTTCTAACTTATAGATAGAAATTGCATGTTGATGTTTGGGAATGCACTAGATTCCACCTTGCAAATTTTTCTCTTGCTAAAATTTTCATGCAGGATTGGGCATTCTTCAAGTCGGAAGTGTTGAACATCCGGAATACTGAGAGGGGAGGGGTGAATCAATATTCCTTTAAAAATATTAAAACTTTTGAATAGCTGACCACATAACATAATTAAAAGTACCAAACAGAATCAATGCAACACAACAACACATAACATCGCGATTTTTACGTGGAAACCCAAGAAGGGAAAAACCACAAAGAGGGTTAGCTCTCAAGTATTAAGTAGGCGGATACAAAATACAAGGGTGGTTCACTGTCGGGGTGGCTCACTATCGGGTTGGCTCACTGCCCAAAATACAAAAACCAACTATAACAACTAAAAGACGACTTATAGCCGGAGTATGTATTACAATTTTTTTTTTATCTACTATAATTGCATCTACATATGCATGAATACAATTCTCGCTAAAGCACAAAGATCTTCTGCACAAACACTATATCAGTTTGTAATATTCATCACTAGATCGCTATCACACATCGCATATCATTCTTCATGATCTTCTACATCTTCGTTTATGTTGATTCATACATATATATTGGATCTGCAAATCTACTTTAGTCGGCTTGCATCGGAGATGAAGTTGAGTGAGCATGTTACACAAACTGTTGAAGATATCGACATAGATATCCCACGCTATACTGAATAGTGTCGGACCAAAAACCTATACTGGTAACACCGCTACTGGAACAAGAGATAAGTTGGAGATAGAAATACTCGACCGATCAATGACATCAATGAAAAATATCAACAATCTCCCCCTTTGTCATTGATGGCAAACAAAATTTCAATTTCAGAAAGCCAAAACTTCAAAAGAGATAAACTTCAAAACTCCCCCTAAGATGACTATCTCTATTTTTCAAAAACTTTTCTTTTTCTCTGTGTTTCTCCCCCTTTTGACATCAATGAACAAGGGGTGCCAGGTGAAAACTATTTAGGATGTGCCGGATGCACCACCGGAGGACTGCTTGATTTTCTAAAGATGGGTGATCCACTTATCGTAATTATCATTCCACTGCAAAGTTGCTTCAGTTAACATCTGTGCATGAATTTGAATAGAGGCAAGCAGAGATTCTCCATCTACACAATGGAGCAAGGTTCATAAAAAGTAGCTTGTTGTGCCTTCAAGAGGGCACGATTCATCAATGAAATATTGTCTGCGCACATCTCCCAGAGATTGTCTAAGGGCAGAATGATATTGTCTTGCTACTGTTACAGTTCGAAGTACCTCTTGTGCAGTTCCTTAATTGAGGATCTCCAAAAACTAGTCAAATCTTCAGATAGCTTGAAAGATTTGTATGCCTACCAGATTGTTGACTCGATTGAGTCAATCTCTTTTCTAATTTCAGTTGTGGCATCCAGCCATTGCAGGCTATATAAATACAAAGAATTTCCTTCCTCGAGAAGGTCTTGACCTTGCTTGATTAGTTATTGAAGATTAGAGAAGGAATTTACACATCGCTCTTTCAATTCCAGCAAAGCCTATTCCTTTCAGCTTCCTTTTCCCTCTGGAGCTTTTCATTCATACAGGCAAAGAATTCCTTTACAACATTGACTAGTGATCTGCATTTGTCCGTATTGCTTCTAGACTAATCTATATTGCATTCTAGAATAATTCTTTGGAGCACAACAATAGTTTCCTCAATCAAATTATCTTTTTCTTCCAATTCCTTAAGTATGGCAATTTTGGCCGAAGCCTGAATAGACTCACCGATTTGAGACTTTTGAATAGAATTAACACAACACAACAACACATAACACCAATATTTTTATGTGGAAACCTAAGGGAAAAACCATGGAGAAGGTTAACTCTCAAGTATTAAGTAACCAGATACAAAATACAAGGGTGGCTCACTACCAGGTTGGCTCACTTCCCAAAATACAAAAACCAACTATAACAACTAAAAGATGGCTTACAGCTGAAATATGTATTACAGAAAAAAATGAGCTGCTATAATTGCATCTACATATGCATGAATACAGTTCTCGCTGAAGCACAAAGATCTTCTGCATAAACACTATATAAGTTTGTAATATTCATCAATAGATCGCTATCACACATCACATATCATTCTTCATCATCTTCTACATCTTCATTTATGGCACTTCATACATATATATCAGATCTGCATATCTACTTTACTTGACTTGCATAGGAGATGAAGTCAGGCGAGTATGTTACACAAAATGTTGAAGATGTCGGCATAGATATCCCATGCTATATTGAATAGTGCCAAACCAAAAACCTATACCTGTAACATCGCTACTAGAACAAGAGATAAGTTGGAGATAGAAATACCAAACCAATCAATGACATCAATGACAAATATCAACAAGAAGAATATCGGGGAAGTGTAACCTTCATGGTTGGGTGGTAAAGCACTTCAACCATGTTCTCGTCCACCAGTGGAGGTGAATTTCAAGGAAGAACCTTAGATGTTCTCAAGACTACTATAGTGTAAGATGTAACTTCATAAAATTCATTCTTGTACTTGATGTAAAGTGTACAATATAATGACTTTGTGGCCTTAGGAGCCAAGTCAAACTTGATATTGTAATTTGACTTTCGAAGTGAATCTATGAATCTTTGACTCATTTTAAATAGACATGTGTAGCTATGATTGAATTTAGCCACTAGTTATGTCTTTTTAATTTGGAGTATATTCATGTGTCATTTACAATAATATTAATTAAGTAATAATTTTCAATGTGTTATTACATTAGGATAGTTATGGATTGATTATGTTTGGAACCTACGAATAATGCAAAATTTCAAAGATAGGTTTTGACACTATGCATTATTTAGGATCCCAAGGATAGATGTGTGTTGATTGAATGTTTTGAGCTAAGGATCCAAAGGTGATTTAAAAAATTTCCAAGGATTTTTTTATATGGTAGTGGTATTTTGGATTGGAATGGGTCTTAGGGGTGTGGACAATTTGGAATGTAATTGTTTGATTGTGGGTTTGGATTAAGGCTTTAGGGATGGGATTAAATTATATTTGGAATAGTACCACAAGGATGGATCTAGGGATATGTGGATTATCATTGATTTGTATTAGGATTTCAAGGAAGAATTGACTTAGATTTTAGTTAAGGACCTTGGCTTCAATGTTGCTTGGATATACCAATTTTTGATGTGTGTTGTCAAGATAATGATGTGTTTTTTTTAAATTTTGATTTGGTTTTTGGTTTGAAGACAATCATAGGTTTAACACAATTGTAAACAAATAAGACACACTAACAACCTAGATTATTCAAGTGATGGGTGTGTACACACTTGAAATTTCACAAATAATTTCTTGTCTAAGAATATAATATAGGGCCAATGAGGATACAATAATATTTTTTATCACTCAAGTCGCTTAAAGGAATAAGCAGAAAATATGTAGGGCCTACAAACTCATTTCTTGGGGTATGTGGTGAGTAAATTCCTAAAATTAACTACTAACTAGTGCATCATAAATATCTACAGCCAAAAGGTTCTATCTAGGTTTTTTTGTGGCATTCTAGGGGTGTCCTTAATATAATTGAATATATGTGAGGCCTAAGTTTGTGAAATGAGGGGTATGTCTAATAGCTTGGTGCAAGAGGATAACCCACTCTCCATCATTACTTTGCAAGGTATAAGATCATTGCAAGCTTAGCCAAAAAATGATAAATGTCCCTCAATGGGAGAATATTTTGATTATCTCTAAAAAAATTATACCCCACTAGAGCACAAGGGTTCAAGGACCACCCCCTTAGTGATAAATTCCAAGGAATGCCTACTAAAATGAAACTGCAATGAAAGTAATGTTTCTTTTTTCCTAAGGCACAAGGAGAGAGAATACACAAGCGCACTTTGGGATGAAAAAATTGATTAAAGACACACCAAATAAGTTGATTTTAATCCTTCAAAATATTATTAGAAAAACACACAAGAGGGGTTGTGATTATTAGTCTCATTTAAAGAAAACTTGCAAGCCAAAAAGAGCCAAAATAATTAAAGATTAATACTAGAAAATATATGATATTGCATAAACAAAAACATAAGTTGTAGACACTACCCATAACATTATCTTCTAGGTAGAAAATTTTCTCTCTAAGGTAAGAGAATGAATAGTTACCAATAATGCATGACCATAAAAAATACATACAACAAGTCTCTTCAAGTTATGTAAGTTCCAATGACAAAGGTGTAGATCTAGTAGATCTCTTTACCACATATATAGAACATCTTTTACACTATATGCAAATGCTAGCATCAAGCCAAAAGCGAGTATCGAATTGAACCCCTTTTTTGAGTGTCATAGTTCTTTAAGTCATTTTAGACCCTCCATTTTTTAAGATAAATTACAAACCCATATCTTTCATTTTACCAGTAGATAGCAAGTTTGGTGCCCAACCAAGAATGTGTGTAACTCTAATAATACTCTTGATCCTCCCATAAATAATTTGATCTTGAATCCACCATGATAAACAATGCTAAGATAAAATAATTCACCAATGTAGATATTTCACCATCAAAACTCTCATATTCTAAAACCACTCCTAATAGGGAGTTGCATTGAAAGATTCTTTAGTGTTCATCAATCATGCATCCCCACTTTCATGCATAGCCAAGGTTGGAACAAAAGAATCAGTTGCATCCTCATGAGAAGATATATATTAGAATCATTATTAAATTTCTCTTTATTTTTCTTTTCTTTCTCCTCCCTCCAATCTCTTTTGAAATGGTCTATCTTGTCATAGTTCTAACATTTTTCCTTGGAATTTTCACTAGAAGACATAAACCTCCTATGAGACTTGATTTAATTTTATCCTTTTTATTACCCTTCTTCTTTACTTTATTATTTTACCATCCATAATCAACCAATGGTTCCTTGGTGTATTTCAAAGACCTTTTCCTTATCTCCTCATAAAGCAAAGTAAGCACTACTTGATCAAGCATTATGTTTGATGCAATACTTCAAAAAGTCATCACTAAGTTGTTCCAGGAGTTTGGTAAAGAAAATTATAGTGTTATGAATCATTCAAGTCATCTTATATTTCACACTAATTTACTAGAAATAGATCATGATCATATTAAGTGCATTGAGGCGTTCAATAAAAGAGACTTGTTTCCCAAGGATTTGGTCTAGTATAGATCCTCTAATTTTTTTAGAATCTTTTCATAACTTGGGTTCTTTCAAAATATTTAGGAGCACTAAATCAATCAAGAATAATATTACTATACATCTTATCTACTTATCCAAAATAACTTAGTTTTTTGGTGTCATTGATGTAGGTCTATGTGTGGAGCATGTGGCCCATAGGCCTCAATCTATCATAAAAACCATTTTATTCTTCAAAGATCAAAATTTATGTTATTAAAATATTCTCTCTAGTCTAGATATTATTTCCATCTTAACTTTAAACAAGGATATTCTTTGTGCATACTCTGACACTTGAGCCAAATTAGTTCAACAGTATTTTTCCTACCATCTAGGACCTAAGTTGATTAGGATTTTATGCAAAATGGAAGGAAAATAAGATAGTGGAAACAGTTTACTATACTAATCTATGATAATATATGCACATAAATATTATTGAAATAATTTACAAGAAAAAGAAGATAAACAAAAAAATCACCATAACACAATGTTTATCTTGGGAAAACCCTTTCAATAGAAAACCTAGCCTCTAAACTCAATCCAATTGTATTATCAACAACAACAAAGAGGTTGCAATACAATTATTATCCCAAGACTTCTTAGGAGACTACACTAACATATAATTATGGAGTGATTTTGGATTTATAAGGATACCCTTCAAAATACACTATTGACATATAAACCTTGTCTAGAGTTTAAGGTTTAATATTCTATTATATGTAGTCAACCTTGATGTGATGCAATAAAAAGGGAGAACTTAGATATGTAAAAATTATACACCAAATTATAATTAATTTATACATTCATACATATACACCCATAACATCATATATTAATATACTTTAATGTCTTATACATGCCTTATAATTAAATCGTCATGCTTCATCCATATATATCTTATATATATCTCCCACACTTTCTTATTCTCATATATATTTAGTCTATATGATTCCACACTCTTATCTCTCACTTTTCCCCTTTTTATATAGCCTTGTAATGCCTTTTCATAATGTCTTTCCATCATATCCTTTCATAATAACACCTAATTATCTTATTCCCACGAATTTACATTTTCCTCTATGATATTTTACACTTTTATAGCTTATTTAGGCATATTAGAGGTGTTTTAAGGCAATTTAAGTGGTATATAATGGATATGTGGATCTAGAAATGATCTAAATGACATATAAGGTACCTCATAGCCCTATATATCCTGGCAACATACACTATGAAACCTCTATCTCAAGCACCCATTAAATATAAGGAAAAAATTATGAAAATCATGAAGCATATATATTAAAAATCATGAATTAAAACCATGTTCCAAAATGATACTCATATCCAAGGTCACTCAAGTTAAAAATAACATATTCCTTACACTTGTCATAATTTATCATAACTTTTTCACAATCCACTCACCAACTTGGATGCTCCATTATATATTAAACTATGCTCTATGACATGTCATAACATGCATTCTAAGGTAGTTAAAAAGATAAGTCTACAATGTAAGTTCCTCTTCCATGCATAATAGAACCTCTTACACTTCTTACATATTCTTACTTTGCAATATACACTCTTACACATATTATATGTAAAAATAGATTCCTTTCCACATTACATGCATAGGGAAAATAGGTCTAGGTCATAGAGGGAAATCCCCATAAGGTCTCTCAAATTATTAATAATTAGCAAATAAGTAAAATATTAGATTAGAAAGGTGAAAAGTGCACCCATATAATTTCTCCCTATTCCCTTTGTACTCGCAGTGGTCCCTTTGTCTTAATAGAATGACTATTATACATGTGGTATAATTTTTTGTAATAGTTGGTAAATAACATGATTTGGAGAATCTAAAGCCACTTATCTCAAGGGTTCTTGAACAATATGTAATTTTTCCATTCCCTTTCCTAGCTGAAAACCAATAGGTATTGATCTAAAATTGGTAAATAGAATTATAGCTATTTGAACCCCAAATTTTAAAAATCTAGTTTAGTTATGGGTCAAAGCTAACCCCTTTCAAATCAATCATTACTTTTTGAATTGTGTAAAATATTTTAGTATGTGTGTCAAGGTATTATATATAAAGCATACATCTTCATTAATTTAAATCATCTAGAGAAAAATCATGGATGAATTAATTGCACATATTGTATTTAATGATTATAAGGGAATAACGTTGGAATCTACATTTATAAGAACAAATCGGTCATTTGTGTGGTTGTTTAGTGTAACTATTTATTGCACCTTATATTAAGTTTACATAGTTATTTTATTTTACTTTAGGTAAATTATGAAATAATGAGCACATTATCAAATTCCTTGATTGATGAAATTATTGTGACACCACTTCCTCAATCATTCCTTGATTATTGGTAGTCAAGGGCCACCACTCACTCATCAAGTTGTCATCACTTGACACCATTCCTCCTATATGTTAAGTATGTCCATAATTTTTGCAACCTAATGTGTGATATTCATCTATACAAACGTATTGATGAATTCCTAATGAGAGAACATGGTGAACATGTTAGACCTCTTATTAATATTATTTAATTGCATAAATAAAGAGTTAAAAAATTATTTTTTATTATGATAAGTTGTGAGTTTTAGATGTTTTATTTTATCATGATTGAATTTCTAATTTTAAATTTTAAGTTACTAGAGTGTGTGTGATAATGTAGATGTACATGAAATGAGTAAATACATTGATAGCTAGGAGCATGATGATGTTCTAGGAGATACTTAGAAGTGCAAAAGGTACTTACGTGTGATGAGGTGTTTATTCTTACTATCACAAGCTATGAATGGTTTTTGAATGTAGTGTAATAAAACATGTATGTAGTTCAAGTATAAATGATCAACATACTTTGAACAAGAGTGAGTTATAGTAGCTTATTGTATTTAACAATTATTCATGTGGAGGTCATATTTAATATTTATTTTTATATAATGACATCATGAAATAAGCTTGTTTTGGTTATCTAAATATTGGTATTTTGTGTGGTAGTTAAAAAGATAGATATATGGTATTCTATGTAAATGACTATCTAATTGTATGGTTAAAATAGGTTGATATCTAATGATGATAGGATTGATTGATGAAGGTGCGGTAAGCTTGGTTGAAGGGTGTATATTGTTTTCTATAGATTAAGATACCATGTAAGATACTTATTATACTAGACATTATTTATTTTATAATGCTATAGTTACTACCCTTTTATTAGTTATTTTTTCACATAAGGGTTTCCCAAATAAATCTCGTGTCTCGTGTACTTTTTATTTATAAGCTATTTCATGTGCTTCCTTTATTTTTTTCTAAATTGAATTGCTATAGCAAACATAATTGAATTTGATCTCAAAAAATTAATATTTTCTAATATCCCAATCAATTGATAACTATGAGAGAGATTAATTCCCAAATTTTGGTATTAGAAATGTGATTTCTCAGTTAATATATTTTTTTGGTGTTACAACCATATGTGTGAGTGGTGAAACCATGAAGGGATTCTATTTTTATAATATTTTCATGAAGTTTGTGGGATCCTTTGAAGGATTTTTCACAAAATAAGGTACATGTTATTAGATTCATGGTGAGCACAAAAAGGTTTGATATTAAGCATTTCAATGGTTAGAAATTTGATTAATGGAAGTTGAAGGTAGAGTCCCTTCTTCTGGAGAGAGATTAATATATAATTATATTTTCTTTGGTGAAACCTATAGGTATGTGAGACAAGGACCTGAATATATCAAGTAAAAAATTTAGAGGTTCTATTCATACATATTTAATGTTTTGTATTAATGAATATTTTAGAACATTCTTCCATAAATTTATTATGGACTTGAAGATAGGAGAGGTGCATTTTTCTATTTTTTTCATGTTGTCACATGAAATTGCACCCTACTAAACATAGGCTGAACATTCCAATGACACAATGGAAATGACCTCAAGGTGTGGGAACTTACAAATTCAAGTCAAGTTTTTGGAGAAGGTTGGCTTCCTTTTCTAATCTAAGTGAAGATGTGTTGATCCATCCCAACACATGGAATCCTACCACTAACCCACTCTAACAAATCATAAAGGAAAAGGGAGAGAAGGAAAACATAAAAGGGAAAGGGGAGGTGATACACCTAGAATAAAAATTGCTTCATCCTACTTGAAAGAGCACAATGCATCAATGAAAATACCCAAATAACTTACACAATTTTCTATTATGTCAAATTCTATGGATAACATGGAGGTTAGGGTTTACAGGTATTGCAAGGAAAGAAGAATTCATAGAACATCAAATAAAAACTTATTTAACACTACATATATATGTGGAAAGTAACAAAATAACACCAAAAAATGAAGGTAATGAAGGTTTACGTAACATATGCAAAGAGAGAAGAGGTAAATTGATTGATTTTGATTAATACATAGGACTTAAAGCTAGTTTACAATTGCAGAATAAAAAATTACATAAGTTTGCCAAAGAAATTTTAGGGAAAATCCCAAGGAAGAACCCCTGAATTGAGTATAATACTTACCTTTATAGTTTAGGCATAAATTAGATGATCAAGCATCGAACCCTAACTCAATTAGGGTTAACACATGGAAGAAAAATTTGATCTCCACCATGAATGCAATAGGTGAAAAGCATTAAATAACATAATTCCCTTATATATTATGGATAGGGAAAAGGAATTTCCCCAAATCACAAATCACAAATCAGAGGATACTAGCAAGGCACTAGCATTCAATTTTTCCACTCAGTTACCTTGGGGACATGGAAAAAAATAATGAGGGTGATATGAGTAGCTGAAATTATCCTTGATAGAATATAATGATGCATTCACGACATCACTCTTGTTGGAAAGAGACACTGCACATGTTTTCTGGTGTTGTCATTGATGGCAACCCTTGTTAGTAATTCGATCCACACGTCATCATTTACTAATACCAGTAGATAGATTGAAGATCAATGATTATCTGTTAAGCTAGAACAAAGCATCCGGTAGATTTGTGTTCTTCAATTCATAAGCAAATTTTTTGTTATTATTTCATGTTGTGGATCTCAGGGAAGTTTTTTCGATGCATAATATGTGTTATCTATAAATCTTGGTGCCTCATATCGATTTGGGTGTAAGTTAGAAGGTTCGGTTGACTAATTTTCTATTCATCCATGTATGAAGATCGACTTGGTGAATGTAGTGTGTCATGGATGTTTGAGGAGTTATTGTTTAAGTATTTTTGTGTTCAAGAATTTTGATTTGGGTCCTCACTATGTTGTGACCGACTCTTGTGGATGCATATTGAATATTATTCATGATTTGAGTCGACAGTTTGTGAATATTTCTTATTTTGTTGAAGTTGACATGAAGTGATTAAATCCTAAGTAGCAGATATATATATAAGTGATCAATTATATCATTTTGATGTATGTTCGATGTGAGTTGGTGTATGTTGGGAATGTCAGAAGGTCAATAGAGTGATTATGCACAATTTCACTTGTGCATTAAGGATTCTTTGATGTGAGTTGAAGCAGAAGAGAAGAATCAGTTAGAAGGTCCAGAATTCGATTGTTGAGCCTAACCAAAACTGCAATCAGGCATTTGTAGATGCTACTTTGTTAGTTAAACTCATTTGGAAGTATTCCAAACTTTTGTAAGGCAGTGAGCCTTTCAGTTTTTGAACAGTGAGCTCTAGGTAGTGTGCCTGAATGCAAGTGCATTCCCATTTTGTAAACTTTTCCTTTGAGTATACTCAAAAAATATTGTGGATTGACCTCCACCGTGGTTTTTCCCCTAATAGGTTTTCCACGTAAAAATCCTTGTGTTATGGTGTTGTGGTTATTTGTCTTATGTGCATGCATCTTTATTTTGGTTGAATGTTATAAGTGCTTTAAGGATCAGATTAATAAAGTTAAAAATTGCACAACACTGATTCACCCCCCCCAGTGTTTCTTGATTCCAACAACTCTATCACCTCAAGATTGAGAAATGTTGATGAAGGTGGTGTTACCAAAAATTCACTTATAGCTCATTTTGGAAGAGTTGGAACAACTGACTACCTCTAAGGTGAAAGGTATTACAATAAAATTATGCTAATCATTATCATTTGCATATGAAGATTTCAAATGAAGTTTAGTTCTTATTGTGCAATATTTTACAACAAAAAGAGATTATAAAAATTGCATGATAATTTTGTATTTTATTCATTTAGAAATTCAAATGTATACAATGTTGTTTTCTTGTTCATTGAAGATTAAAAAAATTGCTCAAAAGTCCCACACAAGCCGTGGGAGTAGCTATATATGAAAATATATAAAATAGAAAATACAAATGCAAGAAGAGATATGCATAAAATTAGAGATGGGACCTGTCATTACCTGGTGAATGACGAATCCCATTGTTGAAGATTGTGCTAGCATTATTGAATTTTCCAGGTGCAACTCCAGGAGAAAACTTGCAAGGGTGAAAGAAGATTGATGTTAGAGCTCAGAGTTCCATTCCTTAGTCTATGCATATCTAATCAAGGAAATACTTGCTACCTTATAACTGATCAAGGAAAAGTAGAATGAATAGTTGTATGCAGGAAAGTTAGATAATTAAATGGGATCTAGTCATTAGGAGGAGCATTGAGTTTCACTATTTTATCTAACTAGTTTTCTCATTGTGAAAGTACAGGTTTATCTTTCATTTCCTAGTCCATCTCTTTTGACATTTCAGCATGTGGAGGGAAATGGGCTCCCACAAGGGTTCAACCCAACATGTTGAAGGTAATAGCCAGTGTAACAATGTTGATGAGGTTATCAAAAAGAACAAAGTTTTCATTACAAGCAAGTGACAACCTTTTTAGTCATTGAAGACAGTCCATAAAAGGAGAATGGTGAGCATGTAAAGGCATTAGAAAGTCAAATGGCCAAGGGAAGTTTCAGACCTTCAAGCATAAAGTCCATAATAGTCATATGGTTTTCCTAAATAAATGTCTTATTCAGGAGGAAAGTCATTCTTAAATCAAGGTAGAATAGTCATCATATTCCTTGAAGAATATAATCAATAGCAAGAGATAGGTTCAATCTAGAGAGGGCAGTACTATTCAAGCACAAAGACACATAAAAGGCATGAAGTATAATATTTACACTAAAAAATGAATGTCAAGAAAGCAATTTTCCAAGTATCCATGACAGAGAGGTCAAGTATGTTGAAGTTGTGAAAGCCAACCTCACAGGCCCCGAAGATCACCTGCATGCAAATAACCTGTCACAGAAAGAAGACATTCAAGACAAAAAAGAAAGGGTGCTCTAAAAGCTGAAAATGTATTAATCAGAGAGAGATAAAATACAATGACCAATCCTTATAAAAGGAGATTGTGCAACCCTAAAGAAACCCTAATAGGTAGACATTTAATAATTAATATAATTATTAAATGTCACAATATGCAAACTAAAGTGAAATCTTAAGAGAGGAATAAAGGTAACTTAATTAACATAATTAAGTTAAAACCTTTACTCTAACCACCCCCCTTAAGATGAACAAGAGTGCAGCTACAAACATGTCCAAGAAAGCAAAGGTAACTACAATGCATGAAAGAAAACAAGGGTCTCGACAACTAGGCCTGATCAGGTACCCGAATACAACCAAATCTCTAGAAAGTGGAGTAAAGGAGAAAACTCAGTGGGAAAAACTTCTCTCCGAAAAGAGATGGAAATACAAGAGTGAAAGAAGAAGAGGGATAGAAGGAGGACTCAACATGACCCCCCAAGAACTGCTTCTATCACACAAGCACAAAATATGATCCCCCCATAGGAGAGAGAGAAAGAGACTAGAAGGCCCCCCACAATGAAGAAACTCTTATCTCAATGGTGGATACTTGATGTAGAATCTAGAAAGAGATCATGAAGTGACAAATAACATTCCTCCCCTTGGGAAAAAATGGATCCAAAGGATGATGGTGAAGAAACCCTGTGAAGAGTGATGAACCAATCTGTCTCAAGATGTGTGCCATGATAGGATGCTGAAGAATCTCTCTGTCTGAACTGAAACAAATGATTCCAAATCCAAACTGATGTGGAGAATCCTGAAATGCAACCTTTGAATACATGGATAATGGTGGGCGTACAGTGATAACCTGACTGTCAACGTAGAGGAGATGAATGTCCTCAAAATAATCCTCAAGATCTGAAGTGTGAGACTCAACAAACAAGAATGTGTCTGCAAGATAAGAATCCCATGATGGAGCGGATAATGAATGGCCAAGATGGTCATGATGTTGAACTGAATCCATAGGGGCCAATGTGGCGATACTGATGTCATCAGGAACAACAGATGATACATGTATAATCTCAAGCTGAAGAGTAGGAACTGTGAGACAAGCCTCTAATCCATCAGAACATGTAAGGGTGTCTAAATACTCAAGCTCCTCTAAAGTATCATGATCAAAGGGTGTATTATCTCTCCAAGAAATGGGTAAGAGACAATCTGAAGCAGGATCCTCTGGGAATGGAGAGAGATTGGGGTCTCCATAGATCTCCCAAAGACGTGTCCAAAGTGGGTGGGGCAATCAACGTCCGATATAGCCCACATAGTGTCATCATCAACACTAGACAATATAAGTCCTACTATGTGATCTCTAATGATATCCCAAGCTAGTTTTCCCTTTGAAGTGGCTAGTTTAGGTATGAGATCATACAAATAAGGCAAAATATTAAGCCACCTACAATATGTAAGTATGCCCTTTGCCCATGACTCATAATTACCCCGTTCTAGAATTACAATTGAAGGGTGAGTAGAAAAACCCATGATAACTCTTCAAATTAAAAAATCTGAGAAAAATGACCTCAGTACATATAAAGTAGATCAAAATATACCATCTCACGCAAACAGATCCTTTCCAAGTGCCAAAATGTCTAAGTAATTGACAGAATTGTGAAAACACAAAATACTGAATAAACTGTACTTGGCGCAGATTCTAGAAAAATAAATAACATATTTGGAAATAGCATATAACCACCTTTCCAATTCCTATTCATTTGCAAAAAACAGAGTTCAGATGCAAAAGTTATGCCCCTCGGATTGCAAAAACCATGATTTGACTTTGACTGAGGAAACAACATCAAAACGAAAAAATACAGAAACCACACCTACACCATTAGATCAGTGCCGGAACTAGACTTCCGACGATATCTCATTTTCAAAAAACCAACACCGTATGCTTAAAATATGACCATTTTACTAAACATGCTCATTTAGGCTTTAAACCAAACATTTTATTAATTTAAAGATTAAAAAATTAATAAATATTCAGTTGAACCTTCATGGCACGGAAATCAATGCAAATGGCACAAAAATTGAGGCAGCTCAAAGATGATACATAGACCCAAAAAAATGGCACAAAAATTATGCATTTGTACGGATCCGTACAATCGGACGGATTTTTCTAGCAACTGTTTTGAGATTCCCTAAAAACACTAAAAAATCAATTTTCAGCAAACCCTATCATATTTTATATGAAAATAGGGGTTTTTGGGCCTTCTGAGCGCACCCATGAGGTCCGTTTTGCTCTATCATGGACTGTTTGTGAGATCAAGGTGAAAATTTATCAAAAAATGATAGAAAACCCCTTTGATCTAGCAAAAAATACCAGGAATGAAACTTTTGCACAGAAAAAAAAACTCTGTAAGCTGAAATATTCAAAAGATGAACAGGAAGCTGCAGATCTGGAGCTTTGATACCATGTTGAAGTTGTGAAAGCCAACCTCACAGGCCCCGAAGATCACCTGCATGCAAATAACCTGTCACAGAAAGAAGACATTCGAGACAAAAAAGAAAGGGTGCTCTAAAAGCTAAAAATATATTAATCAGAGAGAGATAAAATACAATGACCAATCCTTATAAAAGGAGATTGTGCAACCCTAAATAAACCCTAATAGGTAAACATTTAATAATTAATATAATTATTAAATGTCACAATATGCAAACTAAAGTGAAATCTTAAGAGAGGAATAAAGGTAACTTAATTAACATAATTAAGTTAAAACCTTTACTCTAACAAAGTAAAAGATAGTCATCACACAAGGTTATGACATTCCTCAAAATAATATATTGGATCTCACACCTTCAATGTTTCCACAGACCATCGGTGATAATTGATGTCTAGAAAATAATTAAAAGATAACAAATACACCATGACAAGCACACTCCATATTCAAGACTAATGCAGGATAGTCCCTTTGAAGGAAAGAATAGACAAGTTTGAAGTTTTTAGAAGGGCTACAAGATTTTTGTACACATATGGAAATGAATTCAAGGAGAGGACAATACATGAACAATGGATAGTCCCATGATATGCATCAATTGATACAATCACAGTTAATAACAGATGAAAGGGAGCAACTTGAGATTTCTTTGAAGGTTGCAATGGTACAAAGGTAGAGTGTGGAGTGTATAACTGTGATGATCAAAATATGAAAAGGAGAGGCTTGCCACATATCTTGATTCATAAAGAAAGGAAGTCTATACAACATGTTTGTCTAGCACCTCCTTGAGATGCTATGGATTATGCCTTCCAACGGACAATATATAGTACAATTCCATTTAGTATTTTCAAATAAAGAATCCTACAAAAGTCTTGGAAGGTTCATCTTTTATGCCTATATTGAGGGAACCAAAAGTTTCCAAATATTAATATTCAAGAGGCCACTAAAGATGCATATAAAGAAGATTTTGTAGCAAAAGAAATGTATATTTGTGTTTGCAAGAAAGGTTAATCAACAAGACTTGGAAGATACTTTCTAATATCCTTTCAAAGGCTTAGTGAAAGAAGTTCATGCAATTGTATTCATGTGAGCCTACAATTAGGTAATTGGAGTTCTAGCTTATGAAAATCATGACTTCCTTTCCAAATTATTGAAGGTGATGTAACTATTGAAAGAGGAGTGAAGATTCTTGGAAAAGATTTTTGATATCTTTTTGATTCCCAGAAGCAAGGTATGACAGTCGTAGGGATGATTTTTAGAGTATCAATTCAAGGTTGAAAAAATATTATTTTCATCATGAGAAGAGCAAGAAAAAGAGTACTAATATTTTGCTCACAGAAATAAAGCAACCCTCTAGCTCATTCAAAGCAAGAAATACCCAAAATTGCCATTGATGGCCTCGGCTACATGATACAAAAGGTCTTCATTTTAATGGAGCTTAGGGGGTATTTCATTGCAAATACAAATACACAACAAAAAAAACATTCATTATCATGCTCGTTTTGAGCTTCTATCATAAAAAAGGGAGAGATAGTGCAAAGATTCAAATAATGAAGTCTTACCTTCACTTATTTTCTATGAAAAAATGCATTCAAACCTGCATCTTGAATATCTCCAAGAACTCGAACCAGGCTCTCCAATGGAAGCCTTAGAATGATGAAAACATCAACAAGGTGTAGACAAATGAAAAGATATTAGAAAAATATGGTGATAACCGCAATCTAAAAAGCCTTCAAAATGCATTCAAAGTGAAAATATTGAAGGGGTTTCGGCATATTCTACAAGGAAATACTCACCACACATTTTCCTGTGAAAATCTTCAAGGAAATCATTAGAAGTAGCAAGAAATGTGAGGGTTCAAGCTCCAACCCTACCCATCATGGTGGCTAGTAGAGGTTTCTTCGAAAGATGCAAAGTGCAAAATGATAAATTTTTAGGGTTCGAGAGTTTTCACTCAATGCCCTAATCTTTTTGTTGGTATTTTTTCCATTTTTAAATAAAATCATTTCACATTAATAATGCTCATGGTCTTGACTTTAAAGTCAATCGACCTAATGATCTAAAGGGAGTTGTGAGTTTGAAGACTACCACATGCAAGCTAGAAGGAGTGGTCACTTATGCATTTCTTGCATGATTTTAGACCAAAAAAAACTTTGTAATTAAATATTAAAGGTAAAATTACCTTAATATTTAAGGGTATGTGCAGGATCATGATGGGCCAAAAAGTGGCAATATGATGGGTATGTGGCTAACGAATTTTTTTTTACCCAAAATTGATGAAACAAAAAGGGTTTTTAAAGGAGATTCTCAACTTTCCACCAATATAAATTATTCTTTACTTTGAATTTAATAAGTAATTATTATTCATTTTCTATTCAAATTATGACTAAAGTCCTAATTGATAGGTGATTGAAAAACATCTATAGCTTTCAAATGGTATCACATTTTTGAATCAAAACATCGTCACATTCTATGCTTCGCATAATATAGGATTAAAAAAAAGAAAAATGAATTTCATGAAGTTTTGACCAAGTTAAGGTGGTTAGACATGCGAGTTTTTTATATTTTTTAAAAGTTGTAATAAAAAATTCATAATTAATTATTTACTTGGAAAAAAATTACAAAAAATATTTATCACATGGCACATGAGTCCTCTACTTATATCTAAAATATTATAAAAAATATTATCATTTTATTGTGGTTAGGGTGGTCAGACAGACACCTACTTATTTTTCCCTAAAATTTAAGTACTCTTTGCATTGAAATTTCAAATTTTCACCAAATAGATTTTTTCTTTTTAAAACAAACCTAGTAGTTTAAAAACTACATTCAATTTGCTATAGATTATATTCTTACATATTTTTGAAATAATATAGATAACTTATTCAAATTTTTACGTCAAGTTGTCTAACTCTGATTTTTCTAAATTTTTTGCCACTTAAGGGCCTGTTTTTTCCATGATGATCCTGCACATACCCTTAACATGTAATGTATAAAAAGGAGAACAATCACATGATACATATTAAAATAATCATATTGATTATCTTTAATATTTAATCAAACAACTACCTTTTTCCAAAAGTCATGCAGAAATGATAACTGAAGTGCTACTGAAGCTTGAAATCATGCAAAGTCAAGAGTGGAGTTCTACAGGGGTTTCAAGTCACATCTTCAATTTAAGGAGCCTTTTGAGGAGAATTTTTGGGTCGAGTATCATGCATGAGGAATTTGTAACTTTTTGAGTCCAGTTTGCTTTAGTTGTGGGCCCTCTTTTTGAGGCTTTTCATCTTTGCTCGTGAGGAGATATTTTCGAGATGTTTTTCACTTCCAGTTAGCTATTTCTGCCACCTCCTAGCTCTTGGAGTTATTTTTGTATATATTGAGAAAAGAATTAGTCTTTTTCTTGGTTCTTGCTTCCATTGATCTTTTACACAACAGGGAGATTGGAAAGACTTGTAACTCAACTTTTATTTTCAGTTGATTAATATACAACAGTACTTTATTTGTAGCATATTGTTTTGAGTTTTGCAAAATTTTCCTTCAAAGTATTCAATAGAAACAAAATTTACCTTCATAGTTTCTGGTGTTTTGTTTCTTTTAAGTGATTTGATGCAAGTTTAATGTGTTTCAAACCAGAAACCTTTAAATTTTTGTCTCGTTTATTGATGCATACTGATGCATATACACAATAGCAATTTATCTCAGGTCATTAATTGTGCTTTTAAAGTTATTTTTTCTCTTAATTTGTGAAAACCTTATTTTCCTTAGTAAGGAAAGTTTAAAAAAATCCTTCTAGTGAAATATTTATGTAATCAAGGTGCCCAAGTTGAGTTGTGTTAACATATTTTTGAGAGTATTAGTCGTTAATAAGTCTGCATATTAGTTTTATTCGGTGCATCACCTCCTAGGAATAATTTACAATTCAAGTTACCTTTAGTTTCATAGATTAAACATTCTCCCTTTTCCCACACAAGTCATTAGATTCTAGTAGATCAAAAGGGGAACCAACCCACAATCTGGAGATTCACTTTCACTATGAGCATACCGATAGGCTCAAAAGTGATTCCATGTTTCATGGGATTGTTGAGCTTCAAGCTTAGCATCTAGGGTGCAATCCTCATGACAACAGGTGACACGAAGCATTTAATTCCTCTCCCGAACTCTTTGATGGGCTTAGTTTATAGCTAGTTTCCTTCATTATGTTTATGTATTTTATCATTTCAATCTACCAAAGTTCATAGAAAGTCTTAAGATTTATACATCTTTTATACCTTTTATCCATCTTAAACTAGACTTTAGTATGTGGAAATACAATTATGATATGATGACATTTATATGTGTGAGTGTATGAATATTCGTGAAATTCAGTGTGATTCTATGATTAGAAGAAGAAGGATTCTACTCTGAGTCGGGAACCCCATGACATGACATTCTTATGAACACGTCTTTGTCATGGTGATTAAACTATTAGGGCAGAGTTTCTGTTTAAATTCTCTTCTTCTACATTTCAATAATGGTTTTCTATAATAAAGACTAATTCCTCTCCATATTCTTGAGGGAGGGTGGATAGATACAATTATGGTTATGTTTTTAGTCCTAGGATGAATAAGACTCCTCGTAGAACCTATATAGTGGGATACACTATGAGGAGAAAATCTAGTTAGTTACCAGTTATCTAGTTATCTATTTTAGCTTTTTCCAGTTCCAATTGACAATCAATTGTTGTTAGTTTTTTATTATCAGTTGAATAAATTTCATGTATTTTTGAATGAGAAATCTTGAGTAGATTCTTCTCAGAGTTTAGAATTTTTGTGCAATAAAGGAGTTAATTCAACATTATGATTTATTGGTTAAGTAGTAAGTGTTGATATCTATTGTGGAAGCAACAACTCAAGCAAGGGCCACTTGAGGTACTACTATCCACTCTATTTTTCTTATTAGATTAGTGTTAGACACACAAGACAACTGAGAGGGGGGGGTGAATTAGTTGTGCATTAAAACCTTAAGCCCTCATTAATCTTCAAACCCTTATTAAGCATTAACATTAATGTAAAAAAATGAAACATCAACACATCAAAAACCATACACAATAGAACACCAAATTCTACATGGAAAACACTAATCAAGAAAAAACCATGGTGAGGATTAACTCACATATATGAATATCGACACCAATTACAAAAGGCTCATTGCTAGAAGGGCTCACTACCCAAGAAGACCACTTCTTCTAAAATATAAGATAATAGAAAGAGACTATTACAAGGAGGTTCACTGCCTTAGAGCAACAAGAGAAGCCATCACAACCACTCTTCACCATCCACAACCTTCGGCTCAGAGCCTCTAGAAACTTCAGGCAAACTAAAATGTAGAAACCTTCTACTCACTGCTTCTAGTAGTCATAGGCATTCATGATCTCACTCAAATCTCAACACTTGATCACATACACATAATTTTGCATCACATCTCACATTACACACTTCTCCAAAAATTGACCTTGCATATATACCTTCCACAACCATGAATAACTTTCTCTAGGTCAACTTCAATGAAACATATGCACATCAAACATGCAACCACCAAATAGGTTAGCACCAAACAATTTTGAGGTGGAAAGAAGTGAAGTTGGACCACACCAAAGGTTAAACAAGACCCAAATCTATACCAAAATGCTACACCACATTTCCACAAACCACAAAGCGCATTCACAAATAGCGCTAACACACCAAGTTGGCCAAACCATTATTAACACTTCCAAGCAACCAAATTCACACTTCACCAAGTTTAGAAACATCTTACGAACCACATAGCAACATCAAACAAAACTCTAGAACATTCTAACACCAATAAAATATTCAAACACACTGGTATAAAGGCATGCAACTGAGAATACTATCATCCTGTGGAACCAATCAAACTACCACTGAGACACAACACATGAACCAAGCTTGTGGAACAGGTGAACACCAAACCATCCAAGGGAAGATAGATACAAGAACCATTAGCACATTCCCAAATCCACTAGACAAGAAACTTCAACACAAAGAAATGTGGAACAATTCCATTTCTCCTAGACAACTCTCTTCCCAAGTCAGAGACAATCCAACACATTGTTAAACACATCTATTGTCACACGATCCAAAACCTGAAACTATGGATATACCACCTTCAAAGACTACTGATCATTATATCCAAACCACACAAGAACCTCTTCAAGCATGAAGAAATATGGAACACAATACAAAACATATCCCTTTCACCTTGTACACTCTTTATACAAATTTTCTTAAAAGTACTTGGAAACCAAGTGACCATAATGCATCTACAACACCTGATCAACACCACAAACACCTTCTCATCAATAACACACTAGAGGTTGACATCAATGACAAAACTATCGACAACATAGTGTAACAATCTCCCCCTTTGTCATTGATGGAAACACCTACTGAAAAACCATCAACAACAAAAGAAACTTTGTATCTCCAACACTCAAGCAGCTCTCCTCACGTGAAATTTTTTTACATTTTAGAATTATCTCTCTCTCTCCCTTTCTTATTGTTTTAGGCTTATTTATCTCCCCCTTTGACATCAATGGAAAAGGGAAACACCTACATACTTCTCTTCTCTCTTTCCCACTTTTAGGCACAAGATTTACTCTACCTGACTACACCAACCAAAGATACCACTACCTAATCCCCCTAAGATATATCCTTCATAAATCCAGGATAAAGAATTCATCTTGAATTGTACCCCTAGATAGATGCACCATTTTATTCATCAAGTTGAAAGAAGGATGGGGAATAACCCCTGACTTATATCTGAGATACTCAAATGCATATTTTGGAAGAGCCTTTGTGAAAATGTTTTCTATTTGATCCTTTGTAGGAACATACTCCAACTTTACTTCATTCTTAGCAACTTTCTCTCTTAGTTTTCTTTTTTCTTGAATGTATTACTAAATTTCTTGAAATGTTGATAGCACTTGTATTATCACACAAGATAGAGGTAGGTTCATCATATGATACTCTGATATCTTTTAATTTTTGATTCATACACAACACTTGTGTGCCGCAAGATGTTGCAGTAATATATTTTTCCTTTGCAGTAGATAATGACACTGAATCCTACTTCTTACTCAACCAAGAAACTAGTATATTTCCAAGGAAGAAAGTACCTCCACTTGTACTTCTTTTGTCATCCACACAGCCTACCCAATCTGCATCTATATAAGCACTTAAAGAGAAGTCAGTATCCTTAGAATTCCATAGACCATAGTCTGGACTACTCTTCAAATATCTGAATATCCTTTTCACTACTGCCACATGTGATTCTGTAGGGTATTCTTGAAATCTTGCCACAAGACATACTGCATGTATGATATATAGTCTAGTTGCAGTTAGATATAGTAATCCACCAATCATTGATCTATACTTGGTCTAATCTATCTTAAGATACTCATCATTTTTTCTCAATTTACAACTAGTAACCATGGGAGTACATACTGTTTTATATTCCTCCATTCCAAACTTCTTTAACATTTCCTTAACATATTTTTATTGTGTAATGAATATATACCTTTTTATGATTGACTAATTTGCAACCCAAGGAAGAAAGTCATCTTCCCAAACATTGACATTTCAAACTCATTTTGCATCTCCTCTAAGAAAATTTCACGTTACCTCATTTCCTCCAAATATTATGTCATCAACATACACAACCACAATCAAAATTTGATCTTTCTCAACTTTGAAATAAAGTGTTTATCTACAATACCCTTTTTTAGTCCCTGTTGCAATAAGTATTTGTCCAATCTTGTATACCAAGCTCTAGGAGCTTGTTTGAGTCCATACAATTCCTTTTTCAACATGTAGACCATATTAGGATCTTTTGATAACTAAAAATCTTTTGTTTTTTCAATGTATACCTCTTCTTCTAACTCACCATTCAAGAATGCATACTTTACATCCATCTGATATACCTTGAAGACTTTATGTGTTACAAAAGCCAAAAACATCCTAATAGCTTCCATTATTTCTACAAGAGTGAAAGTCACTTCAAAATCTATTCCTTCCACTTGTGAGTAGCCTTTACACACAAGCCTAGCCTTGTTTCTGACAACTTCTCTATTCTCATTCAACTTGTTCCTGAACATCCATTTAGTTCCTATCGAATTCTTATTTGTTGGTCTTGGGACTAGTCCCCATGTTTGATTCTTATCAATCTACCTTAGTTCTTCTTCCATAACTTTGATCCAATTTTCATCTCTGCATGCTTCAGTGATTGTTTTAGGTTCTATTTTAGAAAGTTTTTTTTTTTTACCTATTCCTAGATGTCATAGCAGTTTTTCTCCTTATTAATACACCTTTGATTTTGTCTCCAATTATTTGATCCTCTAAATGATTCTTTTGTACATACTTAGGAGTCTTGGGATTCTTTTTCGAAGCTTCTTCCTCTTCCACTAGCATCTCCTTTTCTTTCTCTTCTTCTTTTTATTCTTCTCTGCAAGGGGGTTCATTAGATTCATATCATTCTATCAACACTAAGCTCTAATGTGATTCTTCGTCCAATTTGACACTTGCATTTTCAACTATCTTCTTTAGCCTTTTTTGTAGCACATGTATGCCTTACTCTTTGTAGAATATCCAAGGAAGATTCCTTCATCCTATCTTGCATCAAACTTTCTCAAGTTCTCTTCATCTCTCCTGATATAACATTTGCTTCCAAACACTCTAAAATATTTCATATTAGGAGTTTTTCCATACCATATCTCATAGGGGGTCTTTGAACTATTCATTCTTACTTTTCCTATGTTAAGAATGTAAATTATGGTACAAATTTCTTCTCTCTAGTAGACATCTGATAGATTTTATTCTTTCAACATGGTTCTTGCCACTTCCTGAACTATCATATTCTTCCTCTCCATAACCCCATTCTACTGTTGAGTCCTAGGAGATGATAAATGCCTTTTTATCCCATTATCTTCACAAAACTATTAAACTCATTGGAGGTAAACTCACCACCTTTTTCAAACCTTAAAAACTTGATTTTCAAATCTGTTTCATTTTCAACCATAGATTTAAGTGCTTTAAACTTATCTAGACCTTCTAATTTTTATTTGAGAAAGGTTACCCAAGTCATTCTAGAGTAATCATCTATTAACAACATAAAATACATGCCACCTTGAGAGCTTCTTGTTCTAGTAGGTCCACATAGGTTTGTATGCACCAACTACAAAGGTCCTGTAGTAGAGTATCCTTTAGTTTTGAACCTCTTCTTTGTTTGTTTTCCAACCTAACACTGTTTTAAAATTGTATTGATAGGATTTGTAATTATTGGCATGTCTCTCACAACATGAATAGAGATGCTCTACAATAGGCTATCAAAATTGATATGACACATTCTTTTGTACCACAACCAAATTTCATTGATTTGTGACATAAAGCACTTACCACTAACACATTTGAGCTGAAAAACATTCCCTTCTATCCTTGTTCCTACAACAACTAGAGTTCTGAAGCTTCTTTTTCTGATTTCAAAACCATCATCCTGAAACACTAGATTGTATCCTCTACTACACATTTTTCCTACACTACGAAGGTTATGTCAGAGTCCCTTGAGATAAAGAACATCCTCTGTCTTATGCATGCCATCAAAGCTAATTGAACCTTTTTCATAGATCTTAGCAAATATGTCATTACTAAACTAAAAAAAACCACCATCATATTTCACAAGTTCAACAAACTTACTCTTATCACCTGTCATATGATTTGAGCATCTAGTGTCAATTATCTAGTAGTTTCTCTCTTCTCTTGCATGAAAGGTAGAAAACATAGTTCCTTCAATACTGTGGCCAGTTTTTAGAGCAATTTCCTTCACATATCTTTTAGGATTAGTAGAATTAATTCCAACATTCAAAACCATGAACAAGAATTTATCACTTCCATCATCTAGATTGTTTGATTCCTCAACATCAGATGTACCATTATCTTCTTTAACATAATAACTCTTCTTGAAAGATTTACCTTTATGATCTTTATGTTTGGAATTTGAAACTTTTCTTAGACATTTTGACGCATAATTGCCTATCTTTCCATAATTGAAACACTTGAAGGGTAGCTTACCTCTATATTTTCTAGTGCCCTTTTTCAATCTTCTTAAAAAAATTGCTTCCACTTCATCAAGATCATCCAAATCAGTTTCATCAATCCTTTATTTCTTTCTGAATTTAAAAGTAGTTTCTTTTCTTGGGGAATCTTTGTCAAAATCTCTTAATTCAAAAGTATTTAAAGCACTAAAAAATTGATCTCTAGAATATTGATCCAAATTTTAAACTTCGTCAATAGTAGAAACTTTAGCACTATAAGATTTATGAAGGGTTCTCGAAACCTTGTTCACAATTTTACTTTCCTCCAGTTTTCCACCAAGACCATTGATGGCATTGATAATTTCATCCACCCTGAGCATGTAGTCTGCAATATCTTCATCTTTTGACATCCTTAGGGTCTCAAAGTTGGCCTTAAAATTTTGTATCTTTTCTTGCTTGACCTTAGCATCTCCTTCATAAATGTTTTTCAACTTCTTTCAAACTTCTTTAGTGGTTTTGTAGCTTATCACTTTCATAAGTTTTAAATCAGAAAGCCCACTCAAGATAACACTCCTTGCTTTTCCATTATTCTCATAATCCTTGATATCATCTTCACTTGTCAAAGGAGTAGTAGGCATAGTATATCCATATTCAACTGAATTTCATACACCAAACCCTAACGAGACAAGAAAGGATTCCATCCTTACTTTCTAGAAGGTATAATTTGTTTCATCGAACATATGGACTTTGACACCATTCCTATGCACCATCTGAATCTACTTCAAGTGGTTAAGCTTCTTCCAAGGAACATCTTATTTGATACCAATTGTTAGATACATAGGAAAATTGAGAACGGGGTGAATCAGTTGTGCATTAAAACCTTCAAACCCTCATTAATCTATAAACCCTTATTAAGAATTAGCATGAATATAAACAAATGAAACATCAACACATTAACAACCATACACAATAGAACACCATATTTCATGTGGAAAAACCTAATTAGGGAAAAAACATGGTGAGAATTAACTCACATATATATATGAATATTAACATCGGTTACAAAAGGCTCACTACTGGAAGGTCTCATTGTCCAAAGGAAAGAAAGGCTCACTGTCAAAGGATCACTACCTAGGAAGATTAATTCTTCCAGAATATAAGAGAATAGAAAGATACTATTAAAAGGAGGTTCACTACCTCAACGCAATAGGAGAAACCACCACAACCACTCTTCACCATCCACAACCTTCAGCTCACTACCTCTAGCAACTTTAGGCACATTGAAATGTAGACACCTTCTGCTCAAGTGCTACTTCTGGTAGTCATAGGCGCTCATGCTTGTACTCAAATCTCAACACTTGATCACAGACACATAATTTTGCATCACATATCACATCACACACTTTCCCAACAATTGATCTTGCATGTGTGATTGATGATGTAGTATAGGTTAACTACACTTGATCCATGAGGATTCAAACTTTGAAGCATACTTAAACCACTAAGCATCAATCCAATAAGATCATTCAATGTAAACAAAGACAAAGAAGCCATTAAAACTATCATTCTAAAGCATGAAATATTGATAAACATATACTCTAAGACATTGAAACTTATCCTATTGGGGGAGTGGTGTCAGATTGATGTGGAATGGTGACCCTTTCCCAATCCCTTAGATAATGAGCTTGTTTCAATCAGTTTTATTGAAGAAAACCGATGAAACTGGTGAAAGATGTGTTGTAAAACATGATAAAAGCTATTTTAACATTATAAATGTTATGATGATCAATGTAAGTGTATGCAAAGCTATTATAAATGTATACAAGATTTGAAAGATTAAAACCCTAATTTCAAAATATACTAAATGGATGCAACTAAGTTACCATGGAAGCCATTAATGGATGCTCTAAGCTAATAATGCATGCAAAATAACCTAAAATGCTTTTAAAACATAAAATGTGAGTGCAAATGGATGTGATTTTCAACATCATAAGTTTGCTCTGAAAAGGTGGATCCCTATTCATTAGATGTAAGGTCTATTTATAGAATAGGCAAAATGAAACTGATGGTCAAGATTGAAAGAATAAATCAATGGTTAGGATGGAAGGAAGATGGAGGCATGGATCATGGATTCCCATCAAGGGTTGAGGATGCAAGATGATATTTAATCAAGGGCTCACAATCATCCAAAAAAACACACCTTCAAAACTTGCACAAGAAGTTTGTTGAAAGTTTGTTACAAGGATGAATATTCCTTTTTTCAAATGACTGAAGAGTGAAAGAATATTCCATTTTTTGAGGAATGTGAAAAGGAGAAATACTCTCAAGGAATATTCCCTTGCAAGTGGGAGAGTGAGATTTAATTAATAATTTGATAATTAAATAAAGTTTCAATTATGCAAATTAGGGGAATTATATGATATCCATTAAATAAATGATTTAATGAAAAAGGGGGATGTGATATGATATTTAATCAAATAGCTTAGGGTTATTTAATTAAATAAGAGGACTTAGGGATTAAGTTAGATAATTTGATTTATCCAATTTAACAGGACGAAAGGTTAGCATGAAAGGGGTAGGAATTAACCTAATTAGATTAATCAAGTTAATAGATGAAAATGACATAATTAATTAAATAGATAGGCTAATTTAATCAATTAAGCAAAAAGAGGATGGGTTTTAGGATGAAACATTGTTAATATACTAGATTCAAGTGCATGATATCATTCAAGATATTTTTAAGTGTCTACATTTTTCCCCTCTTTGAAGCGAGGTACCTGTTACGTTGGTTCAAAGACTAACACTTTCAAATTAAATTTTTTTGCTTAGATCAAAAAATTAAAAAAAATCCAATTTTTTGGATGCCCCACTATTGCCCTAGCAGAAGGAATAAGTTGGTTCCCTACCCCCTCGAGAGATCAAGTGGAAATTTGGAATTTTGGGTTGATCTCTCGACAAAGATGAAAGATTGATGCAACTCAAAGAAGACTAGAAAGCTCAGATGTCTGATGTAGATAGATTTGATGATGTATAGACAGTCATCAACCATGGGTAGCCTCATGTATATTTGGATATATTACACATATTTGATACTTGGATAGAAATGTTAGTAAAGATTGAAAAATAAAAAGAATGGATTTGACCATTGATTTTGAGATTGATTTAGAAATCCAACAAGCTCATGATGTATCAAGAATTTATTAGATATGTTGATGAGATGGATGTTTTACTCATATCTTGGGATTGGGATTTTTTGTCATTCCTTATGTTTGATATAACACATAGACATGATGCATCATGGTATTGATAACCAGGATGGCGTTGTATCTAGTGTAATGGAATTTGACTCTACAAATAGATAGGATAGTTCTTGTTCACATCTTGACATACAGAAACCCTATTGGAATGTAGGTTAGAAGTTTAGAATATATCAGACCAAAGCATATGCAATAGTCAACAATCTACTCCAAACAACCTCCCTACACACAACTAAGAAAATATGTGCCAAGATTATTTTACAAGAATACCCACAAGCACAACAAATGAAAGCTAATGATTGATGCCCCATTCCTTTCTCTCTAAATCATTGAGACATATGCGCGCTGCGCAGACATTCGTATTTCGTGCTTGCATCCCCTACATAAATTCCCCCACCGACACAAAATACAAGCACCAAGTGGATGGAAGGTAGGTGGGTGATGTAGAATTTCTTCGTCGGGTTTGATTTTCTAAGGTGGAGGAATGCAAAAGGGGATTTTGCAAGAGGGGTGCAAATTCGCTCCTATACAATACTATGTCTCCTATTTTGATCAGAAAAAATGCATACATGAGTATAATTGGGAAGGGATCTATTGCTGTTGGGGAGGACACTTTCAATGATGTTTTGTGTGTACCTCATTTGTCAAACATTATTCTTTCCATCTATCAGATTACACATGGTGGAGATGGGAGGACTGTGGAATTCACTTATGATTCAAATATCATTTGAGACTTGGAGAGTAGAGAGATTATTGCTACTGGGATGGTTGATCATTCATATTGGTTGTACACCTTTGCATATTGTTCTTCTAATGATGACATTGTTCCTTCAACTGTTGATCACACTTCTAGTGTGAACCATGATTTTGAGGAGAATTTTAGCTACTTGAACTTGGGTGTTCTCACATCGAATCCTATTCTTGAGTCTTGCATTTCATCTCCTCCATCTACTATTGCATTTGATGATGCTTGTATTCCTACCGATATGGATTCTTTTGATTCAGTGCAGTAGGATCTACATCGTCTTCCAACTACATCTACTTTGGATGCATACTTGATAGACATTGGTGGGTTGTTTTTTGAGTCTCACATTTCATATTTGTGAGACACCATCAATTGCATACATCTTCTCTTTGATGAAGATGATTCTTCTTCAGTTGTTGTGAGAGAACACTCTGACCCTCTTGTTCATTCTCTACATGATCATTCTTCGCAGTATGATGTGAGTGTGGATACTTTTGGACAACATTTGGAGGAGGCTTCTTTGTCTTCAAAGGATGCATACTTGTCTTTAGATTATGCTCTACATTCCTCTCTAGGAGATTTTGGATTGTCTTCTTCAACAATGTGGCCTAGAACACCTATTTGGAGGGTGACACCGTTCGACGTCAACATGGAGATACTTGAGTGTAGTTTAGAGACATCACATATCATTCTTCTTCCCACATCTTGCATATCATCTCGGTTTTGTTTCTTCCAAAGGGGAGGAGCGTTGTTCAGTGAGATTGGATCATTATCAACATTCAATGTCGAGCTTCTACTATTGTAGGAGACTCACCATTGAGGGGGGCTTGCATGGTCTCTCTTCTTCTTCTCTCTTATGGGGGGGTCTTTTTCCTCACATGGGGTTTTGGCCTTCTCATTCTTCATTGAGAGCATTTTGTTTTTCATCTCTCTTTTGGGAAGGAGTTTTGTCCACTGGGTACTCTCCTTTTCTCTAGTTGCAAGAGATTGCATTGCATTTGTACATGGGTACCTAACATGGCCTAGTAGTTGGGACCCATCTTTGCATCTTAGTGTCATTTGCATAATAATCTTCTCCCTAAATTGCACTTAAGGGGGGTGTTGGTGTGAATAAATGTCTTGTACCTAGTTAATTCACTTACTAGGGACTTAGGAGACATATTCACATGTTAAGTTTACTTAGGTCCTAATATTCTTTCTAGAAGACTTAGTTGTCATGTCTATATTTTATCATTTCCTAGGTGGTTATGATAAGTTGTCTCATATCATAAGATTAAGACACTTGTCATAGTATTATGACATCTTATGTCTCACCTTGGTTGTACAACCAAGGGGTTGTCATTTGTAATATTGATTGGTTGGATAATCAATTTCATTATAATCTTGAGCATTGCATATTAATCTCTTTGTTCTTTCCATTTGGCCTCTAGATCTTGCATATCTACATAGCCAACTCTAACACCTCTTCTTTTTTCATCCTCTACTACATCCAGTTCTAGATCTCATTATTCCTCATCATATTAAATATTTTCTCAATTCATTATACAACATGGACTACACCACTTGACCTTTATCCATCCTTATTGGAGGAATTTTAGATGTAGAGTAAATTGTTAAGAATAGTCGATGATTTTCTTAGATGGAAGATTGTCTTTCAAGATTCACAAACTACAAACCTTGTTTCACCAATGAACACTCTTGTAGGAATCAAACTTGCTCCAATACCATCTAACACAATAAAGGTTGGAGGGTCCAATTAATGACTATCTAACCAAGCATCTAAAACAAGCACAGTCAAGTTCATATATCAAAATAAAATAATGTTACACAAAGAAGTAGATCTTATTGATTCAAAATATAATAGCTTTAGGAACTTAATGCATGCTAGGCATCAAACTATGACTATGAAATAGATCTTAGAGATATCAACTCAAGCTACAATGGGTTTTATATTCTGCTTCCCTAGAATTGCTACTACTTTACTATCCTCAAAATGATGTTAGGCATCTCTTTATATTGAAGATCTATAGAAATGGTGTGTGTCATTTACAAACATGATACTCCATTATAGGAAAATTTGATAAGGATTAATGGACCCAAACTTAAGTGATTTGATCATTAGTTGGTCTCATAATTGGGTACATCACCTTGTCTAGTGTGTTTGTATTGCATCTTCACATTTGATATGGTTGTGGTGATGTCCTTTGCAACTATAGAAGCTTTAACAACCTTACCTATAACTTTGTCAATTGTTCCTACACTTAAATGGTTATTTTGGAGACAAGATGGTACCTTAATTTTCTTAAAATTTGATATAATAGGTGCATTAAGGCTGCTATAATATTTTGTGCAAAGTGAGCTCTAAGACCTAATGAAGGTTCTAGCTATGAAGGTTCCTATTGTTTGTGGTATGTGTTGCTTGAGTACTTCTTGATTTCATTTCCATTTAACCTTTGTTTATTAAGCTTATTTGGTTGTTAGTGATCGTCTGGGTGTGGGATATAGTTTTCAATGCAAAATGTGATATAAAGCTAGAGCTTTAATAAGGAAAAATAAGTCGAATAGGATTTTGTCTAGTTGACAAGATGATGGATGCAATAGAATTCTTGGTCATAGAAATGTAAGAACTGAAACATGAATAGGTGTTCATATATAAACAACTGTATTTCGACTATAAGACGTGAGTTTAGAAATAATTGTTATATTAAATAATCACGATAGATATAATTTTATTTAATAAATACAAATACTAAACATATTTTATATATATATATATATATATATATATATATATATTCTTTTATATTACATTTTTAAAATTAATATCCAAAAATTATATAATAAACTATGAAAAAAATAAAAATTATTTTATAATAATGTGCTTCCATAATTATTGTAGTAGTAATTACTAGATTTTATATTTGTTTATTTAAGCATGTTAACATATTCGTTGTACTTATAGTTGAAGAATAAATCAATAAAGTAACTTAAAAATGTGATGTGGATGAGCTATAATACAAGGACCAAATTCAATTTTTGTTACATGGACCAATCTAATAATTGTACTAACATCAATTCATTCCTCGAAGTCCACATTTTGTCTTCATCATAACATAATTTTGAAGAGCTGATTGCGCTATCATTATATTATGAGTTCTTTATATTATTGCAATACATGTTTCATGATATGTGTGCCATATCACAATTTCTTTGATCTTTGATGTGATATGTTTAAGTACTATTTTGTTTAAATATGTTTTGATTTAATGGTTAAATATTTCAAAGTAGTTTTATTATATTAAAAATAATTATTTTATTTTTATTAATCAAAGTTTATGTTGAATTGTTAAAGTAGATAATCTTTTAAGATTATTTATTATAGTATTAATATTTTATGTTAAATATATAAAAAAAATCATATAAATTATAATTAATTAAGGAAGTTTATTTTTAAACAATGGAATGGTGTATATGTTCTTCAAACTTCTTAAAATGTGTTCAAGTTTTTTGAAAGAAATTGTATCTTATGAATCAAGTTTATTACACACTTGCATTAAAACAATTCATACAGTCTAAGTTCAAAGTATTAAAAAGGTAAATTTAAATCAATATATATTTTATCAACTTCAAGTACTTAATGTCTTTGTTCAAAAAGGTTATTCTTGAATACCACATATTTCAATAGTCAAAGACAAATTTTGATCAATAAAAAGTAGTACAATTATTTACTATTTTTTTATAGAAATAAAGTGTCAAATTACTATTGACTGTTTGACCATTTGACCGTTTAAATCTTGTAATCTTGTAAACGTAAAATTTAAATAAAACAAAAAAACACAAAATTAATAAATCAATCTATAAAATAAATCCACAAGCCATAATGCACTTGCTATTTAATAGGTAGAAACTAATCAGACAAATGAGTTAGAAAGAGTGTTGGGGCAAAGTGGAAGGATTCCTCTGCAGGGTCAAGGAAAAGCAGGTTGACAGAATACTTAGCATGAAAGACAAATCTGTAAGGCCTTAGCTGTTGCTGCATTGACATTGGCAGTCACACAAACACAAAATATTTGTCTTTCCACCAAAAATAATTGAAGAGCTTAACCACCATACACATTTGCAGTCAAATATTAACAATGTATTCTCATCCTATATATTTGTTTAATTTTTTAAAACAAGTACTGAAAGGATAAATCATAAAAAGTGTTAAAGAAGACAGAAATCATAAATCATGACACCACTACAGATAAGCAGATGCATGGTCACCTTTTTGTACTAGTCTACAGTCATATTTTTGTACTGATCTATAGTTTAAAAACACTTTTGACCAACATAAGTGCTTGACAGTCAGTAGCTGACTGCATTCACACAAAAACAAGCTTTACTGAGTACTTAGTATTTCAGGCCTGTTTTTGAGATGAGTTTCCAAACCACAGTTCACTTTACTGAAATTCTGTATGTAAATTTTCAGTGTATTAAAATTTTGCATCTCTAAGACTAGATTCTTTAGCAAATCATTAGAAAAAAAGAAAGGGAATGTAATGATAAACATGGTAGCTAAGAAGCAGAACTTAAAAAACAGTTAAACAAATTATGATAGTTGTGTTTATCAGTTTGTTCAGTTGATAAAGGAGGATGTATTTCTTACAGTGTGTTAAGTTATTATATTAATATCAGAATATAACTCTAGTTTTTTAAGTTGTGCTAAGTTATGATATTAATATCAAGATTTAACTGTATAGTTTTTTGAGTTGAATTTCTTAACTTATATTTTCATGACCAAACAAACTGATTAACACGAATATTTATAAAAGTCTCTAAGCCACTGGTCTGGACCTTAGCAACCAGGTCTAGTAGTAGCTAGCTGAAGGAATAGAGCAGTAATGGAGAAAATAAATAATAATTTGCAGATCATATACAATATAAGAATGTAGAATCTCAACTTCAGAGAAATTTGTCTATTAAATAGAAAGTTCAATAGAACTACATACAATCTGCTGATTAACTGCAATGCAGTTTGCTGACAAACTGTTGACTGACAATGCAAACTACTGACAGTGCAAACTAGACTTAACAGAACAGAAAGTTGCCCAATGGGCATTATACTTTCATGAAGTAGAATATCACCTTGAAACTGAATGGACTACAACCCACACAAGAACCCCGAATTTTCCTGGACTTCTTACTTGTCTTCTTCTTCACTGATCTCAACTTTGTTTTCCCCGGTGAACTCCTAAAAGAGGGAGGAGGGTTAAGAGGCAGAACATTAAAAGCATCTTCCATGCTATCAGTCTTGGGCTTCCCTGGCTGTGTTTCCCATTCGAATGGAACTCCTTCCTCATCACTCACATTCGATCTGTAGTATACTCGAGATGAGTAACCATTGGGATCTTCCCTCAGAAGATTACTGCGGAAGGAGGATCTGTTCTCCAAGTCCAAGGCACTTGTATTTTCCATGGCAGTCCCAGATGAAGATGAAATCTACTTTGAGCTTCAAACTGAGGCCCCCCACCTTCCTGTTGGGCTCTCTTTGATTCTGCTCTATCCAAGAAAGCCCACACAGATATGCTTTGGTCCCTCTGGTGAAAATACAGTGAGAAACTTTCATAATGTGGGGATCATATAATGTGGAAAAGGGCCCACTGATTAGACATTCGGTGAAGGGACAAGAGTCTTTTTACTCATTAAGGTTTTAATAAGTGGGTGATGGTAAATCTTGGAGAGCTGTCATTCGAGACATTTAAATTTGTTATTTTGTTTGGAGGATAAATATTTTGATATATTTTTGAGTTTATGTATTTAATAAGATTTATTTTTTAAAGTTTAATAAAAAGTTTGATGTGTGTTGGTTTAATAATTATGATGTGTATTTGTCTGGATGAGATAAAGGTTTGTGGATGTAAATTTATTAGTCTTATTTTTAGGAGTTTTTAAAGTTGTATGGATGAGATGATAGTTTGTCTTTGGGGTTATTTACTAGTCTTATCGTTAGGAGTTTCTAAAGTTGTTCTTGACAATTTGACCATTAAATTAAATTTTATCATTTTTAAATGTGTTATTGACTATTTGATAAATAAAGTATTTATGTGGTATGGAGTAGAACTCTTTATAAACGATTCAACTTTACCAATGAACCAAAAGCTACTTCTTGTAATGGAAATAAAATTTACTTAATGTTACCTCAACTTATCCAATAAGATACATACAAATGAGCACAAATCAGCCTATGTAGATAGTTGTTAGCTCAATGCTGATAATTGATAAAATTAGATGCAAGATATGTATATAGAAAAATAAATGTACTTAGCTTGATGATTGATGGTAGCTTTAACACTAATATGGATCAAAATCTAATGTATTTCAATATCTAAAATAGTGGTTAATAGACTAGTAATTTTCTTAATGATTAGAATATACTTTTGTGACATATAAGATTGAGTATAATTGCTAGGGATGAATCCACAATTGCAATCTTGTCTTATATATTAATATTTTGGCTGAAGTTTATAGAGGCTTGCAAAAGATTATTCATGAATTAATATGTGTTTCTATTGCACTTTCCATTCAATAAGGAATTACATATTCATAAATTTTTTTGATCTTATATTATAGGGAATATCTCCTCTAAATATGAGTTGTTTTAAAAGAAACACGCAAACAATACTAACAATTACTAAATAATTATTTTCTCATCTAGAATAATTTTGTGAGTTGTTACTGCAACTCACTTCACCTTATTCAATCTAACAAACAATATTATTCTAATCCATCTGAACACTAATTCCTAACACCCCCCTTAGTGCAAACATGGGGAGAAAGTACATCACACTAATTGGAAACAAAATTGTATGCCTATGCATGTTTTTAGGTCTGCATATTGCTATTTGAATCTTGCTGCACATGATCACCTACATATGAGAACTAATCTCGCTTTCAAGTGCTTCTAGTGAACTTATCATCAACCGACCACACTTCCAATAATTCTAACAATCAATGAATCTCTATAGCTAGCTTTTTTCCTATACAATTGTTTACTACATTAGTGATATCTACATTCTCCTCCTTTCAAACTTATTATGGGAATGCTTATAGTGTTCTCAATTGTAGCCACTATTGCTAACCATTTCCAAGCAATATTTAATAGTATAGGAAATGACAACTACCACTATAAGTTACCCTTAACTTTAGTCAATTTGGTGCAAGTAATTTTGTCACAAAAACATTTTCATGGCCCAATCACTAGTGACTAATGAGAGGTCACTTAATGTCCTCCAACCTCTTATGCCTCCATCCTCCAATTGGTTTGCAACTTCTTTAGCAAATTTGGCTTTGAAGTTCAATTTTAGAATGCCCCTCACAAGATTGATGTCATGTACAAGCGATAGTCTATCCATTTACAATTAAGACAAATTTTGAGACAAGATAATAGACCCTATTCTAAACAAAACAATACAACTTGACTATGACACAAAATATCTCCATAAGAACCAATAAGACTTTTTGAGACACAAAACTAACAATAAGGAAAAAAAATATCATAACACCGTAGCACTATGAAATACCAGCTAGAACACCTTAGTAATTCTGACCATTGTGATGTGCCATGGGGAAACAATCACTTGTTTTTCTGGATCATGTAAACATTTCACTTTCATCATTTGGCCCATCCACTACTTTCTCTATCGCTCTAGCTCCCTTCACAAGCCTTGTTGTCTCCATCGAATTATCATGGGAATCACACATCACCACTTTCCCTGTGAAAAGGTGTGGATCAAGACCGAGATTGTTGCAATAATCATACACAAAAGATTTTTTTTGAATTTCATCTCCTCTATAAAGCGATGAGCCTTTGAACACCTCACATATGAGGGCTAGGAATTGGTGAATGGTGTGAAACTCTCTCGCTATACTAGTAGCACCCACAGTGCCATGTTTTTAACATTAAAGTTAAGTCTTGCACTTACGGTTTGCCTTTTTCTCAGGTTGAGATATCTACATGGGCAATAAAGCTATGCACACCACTCACCAATTCCTAGACCTCAAATTTGAACCCATTGTAGTCTTGCTAGTGAGACGCCATCACACATTCAGAAAAGCCAAACAGATGAGATGAAGCAATAGAAAGCTATCTTAAAATATTTGATTAGTGGTTAGACACATTCTCCATTTTGTGTGAATATCAAATCTATAGGAACCTTGCAATAGTTTCAACTCAACAAGGGAACAATAGATAGAAGAATACAATGACCTTGGATTTAGAATCAACGGTCACAAGTGGCCTCTTTCTCTAAAATCATCAAATTTATACAAAACCTTCTATTGAAAAGTCAAGCTAGACAAACAGGAAGCGATTTTTGTTCACTCACAAAGAAACAAGGATAAGCTACAACAAATTGATGGAAAATAATTGATAGCAGTTGTCAATTGCCAACAATCATTCCTCCTCTTCCCAACTACTCACCACACCCACCAACTTGCTACGTGCTCTATACCATATTAATATTTTCGGCCAGTTTATAAAAGCATGCAAAAGTATGTAAATCTATTGTACTTTCCATTACTTATTTATAGGATTCTCATATCCAATATTATTACGAACAACTCTTTTAAGTATATGAGTTGTTTTAACAATTCAAATATATAAATAATATTAATAATTATGAAATAATTATTATTTTGTCTAAAATAATTTTGTGAGTTGCTATTACAATCTACATCAACTTATTCATTCTAATACACTTCTAATTCATGTGAACACTAATTTCTAACACTATATTTAAATAAATTTGATTTGCGTAATTTGTAAACTATTATCTTTTCTTCACTCAAGGTACCCTTTCATGGTGTTTTCTGCACAACAACTCAAACAAAATATAGTATTCTATCTCTCTTGAAAGGTAAATCTCTATTAGCAAGCCTAAAGAGATAACCCCAAGGTCTCTAATGTCAGGTCTTGACAATGCAAAAACAACTCAGTGATAAATGTGAAAATGCTGGTAATCACAAGGGACCTTGCAAAACAAATGTTGGAAGCTTCAGATTTACTAGATCTTACAATATAGTGATACTTTTAATCCTAAAATTTAACTCGGATTTCAAAAGAAACAACAAAAGATAAGGGTTTTAAGAGATTGTAAAACTAAACTAATTCCTAAGACCAACAATGCAAATGATTAAACACTTAAAGTGGACCAATCCTTTCAAACTAATTCTTGCTAAACCTAGAATAAACCTACAATCTCACAGAAATAGTGCAATCTTCTAAGGAATTAAAGATTTTCAGATCATGAAGCATTCACCCAAATCAACCTTATTTTGCAATTGAAATGAATAAATACCCACAATTGAACTTAGCACACAAATTCAAAGCCTAGACTAACTTTACACAACTTACAATCAACAAGCTGCTAAAAGTATGGACCAAGGATTGCTCAAACACTTCAAATATTAAACCATAAACACCATTACATCATATCTAAATCTAAAATCTAACATGTAGCTAATAATCTCAAAGCAATCTTAAAGATCTGGAACAACAAGAACCATGCAAAGTGAAGCAACACAAGAAGAGTGCCAAAGGACAATGTCTTTACTTATATTAAATCACCCAAGTTTGCAACAATTCATGTATTCTCAATGTATCAACACTTGCCCTCAAAAAATACTAACTCCTATTTCAATTCCAACTCTTGCACAACTATGTCTAACTAATTCTAGTCTTTTCAAATAAAGTTGGAGCTTCAATTTATAGAAAAGCAACGTTAGATCAGCCCAAAATTAGGGCTTACATAATTAGGTCAACCAGTTAGGTCAGCCTAGAGAATTTCAAATGAAATAAAATTTACATTTAATATTTGAAACACCATCTAGGTTGGCCTAGACCCTTCCAAAATATCCCTTTGATTGCACAAAATTTGAGGTCATCCTCTAGTTGTATTATCACATGATTGGCACAAAATTCTAGGCAGCTGCAAGTTGGTTGTTTTCTCCCTCTTTGTTGGCTTCCAATTTATTGGATAACTCCTTGAATTTTTCCAATATTTCTCCCATATTTGTTGGATCTGGAGCTGGAATGAATTTAAACCTTCTTTTATGATTTTTAAATTCCTCCAAATACTAGGACATCACCTTATTCCATTCAACTTGTAGCTCATGTTATTTATCCACTTTTGAAATATAAATTGTTGCATCCTCTAAATTGTGCTTAGTAATAGGAGAACATTAGAAGGGGCATAGATTTAAGGCCACCTGATTGCAACCTATTGATGTTCATGTTTTTTTTACCAAACTTCTTTCTTCTAGTCATTATCTCCAAAAAGTTGTTGTAATTGTCATATATTTCTTTCACTTTCCCTCGTACCTTTATTATTTTCTTGAAAATTTTGGAAATGAGCTCTTTTCTACAATTCCATACTTCAATCCACTCCTTCACCTTTCCAATTTCATCACGAGAAAAGATATTAAAATTAGCCAATTCATCTTTAGGTACTTGTAGAATCTTCTGCAACTCCTTGACTATTGATTCGTTAGTCCTTTTACAGTCTACAACAACCTGTGAAATATTCTCTAGAAAAGCAGAAGCATTGGTGTGAATTTTAAGAATTTGCTCAATTGCTTCATCCCCTTTGTTACTCACATCTTGTAGCCATTCATGAGTGCTATGAATAGAGGATTTTAACCTCTCAATTTCTGAAACTACCTCCTTAGGCAACAATCCTTCTAGAATAGTGCTTTCACTTCCAACAGTTTGTAGAGGCTTCATCAAATGTTGAACATACTTGTAAACATCATTTAGCTACTTCTGTAGCTTCTCCTTTTCCTTAATTTCTCTGTGGACAGTCTCCTCAAAATAGCCTGAGAAGATTCTTGGAATTCTTCTTTTTCTTGTTCCTTGGTGGTTGGCCCTAAATTAATAGTTTGTACTTTATAATCAGAGGACCTAACCTTATCTTTGAACTTATCACTTGTAGGCACTACCACATGGATAACCCTATTGTTGAACTCATCTCTTAAAATTTTAGAAATTATCCTTGCTATTTTCCTCTATTTGGGCTGCCCCCATTGTTCAAGCGATTTATCCCAACTTGGACTTTCTTCTTGGACAATTATTTACTTCTTACTAATCATTTTCTCTAACTATTCAGGGGCTACAGATTGCTTGGTTCCTACCTCTTTATTCAGACTATCAACCACATTTTCCTCAACATTCTATTCTACTTCCAGTTGATCTTCCTGCTCATCTTTGTCTTGGTGAGGACTGTCAACTACTTCCTCTCTATTCTCCCCTACCTTAGGCTGATCCTCAAGTTCATCAATGACTACCTTCTTTGGAGACTTAGATGTTTTTCCTTGAACAACCTCAGACTCCATATTCTTACTCTCTACTTCGAAGGTAGATTGTTTCATTTCTTACACAAATTTCCTCCATTCTCCACTTTGAGGAGTAGATACTTCATCATCTTCTTCCTCCAGTTGTTTAGGATCATTGGATATATTTCCTTCCTCATGAACTGCTTGCTCCAAGATTTGTACATTATGATGAGGAGAAGGGATGGGAGAATTATTTCTTGTAGTTGCTCTCTTCTCCATATCATTAGTAGGTGCCTCTTCATCTTGCATTTCTTTCTCTGTAACTTGTACCCCTTCTACTAGAGAGACCTTATGTTTGGGGGAGTTTCTTCTAATATATATTAGGGGCTTTTCCCCCGAACTTTCCACATCAACAACCTGTGCTAAAAAAGGAGCATCTGTAGCAACATTTCCTTTCCTTTCCATAGCAGCCTTTTGTCTTTCTATGATTATTCTCCTCTTTCTCACAGGTTATGAAGTTTCACCCTTTTCCATAGTACTACTAATCTGAGGATCCTTCTTGGTTTTAGGAGATGATTCTCTCCTTACTTCAATTTTGTTTGACTCTTGGTCCTCCTCTTGATTGAAACAAGTCTTCCTTCCTCTTGAACATCCTCTTCCTAAGGTTCAACAATATCATCACCTTTATCAACTTCAATTTCTTCTTCAGATTGAGACTCCAAGTCTCCCATCAAGTTGTATGTGAATTTGGTGCCCTCAGCTTTGAGCTCCAACACCTAATGCTTTACCCACAACCTGGAGTATTTCTTTATTGGCTTAGTAACTTGATCCAAATCAGTAATCTCCTCTTCTGACCAGTTGATTGGAGGCAATGTTTTGTTTCTATAGGGCTCACAGTCATGATATTAAACCAAATTCACCTCATCATCTTGCACTTTATCAGGAACCTCTTCCACCTTATATAACCTTATCAATTTAAGAGGAAATATAGAAAACCTCCTTCTAATTGCATCAAATTCATCTTTGCAATTGGCCCAATAATCTTCAATATGATCCTTATGCCTGAATGTTTTTTTTCCTGCTTAATGGCCTTGCCATATGGATCAAACTTATTCCTATTGGTATAAGAATACAACTCAAATTGTGCCATCTCCTTCTCTGAATGTTAAGCACTCTGAATAGAAGGGCATGCCTCTAAAGTTCCCATTCTCAATGGGAATTTTTCTCTTAGCCCTTTTTTTTTCAAATCCCTGTTGTAGGATCTCTTCAAATCCTACCATTTTCCTTGCCAATTCTAGCATTAGAAGTTTATTGGTCGGATACCTTGGTAGTCTAACTGGGATAACTGGAGATCCTTGTAATCAATTGCATGTGAACCTTTGAAACTAGATGAACCATTGGCCATATTGTTTGATCAAGTCCATGGCATCAACAGAGACTCTAACATGGAGAGCATCCTATAACAACCTGGGAATGTACATGAAAAATGCATCATTTTCCCTCCTATAATTGGATGTTTTATGCTGCAGTTGTGGGTATACATCCCATATCCTATCCTTCCCAATAGTGCCTTTGCAATTGAGCCCCTTTTATTTTGTCTTATTGTTTGGGCCAACATGTAGACAAGATATGAAGTCATGGTGAATTTGTTGGTCTCCTGCACACTTCTCAACTGGGCATCCAAATTGTTTATTATGATTCTAGCCCAGTGATAATGCTTGTTAGCCACAATATGTGTAATGGGGTAGAACATCCAATTCTGAAAGATGTGAGCTTCTTCTACTCCCATGACCCTTCCCAATAGAGTTATGATGTCATGATACTCCAGCTTGAAATCACTTCTATGTAGTTGTTTAGGTAGCTTGGAGTAATGGGCCTTGGGCTTCAATATCCAAGAATTGTTCATGATTTCCAAATCCCTATTGGGGTCTTCATCATAGAACTTAATTGCTTCCCCAATGTTGATTTCCTCAATGAGCTTATGATGAGAGGCAATATTGAACACTTTTGCAATGGACTCTTTAGTAAGATTTGTCATGACTCTCCCTTGTGGGCCAATTATAATCCTTGTTCTAGAGTCGTAGTGCTTTGCACATTCTAGGACCAATTCCAGACAAAGTTGTGTTGGAGGGAACCATGATGCTTGTGCCAAACTAGTGTGAGTAATGATCTATGCCAATTGAGTTGGTGCATTTCTAAACATCCTCTACTGAAAGTCATCATAATCTATATGTCCCATATTTGTGTCCGCAATCTTTGACCAAGCAGATGCAATATTGGACTCTGACCATATGCCCTTGAAGTCATACTTCATCCTTTCCAATCTTCGCTTAACCTCCTCTCGCACTAAATAAAATTTTGACTTGGTGGTCTTTTCAGGGCTTAGCTCTACCTGCATCTGTTAGAAAGGACTAAAATGACCAAAATGGAAAACACCAATATAACACATTGTAACGATTCCATGGAGCACCAATATATGCAATGTTAATGTCACTAAATCAAAATGATAATGATATAACTCCAATGGAAATACAAGGCAAGAAATTCATTTTAAAAGGATCTTATTCTCACATCATGTATGCACATACAAAATTCACTCAAATGAATCACCATCTCATAGAATAATCATATAATCCAATATTCAAACACTCTATCCATTAGCATTGAGATTTTAAAGAAAAAAAAAGAGGGGTCGGGTAATTCGAGCTAACTCATATTCCCCAGCTGGATTAAAGCTCAGGTAATCCAAGAAAGCTCAAATTTCCCAGATTCAACACATTGCATACATTTCACTTGCAATTTGCTGGAGCTTTCAATGAAATTTACCATAATCAGGCATTGATCGCTTTAAGAACACTTGAAATGTAATTTATATTTCAAGGGTTAACTCATCTCATGAATTGGGAGTCCAAAGTTCATGAAGCTCAGGTATTTTTGTGGACCTCAGATTACCTAGGTGAACTAACATTCGAGTAATCCGAGCTTGCTCGGAATCATGAAATAAAAGTTAAGATCAAAACTAAGTGTTCACCCTTTGAGCTTAGGATTCAAGATGCATAAAGGATTTGGATAATCCGAAAGGGCTCAGATTCTCTAGGTGTATTAGAGCTCAAAAAATCTGAGCTACCTCAAAAATTTTGAGATTTTCTCAAGATCAAAGTTCTCTAAGTATCGAAACTACTTTGCGTCAAAATGATTAATGAAGAAAATTACCCTTCCAAAGATTGAATCATTGTTATTCTAAGATGAAGTACAAATGACTCATGCAAGGATTCAACAAGTTGCTTCAAAATCTTCAACTTGATTCATCCTTTATCAAATTTGCAAGCACAAAACTAGGGTTTTGAGTTGGTTTTATGAAATAGGGTAATAACCTCTCATATCTTCATCCAATCACAAAAATGAAAAAGGGAGAGGTAGGAAGGATATTCAATAAGTTTAATTATTCAAGTCAAATCCCCCGCTTAGCCAAGTTTCAAAATGAACCCTAAAGAATGAAACCCACAATGGCGAAACATAAAACATTCATTAAAGATCCCCAAACTCAACGGTTAACTTACATCATGAAAGGATTTATCAATAAAGCACAAAACGAAACAAAAACCACCCGAGGATGAAATATCATACCTTGGAATGGCACTCAATAAAGGTAGATGCAAATGGCAGACTGGAAATGGATATTATTGAACCCTAGAACAATCACTCGGAAAAATAAACCCAACGTTGGAGCTAAAATCTAATGCAAGATATTGGAGACCTTTCTCAGCTTCAAGCACATACAAATGTGAAATAACCAAATGACCTCACAAACCTCATTTTATTTCCTAATTGACCATTTAAATCCAAGCAATAAATGCCTATGTGTATGTCTGCATAAAGCTCAGAAACCCAATGGGAGCTCGGACTCAGGTAATCTGAGGTAGCTTGGATTACCCAGTTGGATTAAGGTTCGGGTAATCCAAGGTACCTCAAAATTACTAAACCTACCCCAAACTTAATCAATTTTTCCTGCAATTCAAAATTTTGAGCAAAGGTCAGCCTCAAGGAGTTAGTCAATCATCGTGAAATTGCAAAATGACATCGTGAATGCAAATTTATCATTAAGTACATGGGAAAAACAAAACCAATACCGAGAGACTTATCCCTTAAGGGGATGAATTCAAGCCCCTATGAAAACAAAGAAGCAAACAAAGCAAGAAAAGAGGGTCCCTACCTTTAGCGAGGCATGTGTGCGAAAACTACACAACAGTACCTTGATTTTTTTGTTCTCCTTGACATTTGGTATGGGTTGGTGATATCGATTAATACCTTTGTTAGGTGGTTGTAGTACAAATGAGATATGAGGGAAATTCTCTTTTATCAATCCTTTAAATAATTTTGAAAAAAACACTATTTAGTCATGTAAATGCCTCTAGAAAGGTTGTGCATAGCTAGATTCCTTATAGAGCACCAATTGAATTATGTAAGATGAATGGTTTCTTCAAGTATGATTTGATGATCTCCTTATGCTTAAAAATTAATATATTGAATTCTTTTAAATAAAAATACATATAGAAACATATCACATAAACTTCTATTTAGTTAGCCTAAAAAAAAAAGGTAAAGGTGGAAGTTGGTTAAATTCAAGTTGGGGTAGGATGAATATGCAACATTAAGGATGACATCATGATTACAAACTATACAAGAATAGAAAAGGGGCTAGATTATAGTTGAAAAGGTGTGTAAGAATAAGTGGTAGCATAGAAGCATTAAATGAGTGGTTAGGATAATGTATAAGTTTTTTTGAAAATGGAAAAAGGAGGCAAGTGGAAAGTAGAAAAATAATAGAAGTGTTGGGAATTAAGGTGTCTCAACCTTTGTGAGTTCTTGATTTTATTTATTTAATATTTGATATTTGATATAGTGCAGAACAAAGTGCAAACTAGGATATAGGAAAGTCACCATAAAGGAAGAAGATCCTTGCAAAATAAATATGTCCCAAAATATATCAATGTTGACATCCTAATTAACAACATAGAAAAATCAAGCATGACTATAAAATATGTCAAACATAATAAAGAGAAGAATACATAAAATAAAATGTAAAAGGCTATTAAAGAGGTTGGAGATAAATTATCAAACATAAAGTAGGTTGCTATTAATAATAAATTTATGCATTTTATTTCTAACATTAATGTTGTGACTATTTCATTATCAGTCCCTTTACCAACATATCATCCAATAGATATGGCTTAAGAATTGAGCCAAATGAAGATCCAAGTGCTAGTTATGGAATTACACGTAGGATCCCTAAACACAAAGAAAAGGAATTTCTATATATTATTGCTCTTACTTCTTTCTTATCAACCTAGTGAAGCTATCAGTTATCTTAAAGGAAACATTGATGAAGATAATGTTCATGGGTCACTTGAGATTTACTTAGTTTTTGTGTCTAATAATAAGAAAATCAATTGATCTATGACTATTTTCTAGTTAAAGGTTAGATAATACATAATTTCATGTTAGATTCTAGAGAATATAGTTTTTTTATGCTTGTAAAATTCATGAATTAGTTGGGGTTGTAGGTTTCTAAATCATATGGTAAGTGATTTTCCTTTGATTCTCATGAGGTGAATGTAATTGGAATAGTAAATATTGTAGAAGTGTAGATTGTTGCATACCTATGGAAATGCTTTTCAATGTATATTATAAGTGTTGATTTTACAATGAAGTGAGGTATGATACTATCTAAGAAATAGGCAACTTCAATTGGCGATATCATCCAACTAGAGGAAAAGAAGTAAAACTACACTGAAAAAATAATATGGTATACATCATAGAGAATTTAAATGAAGCAAGGAATGAAATATGTTACTTTCACATAGAACTAGGTTGTTTCATTGGGTATTGTGATGATGAGTTAAAAAATTAGTTTGATCTTGAATATTTTCACCTACATCAATATACTAAAAGTGATAGAATTTGGAGGATAAACTTTGATGGTGCGTGTTCAAGAGAAGGAAATGGTGCAAGAGTTATATTTTTGTCACTAGATGACACAAGTTATAAGATCACCTTTATGATGAATTTTGAATGCACCAATAACATGATTAAGTATGAATCTTTACTACTTGGCTTAAAGGTGACATCCAAATATGGGGTCAAATTCCTAAGAGTCTGAGGTGATTCAAAACTTGTGGTGTCTCCAGTTAGAGGAAATTATGCTATCGAAGAGAAGGGATTAAGACTATTTAGGAATATTGTGTGGGGTACCTTTGAGATGCTTGATACCTTTGACATTAAATGGGTCAAGAGAGATAATAATTCTATGGATGATGCCATTTTTTGTATTAGATTTAAATTTTTATACTTCCCTACCATCTTCCCATTATAAATATGGCATTGAAATTCTTACTAGATCCAACATTTTTATAATATCTATAATTGGAAATTCTTCAATGATGATCACAAAATTTGTAATTTCTTGAATTGCACCAAGCACTTAAAAAATCAATTGATTGATTAGGATCCCATGGTGGAAAAATAAAATGGAACCTAGGGATTCTCTTTGCTAATGAAATCATATAGCTAAGAAAATACCATTCCAAAAGGTCTCATGACCTTAGAAAGAATGTTTAATAGTATTAATTGTTATAAACCAAGGAGTAAGTTGGTCAATTAGGAAGATATAGAAGATGTGAACTTAGGAAATGAATCAATTCCTAGGATAATATCCTTTATTTTTTAAAAAACTACTAGAGAAATAGATGATTATACATTGTTGAAAAGGTATAAAATTATTTTTTTTGATATTATGATGAGCTAAAGTCTTATAGAGAATATTTGTTCTAGCACACCATCCTTTTAGAGGTTAGTAAAAACCCATTTAAGAAGAAGTAATATTCCATTAACCCTATTCTTTCCTCTCAAATGAAAAATGATCTTATGAATTTGTGAGTTATAATCAAATTGATTAGACACTTAGAGTGGGTTTAAAAATTGGTTCTCGTGAGAAAAAATAAAGGAGATATTAGGTTATGTATGGATTTTATAAGCTTAAATATCAATTATCTTAAGGATAATTTTTCATTACCTAGTATGGATTATTTATTGTAGTAAGTGATGGGGCCAAAGTGAATTCCTATGATGGATTACTTTTTAGGCTATGGTTTTATGGTAAAAAAAGTTGAGTAGGATAAAATAAATTTCATGATTGCATGGGGAATATTTTTATCAATTTGATCACTTGAATACCTACTTTAAGGACCAAAATGATCACAATTGGAACACAACAATCTACTAAGAGAGGGGGGTGAATCAGTAGATCAATTAAAACCTTACTTTAATACTTTTAAACTAGTATAAAAGTATATGCAAAGAAAACAATCACACACATGCAAAAGCCTATAACACCAGATATACATGGTGTTGAACACCCAGAATACTAAGGAGGGGGTGAATCAGTATTCCATTAAACCATTTGATCATAATCCATCTAATTAATAAAACAAATCCAATAGTAATAATGAATGAAAGCATGAAACAATCACTAGATCACATAACAAATGAACAATAATTTTTATGTGGAAACCCAAAAAGGGAAAAACCACAGTGAGGGTTAGCTCGTGCAATATATTATAACTCGTTATAATATATTACAGAAAGGCTCATTGCTAATTGGATTCACTATCCAAGTGAACTCACTATCCATAGACATAAATATAAATAGAAGAAGATAGAATGGTCACATGACCAAGATGTGAACTGATACAAAATGCACCTTCCTTATGCTAAATTCAATTCCTTTGAAGCTCAATATACTAATTTTGTGCAGTTCACCAAATATAGAATGCAAAACATGGCCTTGCTTTACATTCAATCAACATTCACAACATATCTACTACTATTTAGATCATGTACATACAAGATTCACATACTCACATACATCCATATCTTGCATATAATACCCAATTCATCTGCATACATCAATTAGGTTGACCTAATTAGATGTGGCTCTAGATTAAATCAAAATTGCCTTGTCGACTCCACACTTGAACCAAAAGACCTTCATGCTTAAACCAAAATGTACAATACTTGATTTAGGTTGGCATGGACCAAAATAGACCTCACTAACATCCATAATGCATATTTAGTCACTGCAACACACACCAAGCATTAGGTTAGCCAGGAATTAGACCTAATCTCAAAATATGCTAATCGATCAAGACCAATGATCAATTTGACCACATAATCATGCACCATATAGAATATGCAATGTGTTGACATCTGTAAGCAATCTCCCAAAGTTGCAAAGTCTGATTCTTATCACTAGAGGAGTGTGAACCAATTTACACATACTCACTTGCACTATACATAGCCAAAAATTTGTATATCGAACTACTATCACTTAGCTTTCAAACTATACATCCAAACTAACTAAAATATTGAACACATATGAAAATTATAGTTAGGAACAACATACTAGCACCACATAAGTAGATCTTATCATATGAGAGAATGTGGACCAAAATATCGGATCAGGGTATCTCCATTACCAAATAAGCTCTATTCACCAGATCAATATAGATATCACAAACCAATGTTGACATCAATGACAAAACATTAAGGGGTTCCTTCTTCATTCTTTCAAAAATCTCCCCCTTTGTCATTATGTTATGCCCTTACCCCTATAGTGTGTATTAGGTTATGAATAGTCGGCTTATGGCTACCTTATCTCTTAATTAAGACATATTATCTTATTATATTTTTATTTAGTTAGTTAGGTAATCCTAGTGGTTATATAGGGTTATATAAGTTGTTCTGGGTGACATACTAGGAATAAATAGGTATATATAGGAGGTTGTGAGTCTTACTTGATCATCATGTTGATTATTGTGTTCTTATTGAAGACTATTGGAGGTATCCCCCTTGAAGTAGCATATTATTATCAAGTATTTTTAACATATTTCATATTATATTCTTCTTGTGCAAGTTGTTTCATTACAAGTGGTATCAAAGCATGATCTTGGCACCATTACTGAGAAAGGTATTTTTCTCAATTTTGGAGGTCATTTTGTGAAAACCATATCTCCCATATTTTGGTGAATTTTTGTTTGATTTTTAAATAGTTTTTTAAAAACATTTCTAAAAAGCTAAATTCTAGATTTCAAAAGAATTGGAGAAGAATTGAGTGATTTATTGCATGATTAGGGTTTTAGCCCAATTTATTTGGAAAGCACATATCTCCCACATGTTAGCGAATTGGTTCATGATTTTTTGTGGGTTGTTTGAGACATATAAGAGGAGGATACAATCCAATTTTTAGAGAAATTGAAGCAAAAAGAATTGATTTATTAAGAAATTAGGGTTTTCAAAAAAATCACTCTCAAGGCTATAAATTACCTGATTTTTGGGAGATTTTTCTATTGGAGTGCTACCTAGGCCTTGGTAACTTACAAAAAGTTATTTAGAGTATTTTGGCTTTATTTGTGTTATATATTGCAAAATTAACTTTTAAAACCTTCTTTACAACAAAAAGTAGCCACAAAAAAAGAAGAAAAATAAAAAGGAACAAGAAGTAGAACAAGAGAAAGAGAAAGAGAAAGAGAAAGAGAAAGAGAAAGAGAAAGAGAAAGAGAAAGAGAAAGAGAAAGAGAAAGAGAAAGAGAAAGAGAAAGAGAAAGAGAAAGAACAAGAACAAGAGTAAGAGAAATAGAAAGGTAAAGAGAAAGAGAAAGAGAAAGAACAAGAGTAAGAACAAGAACAAGAGTAAGATAAATAGAAAGGTAAAGAGAAAGAGAAAGAGCAAGATAAAGAACAAGAGTAAGACAAAAGTAGGAACAAGAAGAAGAGCAACAAGAAGTAGCAGTAGAAGAAGAAGTGAAAGTAAAAAAGAGACAGAGAAAGAAAAAGAATAAGAACAAGAACAAGAGAAAGAAAAGAGTAGGAACAAGAAGCAACAACAAAAAATAAGCAATAGTAAAAAAAGAGATGAAGAAGAAAAAGAAAAAAGTTAGCATTGAGGACAATGCTTTTGTAAAGAGGAGGGCAATGTTATTCCCTTACCCCTATAGTGTGTATTGGGTTATGAGTAGTTAGCTTGTGGCTACCTTAACTCTTAATTAAGTCATATTATCATTATTATATTGTTATTTAGTTAGTTAGGTTGGCCTAGGGCTTATATAGGATTATCTAAGTTGGCATGGGTGATATCCTAGGTATAAATAGGTATATATAGGAGGTTGTGAGTCTTATTTGATCATCATGATGAGTATTGTGTTCTTATTGAAGACTATTTGAATTATCCCCCTCAAAGTGGATTATGAGGTTTCCCCCTTGAAGTGTCATATTATTATCAAGTATTTTCAACATATTTCATATTATATTCTTATTGTGCAATTTGTTTCATTACACATTGATGGCAACATGTGCCAAAAATTAATTTCCAAAAAAAATTCCAATCTTCTCCCATAAACTCCAAACTTCTCCAAACACTCACAAACTCCAACAAAATTCTCCCCCTTTGAGATCAAGGCCAAAGGGTGTGCTGGTAACAAACATATGAACTCCCCCTTAGATGCATATGTACAAAGAAATAATAGAAATTCATATACTGACCCCCCCTTAGGGAGTTTACCCAAAAGCTTGAACCAACTGTATGCACAATGGAAAAACTAAAAACTAAAATAATGAAATAATATACAAGTAGAAATATGTTTAGCCAGAGGTGGAGGATCCTTCAAGTTCTTTGAGAGTAGCTTGTCAAGCAGACTTTCCTTCATTCCAACTTTTCTTAGTTGCTGTAAGCAAACTATACAATGATTCCAATTTGACTATACTCTCCTCTCCCTCTTCAAAAGTACTAGGGTTTAGATTTATCTTTTTAGGCTTTCCAATATTATCTAGGACACTTGATATCAGTATATGCTTGGTTTTCACCAAGTCCCCAAGCTGTCCAAACTACTTTATGATATCGTCTTTCTGCCTTTGTAATGTGAAGAATCTGTTGTGTAGGTCTTTGATGGCAGTCCAAGTTTTGTGATCTTTGTCCTATGCTAGGTCATAGGCATTGGAGGCTTTTTTTTTTTTGAGACTCAATTGAGTCCATTAGGTACTTAATTCCCTAATTGGAATCCAACCACTTCATGCAGTACAAAAACAAAGTCTTCGCCTCATCTTCAAATTCTTGGACATCTTTTAGGAATTTCTCAACTTTACTATGTGTTGATACACACCTCTTTGTCAGCTCCAATAACTTATTTTCTCCAATTCTTATCTCAACTTCATTCTCAACCTGTTCTTTCAAATTAGAGGCGTACTCCTTAAGATAATCTGCCAATAACTTAATATTTTAAACAGAAGATGAAGAATTATCAATGAAAGAACTAGGGGTGGCATCCTATGGGTCTTTATTTCTTCATTTATTAGCTAAGTGGCCTTCTAGTTAGTTACAATTATTTCCTTCCTTCTAGTAGCATGAAAAACATCTCCAAGCTCCAACTTTTGAATAGGTGAGATCTTCTCCAGATCTACACTTCCTTGATGCATAGGTAGTTGTAGCAACTGAGGAGATACAACTGGTTGAAATCTTATTTTCCTTGAAAAAATACCCTTAAGAGGATTATCAAAGAAGGATTCTTCAGAGGGCCTAGGTAAGTCCATGGTCTTCTGTAATTCTTCATTCTTTCTCTCCTCAAAGTCTTCCACATGTTGGATAGGACAACTAAGAGGGGGTGAATTATTTTTCAAAGATTTTAACCTTCAAATCAATTGCTAGAACTAATACATAAACTTCTTAAATGATTAATCATCAAATTCCAATGCAGAAACTCAAATCCAATGCACAAATAGAATAACATTAGATTTACGTGGAAAACACAATGAGGGAAAAACCACGATGAGGATTAACTCACACTATAGAGAATATCATTGAAACTGATTACAAAAAGGTTTACTGCTTGAGATAAGGCTCATTACTTGAGATAAGGCTCACTGCCTACAATAAGGACTCACTTTCCAGCAGGGCTACAACCTAGAGGGCTCACTACCACAAAGATACAAAAGAAGACAAAGAAGACTTATTACAGAGAAACAACAATCCCAATGCAACAAAGGATTCCTCCACAATCATTGATCAACTTGCATGAATGATAGAGTTCACCTTCTACTCACTGCATCCAAAAACTTAGCATTAAGCTTCGCACTGATCTACCACACACATAACTCACACACACTTTTTGAATAGAATCAAAGTCGCATCTACTCTTTCACTTATCTTCCTTCTTTTCTCTTGTACATTTTTCATTGCTAGCTCATCCTATATTTATACTATCTCCAACCTTGAAAAGATACAAAGTGATCCATCCAACTTAAAATTCAAATTAGGTTGGTGCCAAAACATCCTAGGGTGGACATGCTTCACCGGGACCCAAAATAGATCCAAACACTTCATCAACTTTGAAGATGGTGCTTAATAGATGATTGGACAAACCAGTGTAAAACACATAGAACAATTAAGCCCGAAACTTCCAAAAACCAAAAATATATTCAATGCAATAAAAAAATCTTATCTCTAGAATCACCAGTCAAAAGAATTCATCAAAGGGAAATATGAACCAACAAAATTTCCCCTAGACCTCAGCCAAAACATAGAAAACCATAGTTCACAACTGGTGAACACAACTCAACTCCATAAAGAACCAATAGCCAATAATCTAGATATAGCAACCTTCAACAACCATGAATAACATATCTGAACCACACAACCATAGGGACAAGTACCAAATCATCATCCTGAATACCTATAAACTTCCTTTAATACAATTTTATCAATATCATCAACATATACAATCAATAGTAACTAGTAGATAACTAGTTGACATCAATGACAACACTTTCATTCATTTTTCCATTCTTGCAACAATCTCCCCCTTTATCATTGATGGCAACACATGATGTGAAAAACCATCAAAGAAACCCTACTAGTTCTCAAGATTTTTCTTTTTTCCTTTCCCCCTCAAAAGATCACCTCTTGCTTTCTATCATTACCTTTCTCTCCTTTTCACATGCTTTCTCTCCCTCTTTGACATCAATGGAAAAGGAAAAAAAAGATATGTTTGCTGAATCTTCCTTTGACATGATAGAAAAATACTTATAATGACAACACTTGAAACTACCTGCTCCCCCTGAGAGATAGCCACCAAAACATCAATCCAAAAAGATAGAACCATGAATTCACCAGATTGATGCATCTCCAAATGCATCTTAGTTTATGAAAGGAGGAGAAATAACCCCTAACTTCTCCTAGAGATACTCAAAAGTATCTTTAGGAAGAGCCTTTGTAAATATATCTGCAATCTGATCTTTTGTCGAAACATACTCAAGCTTTACTTCATTCTCCATGACCTTCTCTCTCAAGAAATGATATATAATAGATATATGCTTCATTCTTGAGTGCATCACAAGATTATTCAAAATTTTAATTGCACTTGAATTATCATAGAAGATAGAAATGGGATCATCATATAGCATTGTGACATCTTTCAATGTTTGTTTCATCCATAGAACTTGTGAACAGTAAGATGCAACAACAATATACCCATCTTCAGTAGTAGACAAAGAGACTAAATCTTGCTTCTTACTTAGCCATCCCACCAACCTGCATCCAAGAAAGAATGAACCACCACTTGTACTCTTTCTATCATCTATACTTATGACCCAATCTACATCTGTATAAGCACTAAGTGTAAATTCAATATATTTAGGGTACCATAATCCATAAACTAGAGTGTCATTCAAATATCTGAATATTCTTTTAACTACATGTGTTTCCTTTAGATCTTCTTGAAATCTAGCTACAAGATAGATCACATGCATAATATCTGGTCTAGTATCAGTCAAATATAGTAGTCCACCAATCATAGAACTATACTTGCTCTAATCAGCCTTAGGTGAATCATCATTTTTAACCAACTTGTAACCAATCACCATAGGAGTACTTACCAGTTTGGAACCATCCATCCCAAACTTTTTTAACATATCTCTCGCATACTTAGACTATAAAATGAAAATTCCTTTCTTTGTTTGATTAGTATATAGCCCAAGAAATAAATTCATCTCCCCAAACATAGACATTTCAAATTCTTTTTGCATCTCTTCCAAGAACATCTTGCATATCTTTTCATTTCCTCCAAATATAATGTCATCAACATATACAACTACAATCAAGATTTTCACATTTTCAGTCTTAAAGTAAAAATTATTGTTTGACATACCTTTGTTAAATCCGTGTTGAATCAAATACTTTTCTAACCTTGCATACCAGGCTCTAGGAACTTGCTTCAATCCATATAAAGCTTTCTTCAATCTGCACACCATATTTGGTTGATCTGTTAACTGAAATCCTTCTAGTTGTTCCATGTAGACTTCTTCTTCTAGCTCACCATTAAAAAATGTTGACTTGACATCCATCTGATAGACTTTGAAATCTTTATAAGTAGTCAATGCCAAGAACATCCTTATAGCTTCTATTCTTGCTACCGAGGAAAATTTCTCCTAAAAATCTATTCCTTCTACTTGTGAGTAGCCTTTACACACAAGCCTTGCTTTGTTTCTGACGACTTCTCCATTATCATTAAACTTATTTTTGAATACCCATTTCGATCCAATAATATTTTTGTCTATCGGTCTTGGGACCAGTTCCCAATTCTACTTCTTCTTAATCTACAAGAGTTCTTTCATTGCTTCCTTCCAATGCTCGTCTTTATAGGCTTCACTTACTATCTTTGGCTCAATCTCAAAGAATAAACACAAGTTTACTTCAGCAACAACTTTGCTTCTAGTTAACACACCTTTTGTCTTGTGTCCAATAATCTGATTTTCTGAATTATTCCTTTGTACATATTTCAGTGTCTTGGGGGACATCATAGGATCATCTTCTCTTTCATTCTATTCATTATGTTTTTCCTGATTATCTTTATCCTATTCTTCCAAAATTTCTTCTATTCTTGCATAGTCATGTTCATTAGACACATATCCATCAATATCAGTATAAGTCTTCATTGTTTCATCAACCTTCACGTTTGAGCTTTCTACAATCTTTCTCAGTATTTTATTGAAACATTTGTATGCCTTGCTTTTGGTAGACTATCCAAGAAATATTCCTTCATCACTTCTTGCATCAACTTTCCCAAAGTTTGTTCATCTCTTCTTATATAGAATTTGCTTGGATGAATACCTTGAAATATTTAACTATAGGCATTCTTCCGTGCCATAGCTCATAGGGAGTATTTGTATTGTTTTCTCTTTCTTGAACTCGATTGAATACATATACAACAGTATGAATAGATTATTTTTAGTAAAATTCTGGTAATCTAGCTTCTGTGATCATTGACCTAGTAGCCTCTTGAACTATTTTATTTTTCATTTCAACAAATCCATTCTGCTAAGGAGTTATCGGAGCAGATAATTGTCTCCTTATTCCATGCACTTCAAAAAACATATTGAACTCATGGGAGGTGAATTCTCCACCTCTGTCAAATCTTAAGCATTTTATCTTTAAATTCACTTTATTTTCAACCATAGCCTTGAACGTCTTGAATCTATCTAATGCATCTAATTTTTATCTAAGAAATAAAACCCATGTATATCTAGAATAATCATCAATTAAAAGTATAAATTACTTTTCACCAAGTAGACTTCGCACTCTCATAGGACCATAGAGGTCTGTATGAACCAAATCTAGTAATCCAATAGTAGACTTTTTTCTTGATCTGTAATGACTTCTTGCTTGCTTCTAAAAATGACAATTCCTGCAAATAGTATTGATAGGCTTTATAATTATTGGTAATTCTCTCACGGCCTAAACGACACTAATCCTTTCCAAGTTATCAAAATTCATGTGACACATTCTCCTATACCATAACTAGTTGTCATTTATCTATGTCGTAAAGCATCTTCCATTTGCACCCTTAAGTTGATAAATATTCCCTTCAGATTTCTTTCCTGTAGCAATCAATTTTCTAGATCTTTTTTGGATCTCACATTTCTCATCCTTAAACACAAGATCATATCTTTTTTTGTACATCTAACCAACACTGAACAAATTATACCTTAAACCCTTAACATAGTAAACATCGCCATATGATGCTTTCCATCAAAACTTACTAAACGTATCCCACATATTTTAGCACCAGTATCATCTCCAAACATAACCAAACCTCCATCATATTTCTCAAGCTTCACAAACTTACTCTTATCACTAGTCATGTGATGTGAGAATCCACTATCAACTACCCAAAAATTATTTTCTTTCTTAGCATGTAGAGTAGAGATAACTGTACCTTCATTTTTCTCCTCCTTCAGAGGACTTTCCTTTACCTATTTTTCTAAATTAGTAGAAGTAGGTTAATCCTTAATTGCCAAGAACAAGCATTCATTGTCATCTATATCTTCATTTTAAATACTCTTATTCTCATTTACATAGTAAGCTCTATCAATTTTATTTCCTTTCTTTTCCTTCTCATATCTTTGTTTATTCATTTTAGCTCTTTCTGAACACTTTGCAACATAGTGACCTATTTCTCCACAACTAAAGAACTTAAAGGGAAACTTACCTTCATACTTTCCAGAGCCTTTTCTCATTCTTCTTACAAGTTAGCTTCTATTTCATCAAATTTTTCTTCATCTAAATCTTTAGTTCTTTTAGCTTTAAAATTAGTCTTTGTTTTGCCTCCATTTCTTAGACTCAGCTTTCTCATCTCATAAGATGTCAAAAATCCTAACAGTAGATCCTTAGTACAGGTATTATAATCTATAGTCTACTAAATAACACTCACCTTTTCACTATAAGCATCAAGAAGGGTTCTAAGAATCTTCTTTACAATCCAGGTTTCATCTATAGTAGCGCCAAGAGATCTCATTCTAGCCACTACCTCATCCAATCTCTATACATAAGCTTTGACATTTTCATCTTCGGACATATGTATAAGATCAAAGTGTGTTTCCAAATTCTACAATTTCACCTCTTTAACTCTTTCATCACCATCATGTGCTCTTTCTAAAGCATCCCAAACTTCCTTAGTTGTCTTCAAATTGTGAACCTTAATCAACTCAGAATGTACCAAACTATTCTTCAAGATGAACTTCACCTTATTATTTGATTCATGTGCTCTAATTTCTTTAGGTGTAGTTGAAACATTAGCAGGAGGAGTGTAAGGATTCTTGTAAGCTTTCTCCACATCGTATCTACAATACTCCAGGTATTCTTCTATCAATACTTTCCAGTAAACCTCAGATAATCAAAGATCATTTTGCTAGCCATCTTAGACCTTTCTCAAGTGGTTACGCTTTCCACCAAGGAACCAAGCTCTGATACCAATTGTTGGATAGGAAAACTAAGAAGGGGGGTGAATCAGTTGTCACAGATTATAACCTTCAAATCAATTACTGAAACTAATACATAAACTGCTTAAATTATTAATCATCAAATGCCAATGCAGAAACTCTAATCCAATGCACAAACACAATAACACCAAATTTACATGGAAAAAAAATGAGGAAAAAAACATGGTGAGGATTAACTCAAACTATAGAGAATATCAAAACCAATTACAAAAAGGCTCACTTCCCACAATAATGACTCACTGTCCAACATGGTTGCAACCCGGAGGACTCATTGCCACAATGATACAAAAGAAGACGAAGAATACTTGTTACAAAGAGACAACAATCCCAATGCAACAAAGGATTCCACCATAATCACTGATCAACTTGCATGAATGATAGAGTTTTCCTTCTGCTCATTGCATTTGGAAACTCAACATTAAGCTTCACACTAATCTACCACACACATAAATCACACACACTTTCTGAATAGCATCAAATTCATGTATGCTCTTTCACTTATCTTCCTTCTTTTCTCTTGTACATTTTTCATTGCTAGCTCATCCTGTATTTATACTATCTCCAACCTTGAAAAGATACAAATTCAACCATACAACTTCAAATTCAAATTAGGTCAACACCAAAAAATCCTAGGGTGGAATTAGAATGAGGGCGACCCAAACACACGCTTCACTAGGGCCCAAAATAGATCCAACATGCTTCATCAACTTTGAAGATAGTGCTTAACAAGTGATCAGCCAAACCAATGTAAAACACATAGAACAATTAAGCCCTAAACTTCTAGAAACCAAAAATATCTTCAATGCAATCAGAACATCTTATCTCTAGAACCACAAGTCAAAAGAATTCATCAAAGAGAAATCCAGACCAGCAACACTTCTCCCAAACCTCAACAAAAACACAAAAAACCATAGTTCACAACTAGTGAATACAATTCAAACTCCACAAAAAACTAATAGCCAATAATCTAGATATAGCAACCTTCAACAAGCATGACTAACATATCTGAACTACACAACCATAGGGACAAGTATCAGATCATCATCTTGAATACCTATAAACTTCATTTAATACAATTTTCTCAATATCCTAAACATATACAACCAACAACAATTAGTAGATAACCAATTAACAGTTGACAACAATGACAACACTTTCATTACTTTTTCCATTCTTACAACACTACATTCTTTTCTTTTTCTTCTTCACTGGAGGCTTTGTCCTTTTGTTTATTATCATCCTCCTTCTTGTCATCATCTTTCTTATCATCCTTCTCTTTCTCTCCTTTCTCTTCTTCACTATCTTCATTTTTATTTTCTTCATTATCTTTTCTTGCATCCTTATCCTATATGTTAGTGTTGTTCTTAGTGTCATATGCATTATTCTTTTCCTTTTCTTGCTCTACACCTTGTTTTCCATCATCATTGGTGGACTTATCAGTGTCTTCCAGAGGAAAAAAGGTCTCTGGGGTAACTTATGTTTCATTAACTGATGGTGGGGAGGACACAACATTCTCTATATCATGAGTCATTGTGGTATCAACCATTGGTGTTTCCTCTCTAGTACGATCATCTTCGCCTTTCTTTTCCATGACCTCTTCAATTATTGGCATGCTTGAATCAAGGGGAAGATTTTCCTCAATGTTCCTTTGTTGTTGATCAGTTTGTTCTTTTCCTTGGGCCATTCTAGATGTGGAAAAAATCAGCATACCAAATTTCTTAGTGATATCTTTGACCTTCTTTATTGTTTCTTTCTTCAACTTCTCTAGCTAATCCTTTTGTTTTCCCATAATAATTGTAACTCGTTTAACTATGAATCGCTTAGTGTATACCTCTACCAATGTGGCTTTATCATCTTTAGATAAGGAGGACCCAATTTCCTCCAAGGCATCAATTCTCATTTTGTCTTCTGCTTCAATGGCCTCTCATCTTCTTTCTATGAATGCATCCCAAACAATTCTAGGATCCTTTTTCTTAATATTTCCCATATCATCTTCTAAGAAAATGATATATTTAATAATGGATTCAATAATTATGCTTATCATTTTCATCAACTTCTTCATACAATTTTTTTGTAGCTTCTAACATATTATCATAATGTAACATATTGTTAACTAGAACATTCAATTTCATAGGATTGTGTGCCCTTACCAGAGGATACTTTTTCTTCTTCTTTTGCTCTGATGGGCTTTCCTCTATCTTATTTCCTTTCCTTTTCTCTAGCTTTACATGAATATGTACAATAAAGGCTTTGTTTTCCTTTTTAGTTTCTTCTTCCTCTGATTTATCCACAATATCAACCTTTTGTTTCTTAGCTTTGGTGCTTGCCTCTTGTGAAGCACCTTCATCACTCTTAGTAGCACTACTTCTTTTGCTTCTTGTCAATTGTTCATGCTCTAATCCTAGCTCAATTTCTTCCTCAACAACTATGCTTAGGTTCTTTTCTCTAAACAATTTTGCTTCTTTCTCCTTGAGATGGAGGTAGCAGGGGTTGCTACTAGAGTCACATTCTTTCTTTTACTTGTTCTTGTGCTCTGTTCAGTTGGAATGGTAATTTCTTCAATCACAAGAGCACTGGGCTCCATCTTCTTTCTTTTACCAATAGTGGTAGCAACTCTGGAGTACTTACATAGTGTAGAGGCAAGAGTGGAAATTTTTCTTCTAGATCTCCTAGGTCCAAAGGACTCACTTGTAGCAATGGATTCTCTTTCTCTAGCCTCCCTAATTTTCTCATATGTGTATCCTTCATTTCTTTCCCATTCCTCCACTATTTTCCTTGCTTTTCTCTTAATATCATGTTTCTTCAATTCCATGTGCACCTCTAATGACTTTTCTTCATATGTCCCATACCTTTTTTATGAGGAGTCCTTAGGAATTTTAAGTAATATTTCCACATATCCATTGACTTCATCTTTAGAAACTCATAGACAAGAGGTATAATCCATACCATCCTTGGTTCAACTACATCAATAATACATTCATTAGATGTAACAAGAAAAGTTACATCCTTTGCATATTTATCCACAAGTTTTCAGGGAATTCCCTTTCATACATCTTTTGAAAGACTACAAAGAACACAGTCAAGGAACTATCTTGAGCCTCTATGCTACCTAAGTTGTGCATGTAGTCTAGAATCTAATGTGCCATAGGTCTTCCCTTATCCCAGATGACATTCTTTCTTCCAGGAAGCTCTCTAAGGATGTAAAATAGTAAGAAAACTACAAGAATGCCAAACTTAAATGCATACTTCTTCTCCCTTGTCATTTTCAAATTCTCAAGAAGTTGTCGAAGCAACTCACATAGATCAAAGTACTTTCCATTTACCACCATTTCATGTACAACGTTGATAATTTTGGCCAAAACTATTTTTTCTCTGTTTGTAAAATAGATCTCGTGACCTATCATCATGGACGCATATCTCACAACAGGGTTCTGAATAGGTTTAGTTGTTAAATCTCTTTTGTTATAGGTGGAACCGATAAGTTCCATAGCAAAATCATTCTTAACAAACTTAAGTACTAGTATGGGTATAGTATCACACAACCCTATAACATCCTTGGTTATAAGTCTAGGCCTATCAATCCATAGGAACTTGTCATCTAACCTGTTCAGTGCTAACGTTGCAATTTTTTCATCACAACTGAAATTAGGGAATCAATTCCAAACGTCTAGCTTCATCCTTACTAGGTTAACATATTCTGTTTTCACATGGTGATCATCTCCAGTAAGCTCATTGATCAATAGTTCTATAATTTTTTAGGTGATCATATTCTTCCAAATTTCCATGTATGTATGCCCTAGTATCTTCCATAGGAAAAACCCTAAATGGAATGCTCAAGAAGGAGCCAACAGGGTCATTCTCAAACACTTTCATTGGATATCTCTTAAATTTTAGTCTAGGCCTCTCAATGATGTGAAAAAAAGTTGGGGTAGCCATTGTAACCTTAATCCGAGCTCAAATAATTAAGAAAATAGTTCTACTTTAAACCCACAAAGCATAGTAAGCCACAAATACCTTTTTATGTGCACAACATGAATTAGGGTTTGAATCCTCTACACCAAACTCACTTTTAATCACCTTCAAATCTCGTTCAGCTCACTTTACTCCCTTCAAATGCATAAATGTGATTGAAATCAACTAGGTTTCTCACTTTAAATATTTCTAATCTGCAACATTAAATGCTTCAAATTCCATAAAGCTAATAAACCTTTTATTGATAAACAGTAAACCCTAAAACACTCCGCTTTTCTCCAGATTTGCACTTTTTCTACCAATTTCTTCTTCAAAAGATTAAGCATATTATTTTACACCACATATCTTTGTGTCACTCCTTGACACCTCATATTTTCAGGTGGTCATTTGAATTTTATGTTATTTCTCCCCCTAAGCCATTTCCTAGGTTTAATTTTCAAAGAGGGAGGTATAGATTCATTTGTAATTCTTGATTCTTCTTTGTTCTTAGGCTCCTTTTTCTTGCTCCATTTTTTTTCCATTTCCTTCTTTACTTCAGTTGGATCAATCTTTTTAACTGGTTCATTTCTCTTTACCAGATTAGACTATCTTCCATTCTTACTTCTACAAAATTTTGAAATGTGTCTAGGTTTGTTGCAACTATAACACACAACATTTTTCTGACCAAAATGACCTTTATTCAATCTGGATCTATATTGGTTAGCTTTGTGTCCAAATACATTGCATGTATAGCAATAACCATTGAAAGATTGAACCATTCTACTAGTATTATATCAATTCATCATCTAATTTTTGTACTCAATAGCTCTATGCCCAAATATTTTATTGGAATCAAGCAACACTGAGAGGGGAGGTGAAACAGTGTTGTGAAATTTTTAACTTTATTAATTTGATCTCTCAAGTGCCTATAAAATTCAATCAAAGGAAAGATGCATAAACATAAAAAAATAAGCCACAACACCATAACACAAGGATTTTTATGGGGAAACCCTGTTAAGGGAAAAACCACGGTGGAGGTCAATCCATAATTTGAGTACTCAAATATAAGGGTTTTACAAAATGGGAATGCACTTGCATTTAGGAACACTACCTAGAGCTCACTGCTCAAAATCAAGAAGGCTAATTTCCTTACAAAATATTTGAATTACATCAAAAAGGTTGAACTAAGAAAGTAGCATCTACAAATGCCTGATTATAGTTCTGATTAGGCTCATGGTTCGGATTTTGGACCTTCTATCTAATTATGCACTTCACTCTTTTTTGCTTCAATCTGCTTCACAAAATCCTCTATTGCACAAGTGAAAATATGCATAATCGCTTAACTGACCTTCTAACATTCTCTACATACATAAACACATCACAAACACACCAAAATGAAATAATCAATCTCTTATATATATCTGCTACCAAGGATTCAATCGCTATAAGTTGGCTTCAATAAAATAGAAAATATCTACCAACTGTCAGCTCAAATCATGAACAAAATTTAATGTGCATCCACCAAGGTCAGCCATAGCATAGTGAGGACCCAAAATAAAATCTTCAATACAAAAAATACTCCAAATAATTTTTCCTTGAACATCTGCAACATCCCATATTCATTTAGTCGACCTTCTAGCACTGTTGAATAGAAAATCAATCGACCAAATATCCCAACTTGTACACTACTTGATGTGATGACACAAAACTTGAGGATAAGAAATTCCAGATACCCATTGACCTTCCCTGAGATCCACAATCCAAACTGATAAATTGGTAAATGCAAATAGACTAATAGTTTCAACTTTAGCCTGATACCTTGTTCTTTACTCTGTCTTCTAGTATGGTCAGATACTGCAGTGCATACCGGATCAATGAATTAGGTTGCCATCAATGACAACACTAGAAGTCATATGCCAACAATCTCCCCCTTTGGAATTGATGGCAACACTTAGTGAAAAATGACTAAGTGTCGAAACCTTCAGGACTTCAAAAAGCCATAGCTAACAAAAACTCTCCCTAAATTTGATAAGGAATTTTTCACTACTCTCTCTCCCCCTTTGACATCAATGAAAAAAGATAATAAAAGATTTTTCTCTCTCCCCCTTTGAAGTGTAATAAAAAACTTACTAATGCAAAAACATATTCAATTTTTTTGAAGAAATACAACCAGTACTTGTGTTAGAAAATTATTTTATACTTTTCCTTCATCTTCGGAAGAAACTTCTTTCATGCTTCTACTGCAATCCCGGTGATTATGACCATGCTATTGTTTTCAGATGTACGGTTGACAATCTTGATGAGGGATTCCAGAATGGTGATGCCTTCTTCCAATATTTCTCCTTTCCTTAGTATCTCAATCAATTTTTCCAACCTGCATTCTGTTATGTCCTTCACTTTCCAAAGGGTTTCAACAATCTTGTCTTTGGTGATTTGAACTTTTGTATGCTTTGACTACAATTCTTGAATCCTTTTCTTAACTGCACCATGTTGATCTTGAAACATGTTAAATTTTTTTCCAATACTATTTAGTTTTTTTTTCAATTTGTTCTAGCTTTTCTTTGTACTTGATGATTGTATGAGGCCACCAAAGATAGTGGTTATAGATGTTGTTTGTTGTGCTTATGCATTTCCTTAATTGATTCATGCGCCTTTTCAGTTTGGTAAGTGACAATTTGTACTTCTTCTTCTTCCTTGTTCTGAAACTCAGAGTCCATGATTTCCTTGATGCATTCAATCATCTCTTCTAGCAACGTATTTTGTAAACTCTCTAATTTGATATGGTTGTGCACAAGATGAGCACTTAGTAGACTTAAGATCACGTCCTGCTCATATGAAGGTCTGATAGACCATATGTTCACAATTTTCTACATTCCATCTTCCTCATGAATAAGTTGTAATAAATCTTCTTTGGTTTAATCACCTTCTTCACTTTCTTCAGTTATTGTCTTATCTTGTTTCGGTTCAGATGTTTCTAGTTCTTTTCTTTGGGTGTCCTTAGTTTCTTTATCAAATTCCTCATCTAGTATATCCACAATCACCTATTCTTTTCCTTTCCCTTCAACCCTTGGAGTCTTGCATGCTGGTGGAGTACAAACAATAATTTATTTTTCTCTTTTCTTCTTCTTTCTATCTCACTGGAGGAGGAACCAACTTCAAGTGCCCTTACCAGAATGGAAATATCAATTGACCCAAACTTCCTTAGCAAACCCTTAAAGAAACTTTCATATACTTTATCACATTTTAACAAATTGTTAGAGTATATGTAAATCAACTTGCAAACTACATCACTCTCTTCCCATACTATATTGTTGTTCAGTGGTAAGAAATTTAGAAAATACATCATGAGTTATATAAAAAAGTACCAAACTTGAAAGGGTAATCTGCCTTCTTTGTCAATTGCACATTCTCCATCAGTTGATCTTTCAGTAATCCACAAAGGTCAAAATCCTGATCTTCCATTATCTTCTTATGTGAAATGTAAACAACACCTGTCGAAGTTGCACCTTCTCTATTTCTAAAAAATATTTTGTAGGATATTCCATGTGCAATGTACCTTGTCACTAAATCTTTAATTGTGGAGATTATCAATTCCTTTTGGTCTACAATTACTCCAGCTAGGGTTTCAACTTCTTTATTTCAGATTGATTTCTTCCTTGGCACATCCCCAACTTTGCATAACCCAGTTACAATTCCAATCACTTCTTTCAAGATGTGGTAGGGTTTATCTAGAGTTAGAATATCATCATTCAATCTATCCAGAATAAACTTGACCATTTTTGTGTTTACGAAATAGGGAAATTCACTCCAAATGTCCAAGCTTTTATGTTTTGCTTCTTTCAGCCATTTCAATTCATCATGGGACAAGATGTTTCTTGTAGCTCTGATCTTCTCACTACTATACTCATCTAGTTCCATTTTACCTTTCGTACACATGTTTTGAAAACACTACATTTTACCTTTCATACCAAATTAGACTAAAATTTAATACAACTGAAGTACTTAATAGATTAGGTTTCTACCACTGAGTACGCTTTCAAAATTCTAATGCAAAGTGCTCTCCTTCTTTTCTTGAATATAAAGTGGAAAATAAGGGTTTCAACTTTCCTTTTATAGCTCTCACACTTAATTTTTGTTGTAATAAATGATTTTTCCCTAACTTATCCAGACACCTGGTTTCCATATACTGCGAAAGATAACTCTTCTATGAACCTTCAACTTAGCATAATACTCTTTCCAACTGTTTCAACATCTATAGAAAATCAGTACAATCACTACACTTGTCCACATCCTAGTGTCAATTACCGACAAGGTGTTTGAAGGATTTTCTTGACAACTCCCCCTAGGCTAGAGGCCTAAAACTAATTTCTGGAGGAATTACTAGAAGAAGGTTCTGGTGTTGACTCATTTTCTGCAACAGAGGGACTCTTCTTCATCTAATCTCTTATTTCATCCATAGTCACTTTCCCTTTTCCTTTATCATCTTTCTGCGTATTTTTTCCTTTGTATGTCGAACCTCTTCTATCCATATTTTTGTTTCTGCAGAATCTTGCAATGTGAACATATTTGTTGCAATTGAAACACACAAAATTTCCTTGTCCAGACCAATCATCCCATTGATTTCTTCATGATCTACATTGGTTAGTAGTATGCCCAAATCTTTGACAGGTATAACATTTAACATTCCTTTTATTAACATAGTTGTTTGACATATTTCTGCATTCAATTGACTTATGAACAAACTTATTGCAATTGAAACACTGATTAGAGAATGATGGATCACTTGATTTCATTTTACTTCTACATTGAGCAGCCATATGACCAAATTTATTGCAAGAAAAAAAGTTACCATTAAATTTTTGAACATTAGGTTGTCTTACTGGATGTCTTTTTGCTTTGTACATCAGATTTCCTTGCCTGAAATTCCTTTGTCCAGATCTGAAAATTTCTCCTCTCTCATATCTAAGACCTCACTTGTCATTTCCATTCTTCTGACCTTGACTTAGCTCATCAAGCTTAACTGAGCTAATCTTGTACTTCTCCTTGTATTCATTTGTAGTAGCAAGTTCATCCCTGAGAATAACAATCTATTTTTCAATCTCTTCTTCATTATTTCTGGATTGTTGCAATCCAATCTCCAATTGAATAAATTCTCTATTAAATTTGCTACATTCATCATATATTTCTTTTAGGGACTGGGCAAGTTTTTCCTCATTCTTCTTACTTTCTTCAATCTCCTTAGTCATCTTCATTGCCATAGATTACATCTCATGCTTTAGGGTAGCATTGTCTCTAGAAAGCTTTTCACATTCTTCAATTATTTCCTTCAAGGTTTGATTTAAGTGAACATCATCCATGATTTTTCTCTCCTTTTTCTTAATCTAGTCACAAAGATCCTTTCTCTTCTCCCTAGACTTAATAATCTGATCCTTCAATTTCTGAATGAATTTCTTAGCATCCTTAAGATTTTCTTTCAATTCCCAGACTTCTATTTTGGATTGATCAAGATCATCAAGTGCCACCAAAAGCTATTGTTGAAGACTACCACAGTCCATTACATTCCAAGATCCACCTCAAGATGTTAAACTTCTTCCGAGGAACTTAGCTCTAATACCAATTGTTGGAATCAAGCAACACTAAGAGGGGGGGTGAATCAATGTTGTGCAATTTTTAACTTTATTAACTTGATCTCTCAAGTGCCTATAACATTCAATCAAAGGAAAGATGCATAAACATAAAACAATAAGCCACAACACCATAACACAAGGATTTTTACGTGGAAACCCTATTAGGGGAAAAACCACGGTGGAGGTCAATCCACAATTTGAGTACTCAAATATAAGTGTTTTACAAAATGGGCATGCACTTGCATTCAGACACACTGCCTAGAGCTCACTACTCAAAATTGGGAAGGCTCGTTGCCTTACAAAAGATTTGAATTACATCAAAAAGGTTGAACTGAGAAAGTAGCATCTACAAATGCCTGATTACAGTTCTGATTAGGCTCATGGATCAAATTATGGACCTTCTATCTGATTCTACACTTCACTTTGTTCTTCTTCAATTCACTTCACAAAATCCTCTATTGCACAAGTGAAACTATGCATAATCACTCAATTGACCTTCTAACATTTCCTACATACATAAACACATCACAAACACACACCAAAATGAAATAACCGATCTCTTATATATATTTGCTACCAAGGATTCAATCGCTATAAGTTAGCTTCAATAAAAAAGAAAATATTTACCAACTATCGGTTCAAATCATGAGAAAAATTTAATGTGCATCCACCAAAGTCGGCCATAGCATAGTGAGGACCCAAAATAAAATCTTCAATATGAAAATACTCCAAATAATTTTTCCTTGAACATCCATAACATCCCATATTCACTTAGTCATCCTTCTAGCATTGTTGAATTGAAAATCAATCAACAAGATCTCCCAACTCGTACACTACTTGATGTGATGACACAAAACTCGAGGATAAGAAATTCTAGATGCCCATCAACCTTCCTTGAGATCCACAATCCAAACTGATAAACTGGTAAATGCAAATAGACTGATAGTTTCAACTTCAACCGGATACCATGTTCTTTACTCTATCTTTTGGTATGGTCAAATACTGTAGTGCGAACTAGATAAATGACTTAGGTTGCCATCAATGACAACAACAAAAGCCATATGCCAACATCTTTTGCATTCAAAACATTATCCAATAAAGGATGGATCATTTTGGTTCATTTTTCTTCTACATGACATTTCTCTATGTAAAAATTTATGGAAAAAATAGTAAATATCATTAAAATATGGGTCCCTTTGAGAATTTGGTTGTCTGATAGGGGGTCTTCTAACATTACTTCTTTATTTTCAAAACATTTCACTGTTCTTTCCTTCAGCCTTCTTTGGTTCACTGATCTTCTTTGCATTAAATTTCCGGTCCTTTGAGCTTTCTCCTATTTCAAGTTCCAAACCACCTTTATCTTTAGATTCTTTCTACCTTACAATTCGTTCATGTCAAGCATTGAAGAACTTGTTTTGAATTTTTCCTCATGAATTCTTGCATTTTCTAGATTTGGTCTCAGATTTACCACTTGTTCAAGTCTTGTACATTCATTAACCTTTTTTTTTACCATTGCATTCAAACATTCTTCAATTCTTTTCTTTTCTTCCATTTGCATTTTCAATCTAGTGATGTCTTCATTTTCTTGCCTCAATTGTTCATTGACTTCCCTATGTCTTTCTCTGAATTTCTTGATTAGTTCCCTCAATTTTTTGATGCATTCATTTTCCTCGAGATTTTCCTTCAAATATTTTTTTTTCCTTTAACTTTGTCAAGATATTCAAGAAATACTTTAATGTCTTATTTGTCAATCATGCAACCATCTTCTATGTATTCAATGGAAGAAATTTCTTCTAGAGGAGTAGGATACTTTCTATCAGCCATGTATTCAAACTCCAAGATCTTCCTCAAGTTGTTAGGCTTCTTAGAATGAACCAAGCTCTGATACCAATTGTTGAACACCCAAAATACTGAAGGGGGTGTGAATCAGTATTACATTAAACCATTTGATCACGATCCATCCAATTAACAAAACAAATCCAATAGTAATAATGAATGAAAGCATGAAACAATCACAAGATCACATAACACATGAACACCAGTATTTTTATGTGGAAAACCCCAAAAGGGAAAAACCACGGTGAGGGTTAGCTCACAATTTATTATCACCGATTATAAGATATTACAAAAAGGCTCATTGCCAAGTGGAATCACTATCCAAGTGAACTCATTACCCACAAAAAGAAAGATAAATAGAAGAAGATAGAATGGCCACATGGACAAGATGTGAATTGATGCAAAATGCACCTTCCTTATGTTGAATTGAGTTCCTTTGAAGCTCAATATACTAAATTTATGCACTTCACTAGATGCAGAATGCAAAACACTGCTTTGCTTTACATTCACTCAACATTCACATCTCCACTACTATTCAGATCATGTACATACAAAATTCACATACTCAAATACATCCATTTGTTTACAGCCTCAAAAATATCTTACATATATATCCAATTTGTCTGCATACATCAATTAGGTCGACCTAATTAGATGTATCCCTAGATTAAATCAAAATTTCCTTGCCAGCTCCACACTTGAACCAAAATGTGCAATAATTGATTTAGGTCAACATGGCCTAAAATAGATCTCACTAACATCTGCAATATATATTTAGTCACTGCAACACACACCAAGCATTAGGTCAGCCAGGAATTAGACCTAATCTCAAAATATGCTAACTGATCAACACTAGTGATCAATTTGACCACATAATCATGTGCCATTCAGAATATACAATGTGTTGACATCTATAAGAAATCTCCCAAACTTTAAAAGTTTGGTTCTTATCACTGGAGGAGCATAGACTAATTTACACACTCACTTGCATTGTACATAGCCAAAAATTTGTATGTCGAACTACTATCACTTATATATTTCAAACTATACATCCAAACTAACTGAAATATTGAACATAAATGCAAATTATAGTCAAGAAAAACATACTATCACTACATAAGTAGATCTCATCATATGAGAGAGTGTAGACCAAAATACCATATTAGGGTATCTCCATTACCAAATTAGCTTTGTTCACTAGATCAATGTAGATATCAACAACCAATATTGGCATCAATGACATCACATTAAGGAGATCCTTCTTCATTATTTCAACACATGGAAAACTCAATATGAGGAAAACCATGGTGACAAAGGCTACTTGATTCTGCTACTCAAATCTAGTCTCACAAAGAAATCTCTAATTACAAATTTGAAGTGCACCAATCCTAAGGAGACACCAATCCCCCGCTTTAGGAACACCAAATCCTTACCCTGAGCACCAACTTAGTTATTTGATGGCACAAACCAATCAGATTTACAATTACAAATACAAATGGTTCAGTTGAATCCAGTTCTCTATTACAAGTTTGGTTTATAGCGCTCAATATTTTCTTTGCAACTTTGCAAGCATCCTCTCTGCTGCTACCTCAACAACACATACCTCTACTCTTATCTTATCTTCTTTCTATGCTATACACTTACCCCTTTTTATCTTCTAAACTTAGAACATTCTCTATTCTATCTTGTTGCACTGCACCTCTATACTACAAAAAATGAATATCCTAGAAGATATTCTCTATTTTTCAGTCTAGGAATTCTCTTCACACATGCGCATTCTTTGTCTACTTCTCTCTCCTTACTTCACATCACTTCTCTACCACTTTTTTTTCATCTTTTTATTCTTTCCATCACTGACACAATTTTTCTGCTCCTCGAGCCAAATACCACCGACTACATTCAACGTCTCAAGCCATGCATACTTTATTCAAATTTGGTGTATTTTCCATCTTTAGCAACCTATAAACACTTTTCATGTGTCATACCCAAATCTAGGGTTTTATCTATATTAAATTCCATTCCTTATATGTTGAATCCATATCTGATATTTTGATTGTATTAAGCCATTACACTGTTGTCCATACATCCTGTCACTAATCAAATGTGTAGTTGGAACAGTTGAGCCAATTAAATCCACCTCTGTGTTGGTTCACAATTGGTTCCACCATTCAAACTAATCATTCCTCCACCTAACCATTGTAGAAATTCAATTTTGAATTTAGTATGTTGATCACTACTCTTTGTACCATAGTCCACCAATCTTCCTTTATCCTCAAAACCTTTAAAACACGACCATTGTATTAGCCTCTCTTAAACTAGCATTGTCGATCTTTGTCTCTTTGTATATAACCATCATGCTCACTTAACCTATCACAACTTCAATTTGAGATTGAAGATCACTTTTGTGATGCAAAGGTGAAGTGCAATCACCATCTGATCCTCATCTCTTAATCTCTTTCATTGGATTGTGATCACATTCACTTTGCCTAGCATAACTTAGTTTGCACACAAGGAATATAAACCGTGATGAAAAGAAACATTATGATGCAATACAAATTTTCCACTTGTCTCATAGAACACGTGTCCACCTTATCACTCCATTAATATTTTGAAGAGGGGACCCACATATCTTCATCACCAACCTTTTGTCTATCACTCTTTTCTCAACTATAATTTATTCATAAAAGCAATGTGAATAAACTAGGTAATGCAATCATATGTCGCCACCTGTCCATGCATACATTAGACTCCACTAACCTTTTTCCATCACATATTTCACAAAGCTTCTTGACTTAGAGAATGAAACATGTGATTCATTAACACTCTATGATGTGGCCTTATCCCACCACCTATCCTTTGAGACACTTGTCACTAACTTGCATTCTCGCAAGGCTAACTAGGAACATGTGATTCATTAACACTCTATGATGTGGCCTTATCCCACCACCTATCCTTTGAGACACTTGTCACTAACTTGCATTCTCGCAAGGCTAACTAGGAACCCACCAAATCCTCAGCAGGGAAATATGGCATTGCCATCTATCCACACTGATGTCATTATCCATTAACATCATTCATTTTTTTTTCTTTGTGCTCAAGAGTATGAAAGCATGATGTAAAGGGATTATGCAATGTAACAATTAGTTTCCACCTATCTTGGGTTGACATCATCTTCCACTTACTTATTGCATATCACAAACAACTTAACACCCTTTTGCTTCACAAAAAAAATGTGAAGCAATGATGTATTGACCATTAGATCTCCTATGCTTATTCTTAGCCATTGATTTGTCTCTATTGCATATCACATAAAGCTCATGTCAAGATAGTCTTCAAAATGCGATACAAGGGAGCATTGCAATAGAAATGTGATCTTACATGCTTCAACCTTCACCATTGATCATCTTCACCGCATATTGCAAATAACATATACAGAGATGGACTATAAAATGTGATGTGAGAGACTAATGCGATGTAACCAATGCTTGACACGTACTTGTTGACAGAATGAGGAATTATTCTAACTCTATCAGTGACCAAAGTAGGTTATCAAACCAACACCAAATTTTTACAAGATTTGGGGAAGAGCACACATGAGTTATAAAAACCAAAAGAATTATCGACACTGCTTGATTTAGAAAATATTTGAGTTTGAAAAACTTCCACCAAGCCAATAAACACTAGGGTGAGGGGTCGGTCACCCCGACGACACAAAAGGATCAAGTGATAACTTAAGCAACCTACTACCACTAGCATCCAATCAATGCACAAATAGAAATTATAATCAATGCCATGATTGCAATACCTAGGGTTTAATTGTAAAACCCTAATTGTATCGAAGAGCAGAATTAATTCCTTTATGAGTGCAAAAATTGTCATCAAGATCTAAAAATTATACCATTGGAAAGCTCTCAAAAAACCCACTTCAAATTTGGTGCCTATTTTATTTGAAAACCTTTGGAAGTGACCTTTGCAAAAATTTGATAAAATTTTATGATAACTTTGGATCTTTTAAGAAACTTTGCAACATTTTCAAATCATGCTCTTCTCTCCATCATACTTCACTAACTCTTCCAAAAACTTATACACTTAGCTTAAATACATCCATGATCTCCCCTTTAACATCAATGGAATCTTTTGACATCAATGACAACATTATGCCAACAATCTCCCCCTTTTTCATTGATGACAAAACTAAATGCTCAATGCCAACTAAACTGCTCTGTACCAACTCCAAATGATTTGTACTAAATGATCATTGCACAATCTCTCCCCCTTTGACATCAATAGTGAAGGGTCACTTCAGGACACCATGCTTCTGCAATTATTACTCCTCCTTAGCTATGGTAAAGGGAATTCCCCCTTTGGTGAAATGAGCAATGAATTTTTGGTGATTTGTGAAATTGATCTTCTCAGTTTGAGTTTGGGTCAAATGTACCCCTAATAGTTTATGGTGTTTGATAGATTCCCTAGCATCAATTGGTATCAGAGCTAGCAAGGTTCTGATGATTTGTTGAATTGATGGTTTGTTAAAGTTGTTGTTGAGTTGAGTTTGGTTGCAGGTGCTTGATCCATCTAGCTGCAGAAAAGAAGGTTTCTAAGAATTTGTGTTGGAATACAAGGAAAGGTCTGTGGTTACCATCCTCCAATGGAGATTAAGCTAGGTAGAAGGTGCAAAGTAAAGAGAGTGAGGCATCTTCCAAGATCTATTGTTGGGTAAGATGGATGGTTTGCTGAGTTGGTGAGTTGTGTGGTGAAGTAGTAGAGAAGTTGGATACCTAATTGTGAAGAACTTGAGTTTTCAGCCATGTTGAAGAGTACTCCATTGATGGGAGTAGTTGAGAAGATGAAAAGATGAAGACAAGTTGGTTAGAGAAGGTCAAGGATGAATTGTGAAAGAAAGAGGAAGAGTTGTTGAAGAGAAGCAAAGTGGAAGGACAATATTGTGTCCTTGGTTGAGAAAAGAGTTAGAGGAAAGATGAGAGTTGTCAAAGGGAAGTCTTGTGTCCTTTTGAAAGAGAAGATGATTGAGAACCTGATGACAGAAAGAGAAAGGTAAAGACAAAGTTGAAGGAAAATATTGGAACCAAGATTCAATAGAATAGAAGAAGAAGAAATCCAAGACAAGTTTGAAGCTGATTTGCAAGTGAAAGAACAAGATAAAATGTTTCCAAGGGACTTGGAAAATTTTGTTGGTTGGTTGTATGGTGCAGGAACACCTTGTCCTCAAAATACATTCAAAAGGAAAAATTTGCAAAATTTCAATTTTAAATTGTAAAGTATTGTAAAAGGTCATGGGTGGTCATATTCAATGTATTTAAAGTCTTTAAGAGGTCAAAAGATGGAAAAATGAAAATTTTTAAAATTGCTAAAAAGTTGTCAATAGTGTAAAAGATACAAAAAAGCACAAAATCAGGAAGTTGAAAAGTATTTTGTGGGAAAGTGAAAGGATGGGTCATTGAATTCATAAAGGAAGATGCTTTAACTTCTTGTGACATCTATTTAAAGCCTTGGAAGGTTGATACAACACATATGTTTTGTATTCTTGGAAGAAATATAGTAAATAAAGTCCTTGTTTTTGTAATTTATGTGTTTTTTCTCTTTACCAGTCCATTGTACGGATTGTACAACAACAAAGTAGTTTTATATTTTCTTTGTTTACCTAGATTAGTGAGTGGGAAACTCATTTGAGGCATTTAGAAGAGGTTAAATCACATTTAGGGGTGTAGAGAGCAAGAAATGTTGGAAGATGAAATACTCTGACAGGGGGGGTGAATCAGAGTATCATAAAATTTTCACTTGACTTACATCTTGAACTAAGACCTTGAAGAAAAATTATGTAACCTTTTAATTACAGAGTGAACATGGATGTAACGTTTTTTTATTGTAGAGTGAACATGGACAGGTCAATGAACTTTAATAAAAAAAATGACCGATCACAAAGACTTTACTTAACCATTTCAAAGCATAATTGTAATTGTTCATATAATACTACTTGAACAATTCTTTTTCAATGCTTTATTTTCACACAACTTTATGCATAAGTTTGAACACTTTTATGACATATTTAGACATTTATTCAAGTATCAGAGCATTTGCATTGACATGTGATTGAAATGAGAAACATAAACATTTAAGAACATGGACTGAAAATAGAATGCACAAATTTCATCACATAACACAATGTTTTCCTGAGTGGAAAAACCCTCATGGGTTATAAAAAACCACTCGAATAATTCATTTTATTATTTAGAGCACCAAATCTATTACAATGGTAGAGCACCAACTCAACACCAAAAATTTTGAAGCACCAACTTCAATAGGTGCACCAACTCCTTTACAAATTTTTTCAAATAGCAATGTAAACTAACAGGACTTTATAACTGCATACGCGTGCAATCACAAAATCTCAATAGAGTACAACAGCATAATTCTCAATGTATCCCATTATAATTTGTATTACATGTATAATAGTAAACAATGTATAAACAACTGAAATTATGAGTATTATCTTTGTATGAAATCAAAGATATGATACAATATAAACCCTCTTTTTCTTTTCTTACAAAACAATTGTAACTCTACAAATTCCCTTTCTAATCTCCAACCGAGCAATGGCGGAAAGCCATGCTTAAATAAACAATGAAACTTGTGTAAATCACCAAAACTCTCGAGCTCAAACTCGAGTAACCAAAATTGAAAAACACAAGTATCTATAACTATTTTTTATTGTAAACTGAAAAAACCATTTTTCAATCTTCATTTTGAAACGACTGAGATATTGTCAAGATTTTACCTTATTTTATGTCAGCCAGATGTCAAACAAAAAACTCATACAATTCACCAAGAATACCTTCATTTCCAACTGCAAGATAAAAAACTACCTTTCTACTTCTTCCTTCATTCCTGCTAGCTCAAATAAGAGTTCACCAAAGTCTCAATACTAGCTCTGCAATTTTTGGATGGTAGCTAGGGTTTCTCAACTATCTTCTTCAAAAAGCTTTACACTTCCCTTTGTCAAACAAAACAATCATTTGAAGTCCAAACAAAACACAATGAATATGTTTTTTAGGTCCAAGATACCTATAATGTTGTCGCTGCCAAGTTAACCCCTCAACCATAATAAAAAATTGACCTTATGATGAGTTGTTAGATACACATCACCAAAATAAACTGCCACATTTTATGTCATTGTCAAAGTGATCATATGCTTGTCGTGGGGTGACTATCACAGTAACTTAAAAACACATAATGTAAACCGATAGATGATGCAAATTGACAGATATATGATTTCACATGAAAATCGATAGTCATTTAAATGGCTTATATTTTAATCACCAAAGGACGATGTATGTAAGATTTAAACTTTAACCATTATCGGCTACAATGGATAAGTCCTTGAAGCCCAAAAAATGTGAGTTCAACATTTAAACGAAAATTGGTAGTATGAAACATTATCAAAGGATGAAACCTTTAGCCCTTTATCATATGCCAATTATCTTATTGTAATCAATGGTGGTAACCAACTTATGTGACAAATAAAAATGTCATACAAATAACCTGAATATGACCATAATATGATGTATCAAAAATGAATTATTTGAAATCATAAAGAATTTGAATAAACCATGCATTTCTCTCACAGAGTGATCAATGTAAACCATTAAATAACAAATCTGAAAACAATAACACTTGAACCAATTTAGGAAGAATATGTAAGATGTGCCATCATTCAAACTGAACCAGTTTCCCTGTAGAATGATCATCATAAACCATGAAACAAGTGTGTTTTTGATGCAATGAATTTTATATTAAGGATTTCTCAAAATGCTCATCATGTGGAACAAATTCTGAGCCTGAAGAGAAAACATGTCAGCCAAGAACCAGAAAATAGATACACCAAAAATAAGCCACCATATACTTGAACTTTGAATGATCCTGAAAGAATGATATATTCCTGCTTATGAGAACAACAAGGCAGATATCAGTATCAAAACCAATAACCATATAACCATTGAAATACCCATCAAGAACATGATCATCCTGAAGAATAAAGATCCTGGGACATGTCAAAGATAGCAATGACATATAAATCTGAAGCAAATGCATGCCTTGAAATAAATGCATGCCCATATTAGCCAACTGTAATCATCAGAAGCCATCAAGTATACATCATGTCAAGACAATAGAAAAAATAAATATGGAGAGCATAAAGATCCTAAAGGAGACCATATATGAAGCAGTCAAACCAAACCATACACCAATCCAACCTTGTAATCTCTGAAGCATAATAGGCAACAATAATTCAATGCAAGATGTCAACCAAATGCAAGTATATGAGGACATGTCAACCAATCTGAGATACCATCAACTTGAACATGCACCTATAAATACCATAGCACAATTTGTGACTTTATCATCAAGGACAAACAATTGAGGAGGTGAGAACAACAAGAAACTCAAAAATCTGCCTGTGAACCCTTAAACAAGGTTTTGAGACTCTTGTGAGGTTTTAGACCTCCATCCCATCAATGTAGGGTTAGTAGAATGGTGAGATGGATTTTTTAGGGTGTAATTAGGATGCTTTAAGTTGTGGTTGTGTTGTTTTGTGTAGGGAAAAACAAGAATCCATTGTTTTGTCGTTGTCCTATAGAAAACTCAAAATTTCCCTCATGAAAATGAATGGTTACAAGTTGGTATTTGTGAAAATATCATTCAATGATGCTAGTAGTTGATTTCTAGAGCATAAGAAGACATATTCAAATGTGATTGAAGCATTTCCAAGGTGAGAAGAGGTTTGTGAAGGGTATTTTCAATAAACCCTTGGTTGTTTGATGCAAAAATATGCTAGAATGAGGGTTTCAAGATTTGCTCTCAAAAGGAATGATTTCTTTGAAGCCAATAATAGATTTGGTGGGTTTAGGATGTGATCTAATTCTGTTTTGAGTCGAGAGTGGTTTTGGAGTTTTTTTAAGGTGACCTCCTTTGTAATTTTGGCCTAATTGAGCCTATGATTAAAATGGGACAGTCAATTTTTTGTTGATTCTTTTCAAAACACTAGCACATTTTGTTAAAGTATGTTTAATAAGGCTAAAATGGGTCCCAAAAAATGTATTTATCCTGTAGAGATTCAATGTGGATTGCAAGATACACCCGATTTAGTGTTTTGGCACTTACAAGCAAATTTGGTTTTCTAGTGCAAGCAATTGAGAAATCTAATAAAACAGTGTTGTAAGAAGGTGTTTTAGCTTTGTTCCTGTCAAAATAAAGATGAATAAAGTGTATTAAGGTCTAGTAAAATTTTACAAGCAATATTTGAAGTTTTGGTGTCTTTGAAGCCTTGCGGATGGCAAGTAAATTTGATGGATTTTGGTGAAATGAGCAATGAATTTTTGGTGATTTGTGAAATTGATCTTCTCAGTTTGAGTTTGGGTCAGATGTACCCCTAATAGTTGATGGTGTTTGATAGATTCCCTTACATCAAATTTCTCAATCTTTTGTTGGATGTTGTGGATGTGTTGTTGATATGTGGTTGTCATTGATGTCAATACTATTAGCATTTGGTTTATCAGAGGTTGTATTTGTCAAGGATATTGAAAAAATTGTAAAATAAAGTGTTCTAGGTTCATAGTGGAAATGTGTAGATCATAAAGGTATTTTTTTCTCTACATTGAAATCAGTTGGTGTGGATCAAAGGGCTTATTGTTGAGTATATCTAGATCATCTACCGGAAGTTTTAGAGGTCCGCGTGATGTTTTGAGTGTGTTGTGGTCTAACAGTGTTTTTGTGGTCTCTATTAGTGTTCCTAAACATAGATTGTGTGATTCTATTAATTTCAGTTGTTGTGGATGCTTCTCTGTTGTTTCTTGGTGTTATTGGATGTTTCTAGATCATGCTCTATCTTTGTGGTACACCCATATTGATCGGTGTACTCGTTATCAAATATTTTTCTCTGTATGTTCGATTTTTCATGTTCTTGGCCGACATGATGGTGGTAGCATGTTGTGGATCTTCGAGGAGGAATTAATTGAAGTCTTTTTGTGTTGGAGATATCAATTTGGTTGTCCACTATGTTGTGTCTGACCTTGGTGGATACACATTAAAAATTTAATTGAAAATTTGGGCTGACATTGCAAATATATTTTATTTTTCTTGGCCAACTAAGATGCGATGAAATCTCTTGTAGTGGATATAAGTGTGATTGTTTCATTGGAGTAGAGAGAAGAGAAGGTGCTCCTATGTGTGTAAGTGTGAATATCTTTCAGTTGCAGAGAAGAGTGTGAAGGAGATTGTGTGAATTGTGAAGAAGTGTTGAGCTTAATTGGAACTGTAATTAGGCTTGTGCAGAAGTTATTTTCTCAGTTCATACCCTTTTAATTTTTAATCCTATTTTGTTGGGAAGTGAGCCCCTTTTGTGTTTGAGTAGTGAGCTCTAGACAGTGTGCCTGAATGCATGTGTATCCCCCTTGTTATTTTTCATTGTACTTTTATCATAGTATAATCTTGTGGACTAACATCCACCATGGTTTTTCCCCTAACATGGTTTCCACATAAAAAATCTTGGTGTTCTTTGTCTCTCTGATGTGTTAATTGCTTGTGGATGATTGCTTATTCATCATATTTGATATTTAAGTTAAGTTAAGTAAGAAAAGTTTAAATTTTTGAGACAAATGATTCACCCCCCTATCAGATGTATGTCCTTTTTTTTCCAACAATTGGTATTAGATTAGGTTCCTCTGAAGAAGTCTAAAAGCTTGAGGTGATCCAGGATGGAAACATTTAAGAAGGACAGTCCTAGATTTGATGGCACTAACTATTCAATGTGGAAAGTCCGGATGCAATGTCATCTAAAGTGCATTGGTGATGCTTACTGGAAGATTACAAAATATCCATACACTATTCCTGAGAATGGCCCCTCTTCTGTTGATGAGATCAAAGATGCTGAAAGTAATACCAAGGCTATTGAAGCTTTGGTGAGTGCTATGATAGATTTGGAGATGCCTAATGTGATGATTCTGCAAACAACTCATGAGATTTGGACAAAACTGGAAACTTTGTATGAAGGAGATGCACAGGTGAAGATGGCTAAGCTACAAAGCTTGAAAGGAAAGTATGAAAATTTGAAGATGGGTGAAGATGAAAATATCACTTCTTTTATGTAGAGAGTAAATGAAATAGTGATGGATATTAAATGTGTCAGTGGTTCTATGGATGAGGATGAAATTATAGCTAAGGTACTCAGATCCTTGCCTCCCTCCTACAAAATGAAGGTTCATGCTATTGAAGAGTTCAAATCAGTAAACAAGATGACTAGAGACACACTAATTGGGAAGCTTGTTGCTTTTGAAATAAGTGAATTTTGTGAATCTGCATTCAAGGCTACTATATTCTTAAGTAACAGACAAAGATATAGTCTGGGAGAGAGTTCCAAAAATATATCCAAGTATGATGAAGAATTGAAACAGCTTGAAGATAAAGAGAGAGAGGTAGAAGAATCAGAAGCACTGATTGCAAAGCAAGAAGGGAGAGGAAAAGGTAAGTATGAAGATGTATTTCCTATTAAATGTTTTTCATGTAGTAAAATAGGTCATTTTGCATCAAGATGTCCTGAAAGAGTTCCTAGATCTAAGCCTAAAAATTATAGACTCCAAAAAAGATGCTACTTTGTTGAATAAGTAGTGATTGATGATGAGTCTAATAAAGATAATGGAAAAGAAGATGAATGGGATTTCATTGCTACCATTGAAGATAATTTTGTGGCTATTGAATCTAATAGAAATGGAAAAGCTCTTGCAGCCCAAGTTGAAGAAAAATATGAGTGGGTCATTGACAATGGATGCTCACATCATATGACTGGTGATAAAAGCAAATTTGTGAGTCTAGAGAAGTATGACGGTGGGGTTGTAAGATTTGGAGATAACAATGTTGGTGTGATTTGTGGTAGAGGATCTATTTTCCTTGGTGGTAAGGACAACACTGATGATGTCCTCTATCTTGAAGACATGAAGCACAACTTGTTGAGTGTTGGAAAGATGGTTCACAAGGGATATGATCTCCAGTTCAAAGATGGAAGATGCAAGATATGTGGGAGTTCCGAGAATATGATTGCAATAGGAAAACAAAGAAAAGGAAACATTTTCCATTTGAATACTGCTAGTGGAAGTTGTTTAATTGCTCAAGTAGATGAAAGCCGGTTGTGGCATAGGAGATTGTGTCATGTAAACTTTGACAACATTATCAAGATAAGTTCTACTCAAGCAGTAAGAGATATGCTTAGGTTAGTAAAGCCTACTAATATAATCTGCAAGGAATGTCAGATGGGTAAACAAACTAGATTCTCTTTCTGGAGCAAACAATTTCATTCAAATAATTTGTTGGAGCTGCTACATACTGACCTTTGTGGTCCCTCTTGATTCAAAAGTATTCATGGAGAAAGGTATTGCATACTGGTTATTGATGATTGCTCTAGAATGACTTGGGTTTCCTTTTTAAGAGAAAAATGTGAAGCATTAGAGAAGTTCAAAAGTTTCAAGGCTATGGAAGAAAATGAGAAAGGTCTGAAAATTAATTGTCTAAGATCTAACAGAGGTGGTGAGTTCATTTCCAAGGAATTCAACTCTTATTGTGAAGAGCATGGAATTAAAAGACAGTTATCTGCTCCCCGAACCCCTCAATAGAATGGAGTTCCAGAAAGAAAGAATAGAACAATTTTGGATGTTGCTAGAATGATGATGATGGAAGGAAACGTATCTCATAAGTGTTGGATTGAAGCAGTAAGCATTGTTGTGTATACTTTGAACAGGGTAAATGTTAATGGTAATTCTGGTAAGACTCCTTATGAGTTATGGTTTGGTCACAAACCTACTGTTAAGTATTTTAAGATATTTGGAAACAAGTGTTATATCAGGAGAGATGATGATATAGGAAAATTTGATGCAAGAAGTGATGAAGGAATCTTCCTAGGTTACTCCACTAAAACCAAGGCCTACTAGTGCTACAACAAAAGACTGAGAAATATGGTTGAAAGTTCAAATGTTAGAGTTGATGAGGAATCTGTTAAATCATCCAAACATTGTAGTTATGATTCAGACGAAGAAATTAAAATCCAAGGAAAGAATGTTCAAATGTAGAACCAACTTCAAATTGTGCCATATGTTCCAGTTGTTCTAGTGAAGCAACCTCAATTTGTTCAGGTAAATCAAGTCAGCCAGGAGGCTCAGAAAAGTGCAAGTATAGAAGAAAGATCAAAAGAATCTAAAGCTCAAGAGTGTTCCAAAACTACAAGGTATGTAAAACTAAATCATTCTAAAAATTAGATCATAGGAGATAAGAATAAAGGAGTGAAAACTAGAAGAAAAATTACAGAAGAATACTATCTAATCTCCAAGATTGAATCTAAAAATGTCCCTAAAGCTTGTAAAGATGAACATTGATTGGGAGATATGAAAGAAGAATTGACACAGAATGAAAAAAATGACACATGGCTACTGGTTCTAAGACCTAAAGACAAAAATATGATTGGTACAAAATGGGTATTTAGAAACAAGCTAAATGAAGAAGGTGAAGCGGTCCAAAATAAAGAAAGACTAGTATGTAAAGGGTATTCTCAAATGGAAGGTGTTGATTTTGAAGCAACCTTTTCCCCTGTCGCTAGGATTGAAGCTGTTAGACTATTTCTTGCTTATGCTACACACAAGGACTCTAAAGTCTATCAAATGGATGTAAAGTCTCCATTTTTAGAAGAAGTGTACATTGAACAGTCGAATGGATTTTAGCTAATAGATAAGGGAGATATGGTTTTCAGGTTGAAGAAAGCTTTGTATGGACTTAAGCAAGCCCCTAGAGCCTAGTATGCTAGATTGGACAAATATCTTTTGAAACTTGGATTCACTAAAGGTACTATTGACAACTTATAATTCAAATTAGATAATGTTAAAGAGTTAATTATAAAAGTTTTTGTTGATGACATCATTGTTGGAGGAGATGATAATCTATTTATGAAGTTTGCTGATGAAATGAAGAGTGAATTTGAGATGAGTATGATTGGAGAAAATAAAGTTCTTTCTAGGACTATAAGTGTAGACACCTAAATTTGGACGCTTAGTTTATCCAAATTTATCCTCTTTCATCTAAACATCCCCTTATCCGCATTAATTAAGTAATATCACCATTATTTAATTAATCCCTCTAAAGTTCTTCTAATCCCTAATGTATCTAGTTAAATAATTAAATACCTTCCCCCTTTCATCAAATGAATTAAATAAATATGCCATTTATTTAATTCCCTTTATGACACATCCCCCATTTTTATCTAATCCTAATCCATCTTCTAATCTCATCATTAGGGGTGTGCACATGTCTAATCCTTGATTAGGATGTGTCAAATCCTCCAACTTTTGCAAGTTGGCCTCTAATCTCTCTTAGCCACCTAACCCTCCTCTAACCTTCATTAACTAGCATAATCAACCTCTCAAGGAATTTTTAACTCCTTTTATCCTTCCAAGGAATATTAAATTCCTTTTTCTCTTCCCCATGTGATATTTGACTTGTCACATCAAGTCACATGTGAAATCTAACCCTCTTCTAATATGTCATTAATTAGTCTAATAAAGTACTTGCACAATCCTAATCCCTTAATCAAGTCAACCCTATCAAATGCTTTCTCCTTTTGGACAAGGCATCTCCATTCCCCATGTAAATTTTTAATTCACATTTAATCCCCCAATGCATTTAAAGGAATTTTAAATTCCTTCTCTCATCCCCATGAGAATATTTGAGGAATTTTTAATTCCCCACTTGTCCTCTCCCCCACGTGGGGACAAGTACCTTCTTTATGAGGAGATCTTGTCCCAATCCCAAGGTACTATGTACCCTCTCCATGTCATGTACTATCCTTCCACCTCATGTACACATCATCCCTTTTAAGCCATATCACATGCCACATGTCAAGATGTGAGGGCTTGTGAGTTCTCAACTCATCTTAGCCCTACATCTTGATCTTGGTGGCTCAATCTTGACTATCCATTTCCCTAGAGATTTCAAAAATCTCTATAAATACCCCCTCTTTTCTCTCATTTTTTGGAGAGATCATGCATTATAGCCAAACTATTGCAAAATTTTCCTAGAATCCATACTTAGCCATTTTCATGCTTGCACCCACTTGCATCCATCTTCATATCACCATCTAGCTTGAATCTTGCCATCCAAGGAGCATACAACACCAAAGATCGAAGGGCCAACCAAAGGATCGATTCGACACAAGGTAAAATGTTCCATTTGTTGTTGCTATTTTGTGTTGATTCCAACTAGGATAATCTTGAGGTGTAGGTTGTTCTTAGTGGTACTTTGCATTACTTTGTTTGCTGCTCATTTTTTACCACCTAATTTTGACCTATCAAATTTCTGGCATGCCCGGTGGGACCCACAAACGAGTCTCTTGCTTTTATATTTTCTATTTTTTGACTTTTTGCAGGTATAGGTCATAGAGAGGCAGACCTGATCCAACAGACAAGTGGACCCACCCTCCACAGGCAGACCTGACCCTCTCCAGGGGTGGACCTGCCCTCCCTAGATTGCAAAAAGTGGTTTTTGAAAAAATTTCACAGAGGGGCGGACCCGACCCAACAGACAGGCGGACCCAAACTCCACAGGCGGACTTGACCCTCTCCAAGGGTGGACCTGCCCTCCCTAGATTGTAGAAAGTGGTTTTTTTGAAAAAAAATCACAAAGGGGCGGACCTGACCTAGTGCACAGGTGTACTCGACCTAACAAACAGCTAGATTTTCCCCAGACAGCCAGATCTTCCCTCACAGACAGGCGGATTTTCCCTAGACAACTTTTTTGAAAAGGTGAAATTTTAGTTTTTTAGCAATTTTTTGGCTATTTTAAGGGTTCTTAACCCCTAAGTAGGAACAGAGTTTAATTAAAAGGTGTCAATCAACCTTGTATGTTGTGTTTTTGGGTGAGCTATTTGATGTATCCAATCCCCTTGCACCATTCGGCGATCTTGGGTGACCAAAAATTGTAGCTTACCATGTCTTTCGAGTCTACCTATTTTACTTTTCTTAGTGGGACCTGCTTGGAGATTTCATCACCCCAAGGGATGATTCCAACCACGTGTACTAGTGAGGTATATAAAGGGGGGAGAGCAAAAGTTGTACCTCAATCCAACCACGTTGTAATTGGCAAAGCATCAGGATGATGTGAAGAGTTGGTCCGAGCCTTCTAGGTTCCTGACTCACGCTTGTAACTTTCGAGCCTGGTTTTGACCTAATTTCATCAATTTTTGTTCCTTGGGCTGACTTTCCCTCACCCAGGGGCAGACTTTCCCTAAAATCTAGTCCTTTGGAGCCTGTTTTGGCCTTTTTTGACCAAGTTTTTCTCCTTGGGTGGACTTGCCCTCATCTAGGGGCGGACCTGCCCTATTAATAGTCCTTTTGGAGCTTGTTTTGGCTATTTTTGACCAATTTTTTCTCGTTGGGAAGACTTGCCCTCATCCAGGGGCAGACCTACCCTATTAACAGTCCTTTTGGGGCTTGTTTTGGCCATTTTTGACCAAGTTTTTCTCCTTGGGCAGACTTGCCCTCATCTAGAGGCGGACCTGCCCTATTAACAGTCTTTTTGGAGCTTGTGTTTGGCCATTTTTGACCAAGTTTTTCTCCTTGGGCGGACTTTCCCTCATCTAGGGGTGGAACTGCCCTATTAACAGTCCTTTTGGAGCTTGTTTTGGCCATTTTTGACCAAGTTTTTCTCCTTGGGCAGACTTGCCCTCATCTAGAGGCGGACCTACCTTATTAACAGTCCTTTTGGAGCTTGTTTTGGGCATTTTTGACCAAGTTTTTCTCCTTGGGCGGACTTGCCCTCATCCAGGGGCGGACCTGCCCTATTAACAATCTTTTTGGAGCTTGTTTTGGCCATTTTTGACCAAGTTTTTCTCCTTGGGCAGACTTGCCCTCATCTAGGGGCGGACCTGCCCTATTAATGGTCCTTTTGGGGCTTGTTTTGGCCATTTTTGACCAAGTTTTTCTCCTTGGGCAGACTTTCCCTCATCTAGGGGCAGACCTGCCCTATTAACAGTCCTCTTGGAGCTTGTTTTGGCCATTTTTGAGCAATTTTTTTTCCTTGGGCGGACTTGCCCTCTCCTTGGGTGGACTTGCCCTGACCTCTACTCAGCCAGATTTGCCTTGACCTCTACTCAAGCAAATTTTCCCTGATAGACAACCATATATGCCCCGCCATTTCCACACTATTTACCCATTTTCCTCCGTTCAAGCACGAATCTTCTTGATTTTTTGTGCTCTTTCCAACGACATATACCACTTCATACTTTTGAGCAACTTTTTTTTTCCTTGGGCAGACTTGCCCTGACCTCTACTCAGCCGGATTTGCCCTGACCTCTACTCAGGTGGATTTTCCCTGACAGACAACCATATATGCCTCGCCATTTCCACACTATTTACCTATTTTCCTCTATTCAAGCACCAATCTTCTCAATTTTTCATGCTCTTTCCAACGACATCTACCACTTCATACTTTTGAGCAACTTTTGTTTCCTTGGGCGGACTTGCCCTGACCTCTACTCAGCTAGATTTTCCCTAACCTCTACTCAGGTGGATTTGCCCTGACAGACAACCATATATGCCCCACCATTTCCACACTATTTACCTGTTTTCCTCTGTTCAAGCACCAATCTTCTCAATTTTTCGTGCTCTTTCCAAGGACATATACCACTTCATACTTTTGAGAAGTTTCCCAGGGCACCTTTTTCTTCCCCATCCGCTTCCTCGAGGGGGCGTACCCTACCATTCTCTCTCAATATTCCATCATAAACCTTCCCTTATGAGACCAGGGCATCCGCTCTAGACAACCCTCCAAACAACCATACTTTCTCCCCTCTAGATAGCCATATATGCCCTCCTCTGGAGCCATACCTTCCCTCTTCAACAATCTCAATCAATCATTTACTCATTCTGAGTAATCTTTCAACTATTCCAAACCTTTGTCTTCTCATTTCAGGAATCATTCATCTGTTGTGAGCATCCGTTTACTCATTCTGAGTAAGCGCTCATCCATTTAACACATCCTTTCATCATTATGAACTCTCGTTCTATCATTCCAATCATCGGTTTACTCATTTCGAGTAAATGTTCATCCATTTAACACATTCTTTCATCATTCTGATCATCCGTTTACTCATTAGACCGAGACAAGAAGGGGAAGTTTGAACCTAATTGGTTGGGTCCTTATGTTATCACAACAAAGTATGGATCAAGGGCTTATCGCCTATCCACACCTAAAGGGGAACCCCTCGAAGAGCCTATCAATATAATGCACCTGAAGAGGTTTTACACTTAAATCAGCTGGGTCCTCCTATCTTGCCATAATCTGAAAAATACAAAAAAAATACAAAATCATAAAAATCCAAAAATAGTAAAGGGAAATAAATTTGTCCTATGGTGAAAACCACCCTTGGTGGTGCCTAGGATAAGCACGGTTGATGAAAACCAGGTAACAAGCGTCATCTATAGAGAGTTTAATCATTATCTACCTTGTGTCCTAGTTACTGCATGTCTCCACATCCTATCTTATCCTATCACTTCATCCACATCCTGACCTTGGCCACTTGGTATCTTTTGATTGGACATTGGATGATTATTTGCTATCGGTCATCTTGAGCTTTTATCCTCATCTGAGCTTGTTCCATTCCTCTAGTTGTCTCGTTGGTTTGTCATCATCTAGAGTCCTTCATCGTGTCAGTCTCCACTTAGATCTTCACCTGGTCATGTCAGTCTTTTTGGTCTTTGTTGAACTACGTTTCCCCTACGCTTTCACATAGGCAAGGCTATTTATTTGATCTGCCCCTGAGGCATTCTGACTATCCCATAATGGTCATCCATCATCTGACTTCATTGTCCCCTTTTCATTGTTATCCATAGTCAGCCATAATTTGTCTTGTCTGAACTACGTTTCCCTTGTGCTTTCACGTAGGCAAGGTTGATCTTTTGATCCACTCTCGAGGCTTTCCTTTGCTTTTACTTTGCTTTTTCGTCATCTCATCGATCTCCATTGGTCCTCTTTCCACTTTTATCCATTTTTTTTTCTTGAACTACAAGGGATTTATGCTTCCACGTAGGTAAGGCTAATCTTTGATCAACCCCTGAGCCCCTAGGTTGTTAGGGTGTGTCAGTATTTTATCTTTTCACTTGTGTCATGTTGTCAAGAGTGCCCTTATCCAGCTGGTTCTTCACAAAAAAGATCCTCTTGTGTCAGAAGATCTGGTTAATGACAAAATCCCTGCATCATCTGGGTCATCTTAGTTTAGTATCCATCATCGGTCTCAATAGGATGCTTCCTTCCTAACATACCTCATCAACCCCATCCACCCTTGTGATCCTATGGCTAAGGATGTTTGAATTTGATTTTGATCTTTTAATGTTTTTGGCTTTTGTTTATTGTTTGAGCTCCCTATTACAACTAGTCAAGGTTTCCATAATCTATCATATTATGGTGTGTTTCGATGGGTTAATGTAGGGGCAATATCTTAATAGTTTATTGTTGTTGTTTACCAAGTTGTTCCCACATAGTAGCCACTAGGATCTCCAAGATCCTATGTTATGTTGAGGACATCCCTTTGTGCTTGCGGTTATTCCAATACCTAGCCCAACCAAGGTATTTGCGACTTTGGGGTGTTGGAATAACCTTGTTTGTTGAGTTTGTTTTATGCATTAGATACTAACTTTCCTTGGTTTCATATACCATGGCACCTGGTGTCTTATGCTATAACAAAAATCAGTGCTTCGAAGATGGATAACTAAAATTAGGATTGCATCTCATAATAATTCTCTTTACATCCATTTCTAACCATTAACCTATGATTTTGGTTGTGCAAATATTCCCCTTCTCTCGTTCTTCTCAGGATATCTATAGTTTTTGACTGGTGCAATTTCCCATCATACACCCATCATACATCCATATTCCCACACGAGTCCTTATTGATACTTATGTTCATGTTGCATTATAGGTTCATTGCATTTACATTAGTATATTATATTAAGTTGTTCAAATTAATCATGATTGGTTCATTTTTATACCCATACATTATTAACATGTTACGTACAAGGTCGCTTGCATCACAAATTGTTAGGTCCATAAAACATGCATCTCATAAGTCCATATTCATTATACATAAGATCATAAATCATGCATACTCATTATACACAAAACCATAAATCATGCATCACATTAGGACCATATCCATCATAGATAAAATTATAAAACATGCATCACATCCTACACATATCAACATATACCATCATAAAAATATCATCATCATAAAATCATACACATACACATGCATAAATAGAATCATCCATCATAAACATAACATAGTGTCAATAAGGGCTATCACATATCATATAAATATCAAAACCAAATAAAGTCCATCACATGGTCCATAATAATTTCCATTGTATACATCAAATCACAAAATAAAGTACAAGTACAAGGATCTGCATCACTGCTACTCTGTACTATTCATCCACCCTACACCTATCAAAATTTGGTATCTTGTCACCTACCAAAAGAGCTGCCCACATCTAGCCCCTGTGGGAAATTGGGCACCGGTCCTCTGCAAGGGAGTGTCCCCTATGACTCACTGTATCCTTGAGTTTGTGTCCCTAGTGATTGGGATGGCACAGGCATCTGAGGAGTCTATCACACATACTGAAACATGTGTTGTGCCAGATCTAGAACTGCATGCTAATAGGTGATCATCCAATAGTTTTTCTCCCTCATGTACTTGGCACTCTCCCCAGCCTAATATCTAGTGGCATTCCGCTCATGTTTGTACCTCTCTCGGTCTCTAGTAATAAGTCCCCTCTCCTGTGTCCATGCATCCTGAGCCAACCTTAGCTGATCTCTCTCTACTGTCAGTTGTGTCACCTGCTCTGTGGCCCTATCCCTCTCATCCTACATCTGTTCCTGCAAAGTCTGTATCTAAGACTATAATCTCTACACCTTTGACTCTACCTCCATCCCCTCACTCTGGGCTACCTATGCTCAACCCTATGCCACCTCTCTCTTTGCAATCTCTGCCTGAGCCACTATCGCATCCCTCTCCCCCTGTAAGGTTTGCACCTTCTTTGTGACCCTATCTCTCTCCTACACCACCTATAATTGGGTTTGCGCTTTGTCCCTCTCACCCCAAAGGCCTTGCACATCTACATATTATATGTCCCTCTCTCACTGAACCATCTCTAATCGGGCCTCTACTGCCTCCACCCTCGATCTCACCTCCCCTAGAGTTGTCTTTGTAGCAGACACCCTATCTTGGAGCTCAGTCTTCTCCCCCAATAGTCCTATCATCTATACCCTCAACGCCTCCATCTCCCTCTCAACCTATTGTTAACACTCTACTTAGACCTACTCTGCTACCCCTCTAGACTCTAGTTGTCCCCTCACCTATTCTATGGTCATCATTTCCTGTAGCCTGTCTTGATCCCAGGTCACCCTGGACAACTCACTCCTTAATCCCTCCATCTCTACTCATAGCTCATTTCTCTCCCTCTCTGCATCACATAACTTTGTGGTCAAATGCTCCAGATGAAATCGTAATCCCTCTATCTTGATGCCTGCACTCTATGTACCTCAACCTCTACAATTCTCTGCCTCTACTCTACCATCTGTAACCTCACCTGGGCCACCCTCAACAAAACAACAACATCCTTAGCTGGTGCAGCTGGTACTATTTCCAATGACTCCACCACATGAATGTCAACATCCATCACATCCATCCTTGCCTCATCATGACCCTGATCAACTCTGCTAGCCACCCGAATCCTCCTTGGTTTTCCCCTCCTCCCCACCCTCATCTTTCATCATACAAATCTCACCTCCCCCTTAGGCTCCTCTCCCTCATCACTTATCCCTATCTCCAACATGTGGAGCACCTGCTATGCTCTAATCTTCATCTAGGCCCCCCTCTATCGTCTCCTCCTCGTCACCCTCCCTGGCTGTCCTCAGGCCTCAGTCTCACCCTGTGCTCCATCTTGTTGTCATGCAGCCCTCAGATCCTCCTACTCAGCCCTACTCCTCACTAGAACTCTCCTCTATTGTACTATGCTCCCTATGCCTGTCTACTTACCTACAACTCTCACCTCCCCCTCTGGCACATCCAACATCTCAACTTCTGACCCCCCGTCCCTCAGCCATGCCGCATTCATCTCTAGCCCTCTTGCATCACCTAACAATCCTACATCCATCCCCTCCTCTACCTCCATCCTCATTCTCTACCCCTTCTGTCATCTCCTCCTCCTCATCCTCTTTGGATGTCCCATGACCCTAACCTCCTCCTATGCTCCATCCTTCTTTCCTACACCCCCTACATCCTCCTATTGCCCCTGACCCCGGCTGCCTATTGTCCTCTCCACTGTTGTCCCCTCCTCTCTCTACCCTCTCTAGCCAATCGTCGCTCATCATTTGATCCAAACCCTAAGGCCCCCGCAATGGGTTGTGTTGGTGTAATCCTATCCCAATGGTGGTTGTGAAACCACCAAGCATATCGCGATGTCATTCCTACATCTACCACCCCAACAGACCTCCCCAGGTAGGGTACTAGCTCCACTAACTCCCAAGCTACTTTGGTAGCTCTTGGTGAAATATGAGTTCCCCATGGCCACTTGTGGCTAATTTGGAAAAACATGTCAGGACCTGGTGGGATATCTTGGGTAAGCCCAAATTGTCTCGCCACTCTATCTAGCTAGTGTGCCTCCACCATGCAAGGCTCTCTCCCAATCAAATAGTAGTTGCTCATGAAGTAGTCTCGATGTCTCATCTCATCCTCCCTCCATCCCACAAATCACTGAAACATGTATGGACGCCATACTATATCCTCCTCTTGTAAGTCATCAAAGAATCTCCTCCACTCATCCATATCCCCCTACATCTCATAATGCAAATCCCATCCTTGCTCCTACCCGTACCACTAGGCTACAGGCACCGCCTCCTCTGCCCATCCTCCTTGCACCACTAATGGTCTAACAATACATTATGCTACCAGGCCCATACCTATAATAAAGTCATGTGTGTCACACTCACTACCTCTTGGTAACAAATGGCATGCATATCTTTGTATAAATGCACTAATACACATGTGCCCCATGAAAATTGTCCCTCTCATCCCTCGACAATATGTTGAATCACCTTCATCAACCATAAATTGCAAAAGCACCTACTTTGGTCTAGCATCAATATCCCACTGATCAGTCCACATAGAAAAAGTGGTAGTGGTGGCACCCCTAAAGACAAACATCAGTCCACATCTAACTACCCTCTCTGCACGGGCAGATCATCTCATCCAAATAGCACAAATATGATGAAATCTAGCTCTATTCCTTTTGATACCACCTCACTCACTAGCCATCTTGCTATGAGCAACCTCAGGATATGCCACACATCCTCTAATGTAACATTCATCTCCCCCATCGAAAGATGGAATGTCAATGTTGTTGAACTCCATCGCTCTATGAGTGTCGTCAGTTTAGCTTAGTGGGCTCTCATCGACGAATAGCCCAATAAATGTAGTAATCCTATCTACTCCAATGCATAATGGTCTACTCTAGTCATGGTCGCCATGGTCACCGCTAACACCTCCGAATATCTCTCATGGGTCTGCACCAAGTCGAAACTCTGCATCCACACCCTTCCACATGTTAGTTTGTTTACCTTTTTTCTCTCCCAACCCCGAGAAAACATATTACTAATTTTTTCCTCTTTCTTCACTCTCTCTATCCTCTTCTAATTTTTCCCTCTCCTCTGGGTCCCCTTGGTTTGCTCTGGCCACCATCGCCCTAAGAAGAGGTGGACCCACCCCCACCTAGTGTGGATTCGCCCTTCATCAGGGTGGATCTGCCCTTTCTTGGGGCGGACCTGCCCCTCCCCGGGGTGAACCTACCCTTAGGTGGGGTGGACCCGCCCTGCTCCAAGGCAGACCTGCCCCCTTGCGGGACATCCCTCGCCCTGTTGTGGGGCGAATCCGCCCCCTTTGGGGCGGACCCACCCTCCTGTGGGGAAGATCCACCTCCTTGTAGGGCAGACCCACCACCATGTGGGGCATACCCGCCCTACAGTGGGGCGGATTCGCCCTCCCAGGGTGGACTCGCCCTTCTGTGGGGCGGACCCGCCCCAGCTCGAAGCGGATCCACCCCCTATTTTTTACCCCATTTGGAAAAATACACTATTTTTTCCCCTAACCATATTTTTACCCTATCCCAACCACAAAACCCAATTTTTCAAATTTGTCTAAAAATTACAAAATACATTAAAAATGTTTAAAATACCAAAAAGGGTTTTGTTTCTAACCTGGTGTGGGACCGCACACTCGTAGTAAAATCTTTGCACCTTGTTCCCCCAGTGGATAATGTCTAAGTCATAGTCCTCCAACATCATGGCTCCTTGTCTTCTTCCTCTCCTCTCCTCTTCTCTCTTTCTCTCAACTACTACCATGCTGAAGTGAGGTAATTTCTAAAATTACCTTATGTAACTTTCCCCCCCTTTTCACTAAAAGGGTATTTTTACCTTTTATTTAACTTTTTCTTCCTCCAACTAATTCCCTAACTTCCCAAGGCCACCATTTCCACACCGTACATTCGTTTAACTCTATTCAATTTCAAACTTGCTTGATTTTTTGAGCTCTATCCAACCATTCCCTCCATTTTCTCATATCGAGAAGTTTCTTGAGGCCCCTTTTTCTTCCCCAATCACCTTATCGATGGGGCATACCCTATCGTTTTCTCCATTTCCACCGTCATGGTCATTCCCTTGCAAAATTGGGGCATCACCATTCATTTCCCCTCTATTTGGGAAGCTCATGTATCTCTCCCCATGTTGGGGTATCTTCTTCTGGTCACTTCCTCTATAGAGTCATCTACATTTTCATTTCTTTGTAACACTATTATTCTAACAATATTTCGAAGAGGGGCAAAATGTAGACATTTAAATTTGACCACTTCCACATGGTCAAAATTGTTTACTCTATTTATCTATTTTGTCAATATTAATTAAAGAATTTATTTAATTAATATTTCATCTTCTTCCTAAGGTTCCTAAAGTATTTAATCAAATAATTAAATACTTTACCTTACCCTATTTTCCTCTCTAAATTAAATAAACATGTCAATTTTATTTAATTTAGTCATTTGGCCTTTTAAAATCAATTTTAAATTCCTCCTTTTTCTCTCTCTTTGTCACATCTTCCATAATCCTCTTCTAATCTGAATCAATTTAATTAATTCAAGATTAGGATGTGCACACCCTTAATTAGGGATTAATGTCACATCCTCCAACTTTTCCCACTTGCTTCTAATCCCCTGTTAATTTTCTTAATCATGTATTTGCACAACCATAATCTAATCATCCTACCACATTTAGCATACCCTTTTGGTCAACCTCTTACATTCTCCATATTTAGCATTGACCCTCTTTCCCATGTGAATTTTTAGTTCACATTTATTCATCCAAGATTCATCTCTTCCCCATGTGAATTTTTAATTCATATTTATTCTTTCAAAACTCCCTATCCCCATGCAAGTTCTAGAACATTTGACTTGTCACATCACTCACATGTGCCAAGGTCTTCTAGAACCTTTGACTTCTCACATCACCCACATGTGTCAAAATCCTACCCTTTTGGGAACATTGTCTTACCCACTAGATTCTTTCAATCAAATTCACATTTATTTCTCCAACTACTTTCCTCTTCCCCATGGAGATTCTTGAAGAATTCAAAAATTCCTCAAGTGCCACTTTCATTTTCACTTGGGGACAAGAATTTCCTTTTTGGGGAAATATTCTCATCTCCCAATGTACTTTCAAGGTACGTGTCCTTCCACATCACATGTCCTTCTTCCACTTCACCTACACCTCATCATATCCTTGGCCACTTCACTTTCCACATGTCAAGATGTGAGGGCTTGTGAGTCCTCAACTCACCATATCCCTTCATCTTGGCCATGGTGGCTCAATCTTGACCATTGAACTCTTTAGAGAATTCAATTTCCTCTATAAATACACCCTCTTCTAATGCATTTAGAACACTTAGCCATTTGCGCCCTTATACTACCAAATTTCTCACTCACTTGCAAGCACTATCCTTCATTATCCATTAGCATTAGCATCTTAGTTTAATTTCATTTTTCCATTGTAGCTTCATCAAGATTTCATTATCTTGCATCCATATTGTCCATCTTGTATCCACCCCTTCATTTTACAGCCATCCAAGCACACAAGTCAACAACATCAAGGGCCAACCAAGGAGCTGGACAAAGAGTTATAATCGTCATCTTGTTGTTATCTTTTCTTTGTGTTTTATTCCTTAGGCTAATCATTTGAAGTGATTCTTGTGTTTTCCTTTTTGCATTGTTATTTTGCATTCTTAAAATAGGGTAAAACACCAGGCTCACAATATGAATATGCAGGATATAGTAGATCAAGCATTTGGACCTTCTCAATTGACATTTATGCTACCCATTGAACAAAATGTGCTAGTAGATTCACATTATCATATGGTAATTTATGCATAATAAAAATTTATTTTATTATATTTACTAGATATTTAATTAAATTTATTTTTATCAAGTTTATATGTTAAATTATATCAAAATTTCTAAATAACTTTAAATCTAATTTCAAGTTTCTTGTACTCTTTTACAACATGATACAAATACATATAGTCCACATGGAGCAAAGAGGAGACTTGATTTGATTGATCACCCTGATAGTTAGATGGTTTTAAATTTTATGGACTATAGATTTCTATTTTTATTTAAATATATGTGTTGTACTTGACATATGCATTTTGAACATGTTATTTCATAGACCATTTCACATACATTATATCGATTATATATGCACTCATGTATGTAGAAATATTTTATCTAATTTTCAAGTAATATGCACTATATAAATTCTTATCTAGAATCAAATTTCATATATATTTACAGGCCATTGTTGAATTAAGTTTAGACATGTCTTAAAATGATTAACTCTTAAATTTCAATAGTTTATCACATGGTTAGGTGACAAATTAAAACATTCCTTAAATATTTTAGATCATATTCATAATAAATTAAGGGTAGGCAATTTTAACTATTTTCCAATTGCAGCAAATTTTTGAATCACTGAAAAAAAATCTCTCATTGTATGTATAAAATGTATAATATATACAATTGAACAATTATATAAAATATGGTAAATACAAGACATGATTTGTATAAGATAAAATTAGAACGAGCTAGTTAAAAAGTGACTAATAAGTTCATTGAAGTTCATACATCAAACAAACATATATAATGTATATTGATGTTTAATACAACTATATAACATGATGAAACATATATGTGCATGTAAATACAATTAAAGCTTATCAACTTTTAGGTCAAGACCACAAATTAATATTTACAATCACATGGCAGACCAACTTGATGAGACCCTATAAAAATAATTAATGTAAGTAAAGTAATTATAGTTTTTATGAGTCATTTAACTAAATAATTCATGCGAGAAAAGAAAAATATATAGTAAAAATTAGAAAATTAGATCTTATAAATTCCTTACAAATTCAAGTGATGTTTGTCATAGGATGGATTAAGGGTTCCTAAGAGAATTCCTTAAGGGAAGTTAAGAGAATGACTTAAGAGGATGCAAGAGGGTGGATTAAGGGGAGTTAATAGAATGATTAAAGAGATGCAAGAGGGTGGATTAAGGGGAGTTGATAGAATGAACTAAAGGGATGTAAGAGGGTGGATTAAGGGGAGTTGATAGAATGAATTAAAGGGGTGTAAGAGAGTGGATTAAGGGGAGTTGAGAGGACTTAAAGGGATGACTTAAAAAGGATTAAGCATCTCATGAACCCTATAAACCCTAAACCATAGGACCTAAAGCCTAAGAGATGAACCCTAAACCCTTTAAACCCATATATATTTGTTATTCTAAGAACCTCATGAACCCTAGGATATGAAGATCCTAAGCCATTAACCATAGGATATGGATTAAGGGGTCCTAAAAGGATGGCTTAAGGAGAATTAATAGAGAGACTTAAGGGGGTGCAAGAGGATGGCTTAAGGGTAGACATATGAGGATATGGCTTAAGGGGTCCTAAGAGGATTGCTTAATAGAGAGACTTAATGGGATGCAATAGGATGGATTAATGGTACATAAGAGGATGGCTTGAGGGGTCCTAAGAGGATGGCTTAATAGAGAGACTTAAGGGGATGTAAGAAGATGGAATAAGGGTAGATATACGAGGATATGGATTAAGGGGTCCTAAGAGGATGGCTTAATAGAGAGACTTAAGGGGATGCAAGAAGATGGATTAATGGTACATAAGAGGATAGCTTAAGGGATCTTAAGAGGATGGATTAATAGAGATACTTAAGGGGATGCAAGAGGATAGATTAATGGTACATAAGAGGATGGCTTAAGGGGTCCTAAGAGGATAGCTTAATAGAGAGACTTAAGGGGATGCAAGAGGATAGATTAATGATACATAAGAGGATGGCTTAAGGGGTCCTAAAAGGATGGCTTAAGGTGAATTAATAGAGAGAATTAAGGGGATGTAAGAGTATGGATTAATGGTACATAAGAGGACAGCTTAAGGGGTCCTAAGAGGATGGCTTAAGGGGAATTAATAAAAATGCTTATGGGGATGCAAGAGGATGTATTAAGGGTAGATATACGAGGATATGACTTAAGGGTCCTAAGAGGATGGCTTAATGGGTGTTGAGAGAGTGACTTAAGGGGATGCAAGTGGGTGGATTAAGGGTAGATATATGAGGATATGGATTAAGGGGTCCTAAGAGGATGGCTTAAGGGGTGTTGAGAGAGTGACTTAAGGGGATGCAAGTGGATGGATTAAGGGTAGATATATGAGGATATGGATTAATGGGTCCTAAGAGGATGGCTTAAGGGGTGTTGAGAGAGTGTCTTAAGGGGGTGCAAGTGGATGGATTAAGGGTAGATATATGAGGATATGGCTTAAGAGGTCCTAAGAGGATGGGTTAAGGGGTGTTGAGAGGGTGAATTAAGGGGATGTGAGAGGATGGATTAAGGGTAGATATATGAGGATATGGATTAAGGGGTCCTAAGAGGATGGCTTAAGGGGAATTAATAGAGAGACTTAAGGGGATGCAAGAGGATGGATGAATGGTACGTAAGAGGATGGCTTAAGGGGTCCTACGAGGATGGATTAAGGGGATATGAAATCAATTATAATTTTTTTATAAAATGACAATGAATTATTTAGTTTTATATTTATACTATCAATTAAATGTATCTAGAACTATATATAGTTACCTATCTCTAGATTTGAACTCTATTGTAATATATATGCATGACCTCTCTTTTTTGTAATGCATCTAGTTTTGTGAGACCTGAAACAAAAAATGATATAAAACTTTAATTAGGAAATGACTAAAGACAAATATATATAGACATGTATATGTGATGAATTTTTAACTACATATTGACTATCAATTAAATATATATACAACTATATACTTACCAATATTTATTTGCTTCATTGTACCATCATCATCATCTCTTTTTTGTAATGCACCTATGATTGTATAATGATCATCCATTGAAAGTGTCCATAACACTTTATTAGCAAGTCTCCCATGATATCTAACTAGTTTTATATTAGTTTCCATTCTTTCTTATCAAGTATTTTTGAAGCCAAGTGCCAAAAACAACCACTAAACTAGTTGGATACTCAAAGTTGTCATCATCCACTCTAGGATGTACCAAATTATGTTTTCTCTCAACACATCTAGCCAACCAATACTTTGTCTCCTCTTCATTCCCCTTAGGCGCAGTAACAACATACACATGTCCTACAAAAATAAATAAAAAATTCAATAAAGAGTGACTTATATTTATTTCACATATGAACATGCATACATATAAAATTCAATTCAATTTAATGTACCTTCTTGTAAGAGATTTGAAACGTGATCATAATCATCTGATGTGAACACTTGATTATCTTCAATTGTCGTTCCAAGTTGAACATGTGTCAATGTAGGTGTTAAGGCTCTTTGTTTCCATTGTTTGACCCATTCTGTATTTTCACACGCCTCCCAATCACTTGCAATACAAAATTGACAATTTTCCATATTGTCCACGTTTTTGCATTCAAACTTTTAAATGAATGTTATTTTGTAGATCCATTAATTGTTTCACAATCTTGTCAAGAAAAAAAATTTTCTTCAACTAACCAAAAGAAGCATCGAGTTATTGAGATCTCACTTGTTCTTGTAGATAATTTGGTATTGCACCAATCTACAATTGCATGTGCGCCTCTAAATTTCATAACATCCTCAAATTTTAGTTGCTCTCTAATAAGAGCTCTTTTCACACATGCACTTGATCCATCGTGTTCTCTCTTACCATGTCCAAATTCAAAAAACTCCACATGTACTGGATATTATTTTCCTTATGAACTCTACATAACCAATAAAACATTCTAGCATTCTTGAATTGACCCATGCAATTATCTGACCATATTAGATGTTCTCTCATTTGAATTCCTCTCTCTTTGAACTTTTTATAAAATATATCAAAACATTATTGAACAAACTTAGATGAATGTAATTGATTATCACTTACATGAAAATGGTACTCTCTCAAAAAATTTATATTATCTTTTCTACTATCATTTGCATGTCTATAAACAATATGAACAAATATAGCTACTTGCACTGAATTATAATACTGTGATTGAATTTCTTCTTGTGGAGCAAGAGTATAATTTTCAGCAAAATCAACAACTGACAATATAGTTCCAATTGGGAATGTGTTTTAAATATATAAACGAAATTGATTATCAAGCCAATGAGCATACTGAGAGTGTTTAACATATTTAGGTACAATCTTATCTTTAGATTCTTTAATAAATGCATGCACACAAAATTTTTCCACAATTAGCTCACAATGTTTTCCAAATTTTTCATCTTTTAAAGAATACTCTACATTTTAAATTTTTTGACATCCACTAATTGTTGTCCAAATTCATCTAAACTAATTTTATGCATACATTCTACTAACAATGAAAAGTTATCACATCTATCACATTCTCCAGAAATGTATGCTTTCAAATCAAATAATTTTCCATTAGAGGGTTCAAAAAACAAACTTATTATAAAATCTTTGATTGTTTCAAGTAGCATATTTTTTGGGAAATTTTTGGATGGTGTGATGTGGTGCTGATACGTGGTTGTCATTGATGTCAACACTATTAGCATTTGATGTTCTAAATGTTGTATATGTTGAGGATATTGAGAAAATTATAAGTGAATGTGTTCTAGGTTCCTAGTGGAACTGTGCAGGTTATGAAGGCATTACGTTATGTACGTAAGTGGTTAGTTGTTGTGGATCAAAGGGTTTAATTTTGAGTATGTCTAGATCATCTACTAGAAGTTTCAGACATCCACATGATCCAGTGAAGCTCATGATTGAAAATATTTTCCTGTGCATGTTCGGTTTTTCTTGTACTTGGCTGACATGTTGATGCTAGCATGTTGTGGATGTTCGAGGCATGATTAATTGGAGTATTCTTGTTTTGGAGAAGTGAATTTGGGTCCCCACTATGTTGTGGTTGACCTTGGTGGGTGCGCATTGAAAATTTAATTATGAATTTGAGCCGACATTGAAAATATATTATTTTCCTCTGGCCAACTTTGTTATGTTGAAATCTTTGTGGCAGATATATAAGAAGCAATTGTGTGGATAGTATGAGGAGCATGCGAAGTGTGGTTAGTGTGTTGAGTATGCGTTGTTTTCTCTTGTGTGCATAAATGTGAATATCATTGAAGAGAAAGTGTGTAGAAGGTTGAGCGAAGTATGCAAAAGTATTGTGCCTAATTGGAACTGTAATCAAGCTTGGACAGAAGCCATTCTCTTAGTTCAAATTTCTAGATGGTTTTAATTTGAATCTTTCTGTAAGATGGTGAGTCTTCTATATGTAATTGAGTAGTGAGCTCTAGGTAGTGATCCTGAATGCATGTGCATTCTCCTTATTATTTTCCTTTATACTTTTAATAGAGTATAATCTTGTGGACTGACATCCACTATGGTTTCTCCCTTAACAGGGTTTCCATGAAAAAAAAATCTTAGTGTTCTTTGTCTCTCTGATGTGTTAATTGCTTATGGTTAATTGTTTATTCATCAAATCTGAGATTAAAGTTAAGTTTTTAAAGTTTAAATTTTTGTGACAAATGATTCACCCCCCTTCTTAGTTGTTTTTCCTTGCTTTTTCCAACAATTGGTATCAGAGTTGGTCACAGGTTCAAACCCTGTGCTTGTGCTAGGGGGTTTTGTTGCAAGGTGTGACCCTTGGTCTTCCTTGCAACACTAATGCTTGGGTTTGTGACATGGTCTAACCGCCTCCTATGGTTCTTAACCAAAGCTCGTATCGGGCATTGACAGGTCAATCTTTTGGTGCAATGACAAGTCCAACAATATTAATACCACAAATGTCCTGCATAATTTGGTTAGCATCCAAAGTACATCATATATATCAAAAAATATCAAAATAATAATTAAATTGTACATGAGTCTTAAAAAAAGAGATTTGTTGTTTATTAATTCTAACATACAAAGGATTACACTTTTCGAATGATCTTTGACTTATGCTAATATTAAATGGTAAGATTGAATCATCTAAAAAAAATTATATAATGAAGTTTGAGTCATATCTTAGAGATGCTTTGGATGAGGTTCACGAACTTTGGAACCCACCCTTAATTTTAAGACATTTCTAATATTAGGTGATACTCTTGTATTATCATGCCAAAAAAATTTCAATAAAGATTTGATTTCATTAGTTAATTTCATGTCTGATCTTGGGAGTCTACCACTAAAACTCCAACATTGATTAATTGAATCATTTTCAATACTTTCTCTTCTTTTAGTAGCTCTTACCAAAGTTTTAGGATTTACTTTTATACATTTACTAATCTTACTTAACATTCTTTTATTTAAAGTTGCTTTATTAACTAGAGCAGTTGTTATTGCATGACGAGTTGCATTCTTATCTTTAGATTGACTTTTTCTACCTATACAATCAATAGCATTAGCAACACTAGATATGACTTGTTCTATTGAATCATCTTTATTTTTTGGTTTTACAAAAATGCCTAATTTTTTCATCACTTTTCTCATTTTCAACATTCTCATCAATTGCACCATGAGTTGACATTGAAATCCTAATTTCTTTCTATAAAAAAAAATTCTATATATTATATTTCCATAAGTTCTCATTTGTCTCCAAGATACTTTACCAGGAAGGTTATCTAGCACATCTTTTTCAATTGTAATAAAAACATTTTCATATTCATCCACACAAGGGGTTTCATTTTCATTCACGCAAGGGATTTCATTTTCATTTTCAAACACAAAAGGGATTTCATTCTCATTTTCATCAATATGAGTGATTTCATCATTTTTTGTTTAAATTGCATTATTTCTATTACCTGATTTTTAGCTTTCAGTTGAAATCAGGTAACCTAGTGTTTGTTTTTTCATGTTGTTTAAACATTTAAAGATAAACCATAAAATTGCTAGTTTCAATATGCATAAAGGAGTGATTGTCAAAGTAAATCAGATTACATTTTGTCATTTCAACGGTGCATTACAACAAACGAGAAAGAGAATCATGTATTCAAATGTAATTTATTTTATTGATAATCATTAAGGTACATGTCCCTCACAAGCCAAGGGAATAGCTCTCTTATTCAATGAAAATATGAAATAACTCATACATGAATAAGTAGAATGAAACAAAAGAGAATGTGCATGTAAGAATGGAACCAGTCATTGCATGTGAATGACTGGTTATAAGTCACCTGTTGTCATGTTGTTGCTACCTCAAACCACTTGTGTCCTTCCTAGCTCTGTAACACTCCTCACCCTACATCTAAATAAAACATGATGTTAGAGCAAGGCTCTAAGAAATGAATGATTCAATCCTTACATACACACCTATCTATGCATGTATAAACTGATCCATAAGTGCATTAAACAAAAACATCCAACATATGCATTTATTTTCTAACTATTTGCTTCATGTGCAGATTTAGGACAAGTTTGATTATTGTTTCATTATCAGATCAAATACAACATGTGGGGTAAATGTGGCTCCCACAAGGGTAGAGCTCAACATGGTTTGAAAGAAAGGGAAATTGAGCAACTTGATCAAAGATTTATCTCTTATCAATGCATTAAATCAATATGGAATCACACCAGTTGATCAACTTTCTTTATCAGATTCATAGATGCATCAAGTTTAATTATGCATCAAGTGTCTTCATAGATGCATCAAGTTTAATTATGCATCTTTTAAACAATGAGGAAGCATTTCAGGTTGTCGTCAAGCCCCTCTCACCATAACCCTATTGGGAAATCACACATCACATAGGAAGGTGAGCTGTTAGGTCACCCACATATGTGACAGGTGGTTGTCCAATAAAGTTACAATGAGGAAACTATGTGTAATTATTACACATAATAGAAGCAAGAACAATGGTTGAATCAATGTCATAGTACAAGTGCATATGAACAACAATCAACAATGCATGTTGATCTCATGAAATAGGGTAGCAAGGTAATTGCACAGGGTGAGGGATCTACCCCCTTGCAATCAACATTGGAGGTATTGTAGTGTACAAGAAATAACACTATACAAGGTGAATATGTTGCATTCCACAAAATTGTGGTAGTTTTCATGACCTATGAGGTGAATGAGAAAGGAAATTTTTACTAGCCTCTTTTAATGGCCATAAAACAACCATGCCTTCCACACAACATGAAGAAGATAGTTATATAGGAGGGTAGTTTTCTACATTAAAGGGATAGTTGTGTGACAAAAAGTGAATATCATGGTCCCTGCACAACATATAGTCACTGTAAAGGCACATTCACCAAGCTTTGGATCAATTACAGTCATTGTTGATCAAATGAGCAAGATAACAGGGTAGTAGTATTCACAAATGGAGCCAAATGCAGCAATAAACAAAGATCAAAAGTCCACAAAATGGAATAGTGTTGATATTGTTGATTAAACAGTGGACATATTGAATCAAGGTCTCATAGTCATCTAAGAAAAGATAAGTGTCAATGATTAAATCAATGACAAGTATCAACGCAAATGTTCCATCACAAGTTCAAAAGAATCAGACAAGGTGCAATGATAAGGAGTACAATCATAAGAGAGGCACTCAAGATAGTCACCATAGTAGAAAGTACTCACCATGAGAGAGCGGATGTGAAAACATGTTAAGGGTTTATGTGCACATGTAGCTCCAATTCCATGAATAAATAAGGAAAGGGCTTTATGGTTATCTTCAAAACCTGAAAGTCTTTGTATGGAAATGCTTTCAAAGCAACGAGATCTTAAATCAAGGGATTAAGGTAGTGTGAAATGTCCACCAAATCATGGGCAATGGACATGGGCATATTACCAAAGGTACAGTCCTCTAAGTGGTGGAATCTTCATCATGAAATGCAAAGAGGGAGGGACATCATCCCGATTGTTATGAAAATGAAAGGCAATCAAGTGATAATGGGAATCATGATAGTATAGGGACATCAACCCTATTATCAAAACAAGAAAAGCATAACAAGAAAATAAGCAACAGTCACAAGGATGATTTTTTGTGGTTTCTAAGAGTTCATTGCATGAACATGGTTGTGTAATGGAATGTGTTAACAGTCATGAAGAGGAAATACCATTACAACTTGAATAGAAGATGCAAAAGCCAAAAGAATGAGATCATCTAAATAGGACAATGATGATATTTATTGTAAGATATTTAAAGGAGCAAGCCCAAAGGTTGAGAACATGTCAAGGGACAAATATGACACTGTAAAGACTCCATGGACAAAGACAACCTTGGGTAGAAAAGAGCGACAAATCCATCAAAAGAACACAGTAAAGAAAAGGAGCTTCAACCCTCAATCTTTGTCAATCATTGGAGTACAAGGTGACAACCTGTGGATGGAATAAGAAAGGGATGTGGTATGCATAAAGAACATGAAAGTCATCACCATGGGGGCAATGCATGGAAACAATCAACAAAGTTTATTGCAATTCCTTTCTTAAGGTCCTAAAAAATAACCAAGTAGAAGCAACTAATGGTGACAAAGGAAGATAGATGTACCCTGATGCAAGAAAGGAGCATTGTCCAAATAAGGAGAAGTACCATCATCTTAGGTAACACCAATGCAATAAGAATAGATGAAAAAAATAGAGTCTTATTATTGTCTGCTAAGGAGAAAGAAACCCAAAAGTGGGAGACAAGCAAACAAAATGGATTGCTATTGTGCTTTTCATGATGCCTATGTATACCATTTAATCAGTACTCTTCCTGTGAGATCTAAGATTTTCAATAGAAGGAGGATTTAGAGATCATATCTGTGTCTGATTGGTAAGGAGCCACTTAAGGAGGGATTTTGCTCATTTAATGTTGGAGGGTATTTCATTATAAAAGAACTAAAAGTTCTTTATTGCACAGAAAGAAGCAAGGTAATCACCGCATTTTTAGAAAACATTGAGGAATTCAAAAATGGAAAGCCATTTATGTGTCATGATAGGTTGTGGTAGGAAGCTGGTATTTTTCCTACAAATGTGGAAATTCCACTTGGGGTTTCAACATATGGTACAAACATTGTTTATATTCTACAAAAAGGTGAAAGAATTTGCAAATATATTCATTATTCTGCAAAAATCTAAGCTTTATAGAAAAAATCCAGTGACCCATGTGGTTTTTTTAATAATAGTGGAAGAATTCAACAAATATACATGCTACATGAAACCCAAACAGGGGTTTTTCATCAAAATGCAGAAATGAAGTAGAAAATCACAAATGCAAGAAGACCTAGTTTACATAATGAGGGTTGAGCCACATTTTGGATTTTTTCTTTTCCTATTTCCCATAAACCCATATGGGTTATTAACTTTATCAATGTTTGTGAAATACAAGAAGGAAACCACAAGATAATAGGAGGTGTTTTTAGAAATGAACATGAAAGACACATTTTTCTGTTCATAGCCACGACTAGTGAGCCATTATTTTCATGAAAAACAACATAAATACACTGGGTTTATTCAAATTTGCAGAATAATGAAGCATTTCCAAATAATGTCACAGAGATGTAAAGCAAAATGAGACATTTAAAAGCTTCCACTCAATATTTTCTTGCTCACTACAGGTGAATAAAGACAGTGCAAGGTCAGCTGGGAGCTTACCCGAGCTCGAGTAGTGATATGTGCAGAGTTTTGCCACTCAAGACTTCATGTCAAGCTTCATACAAGCTTCTCATGGTGATTGTTAAATCAAGAGCAACAACAAAAAACAAGAAAATGAAGCAAAGGTTCATCAAAATGCTTCATAGTTGTGGCCTGTGAGTAAAAAAATGGCCTAAAAAGTGTGATAAAATGCAAGTTAATGCCAAAATATGCATGTACCTGAACTTCCATGGTGTTTTTAAGCAAGAAATGTCAAAGATCAACTGAGTGCCAGTGCGAAATCATCATTTTTCCTGTGTTTCCCAAACCCTCATGGTGGCAAAGCAACATTCTCTAGAAAATTCAAAGACCAGATGATGATGTTTTTCATCATTTTGGGCATTATCATTAGGGTTTGACCCTTGAGTGCCGATGGGATTTTTGTCCCATGTTTTAAAAAATTAAAACATGTGAAATGTGATGGGGGCCGATGACCACATGTTATTGCCTTAGGAATTTTTATGCCTTTATTTCTTTTCCCCATTCTTTAAAAACCTTGCCAAGTCTTCATACTATGTTACATGTTATCACTTAGGCATTTTATGCCTTGGGGATTTCTCCTTTACTTTTACTCATTACTAGGTGTTGTTCAACATATAACAATGGAGTGTGCAATACAACAATGCATTGCCATGAGACCCTTATGTGATGCCTTTATTTTCCCAATGCCATGCAAGGTGGAATTTGCTTTCCAAGAGTCTTGGAGGTCGGCCTTATTGGCCAAGTGCTATTGATACTATATGCCTTTGCAAACCAAGGAGTATGACATGTGTGGGAAGAATGCAAAATATGGTAAGTTGACATTCAAAGTGCCTTAGAAGCTTTTGAAAGCTTTTTCCATAGCATTACATGTTACATTTTATTCCATATTTGAAGATATCATGTAAGTGATTTGAAAATCACTTTTATTGTGCCTTTTAGTGCAAATGTAACATAGAAAAATGGTGGGGCCCTTTGATTTGAGCCTAACTATAAAGTGATTTGTTAATTGATGTTTTATAAATCACTTAGCAAAATAACTATATTTAATGCTTTAAAATTCATGTTTCAAAAAACACACATATTGCATGATGGGGAATGTGGTCAAATGTTGAAATAGAATCAATGATGATTTGTAGAGGTGTGGGAAGTGTGAGATACTGTTTAGACTATTTTGGTGGATATGAGGCTAGATGGAGGTATTTTTGTCACACTTTTGGGATAGCTATTTACTTAGCTTGTTTTTTCTCCATGTAGAGGGCATTTTAGAGACTTCTAGAAGATTCTTTTGGGGCCTTTTTTGTTTCATCCAACCAGAATCTTCTAGAAGGACATGTGTTGGAGGTTTTGGTGGGTGTTGGTTAAGTATGTCCATTTTGAACATTTGGAGGAGTTCTTTCTTTTTCCAACTGAAGGATAGCTTGCATTTTCTTGGAGTTGTTTTTCATGGAGCTGTATTGTAACTCAGACGGGCCTATTATACAATACGCACTTTGAATTAATAGATTGGAGTATTTTACCTTCTTTCTTCATGTTTTATGGTGTCATTAATGGTTGATTAGTCTGTTTTGTGAAAATTCATTTTCCTTACAAACTTGTCCCATGTTTTATGCATCCATTTGATAGAAAATGCATGTTTACAAGTTATAAACCGTGTTGTTTAATGGTGTTATTGATTGTGAAATCTATTTTTCCTTTTATAAACACTATTACAGGCTCTTTGTAAATCACTAATGTGAACTATATTGGATAGGAAGTAGTGTGAGTTGGCTTTTAAATATTGATTTGAATGTGCAAGGCTGTCAACAGGTCTAGGTTTTTTGGTGTATCACCTTATTTTCTTTCTGTATTAAGTTTTTTTTTTTTATGCAATTTCTTACCCTTATCTCAGAGTTTAAAATAGTTAGGTGGCATCAAAAGGGGAAGCCAAACCTTATTACTAGAGGTCTACTTTCAAACAAGTCACCCACAACCTGAAAGCAGTCCCATGTTAGTCCAAATCTACTGAGTGCAATTAGAAAAGCTTAGCAAACAGGGTGTAGATTTGGTTTCCTAACAATTTCAACCCTAGAATTATTGATATCATCAATGGTGTTTCCAGTTTCCTGTAAATAAATAAGATCAATATTATCAAGACTTGGGTTTGAAGACATTTGGATAAATTGTTTGAATAGGTTCATTTTCTATATCATTGGTAGGTGGATTTGAAGACATACTTGAAGTTGTTTGCATAGGTGTTATTTCCATATCATTCAAAGTTGAAGTTGAAGGCATAGTTGTGTTTGTCTCCATAATTGCATTTTCTTCCATATTCACCATCTCCACATTTGCATCATCTAAATTCATCTCATCATTCATGGTTTCCTCTTCAACATTCATGGAAGTAGATGCTTCCAAATTTTTCATTTGATGAATCCTTTCTCTTCTATCACTTTATCTTTGTGCCTCCATTTCTTTATTTGCTTGAATTTTTTCGAGTGTCATTAACTTTCTAAATTTTTTTACCTTTGCTTTGATCCCATGGTTACCAAACCCTTTTTGATAACAAAACAAATGATTCTTAACCTATTTTCAAATTGCCTTCTCCTTCAAATATTCAAATAAAACTATGTAGTATGAAGATCCTTTCTTCTATAAACTTTGAAGTACAAAAACATCATGAATACATCAAAATGTTCTTGTAAAATTTTCTTGTGCTTGATTCCACTTTATAAATTCAACCCGCACTTGTCTCTTCCAACAATTTGAATAGAATATGCCTTGTTAAGGGATTGCACAAGACAAAATTGCAATAAAAAATGCAGAAAATGGTGCTTTTAGACCGTATTGTAGAAAAGGAATGTTGCAAAAAAATGTGCTTTATCAATATTTTCCAAATTTGGAAAAAACAACTAATACGTGTTATAAAATGTGTACGTGCTCTATTTTAGGAATACGTACGTGTTCCTTTTACCCAATGAGTAAATAGATAACATGTACACATTATATAACACATACACATTCTATTTAAATAACACGTACATGTTTTAATAACTCATATGCGTTATTAAAAATTTGAATCTCCAACCCATATTCAACCTTGGTTTTAGGCTCAGGAAAGGCTTGGCAACCCAAACCCTTAGCCTTTGACCTGCAACTTAAAAACTAAGGCAAATTGAAAAAAAATGCCCAAATTTAGCAATATGGTTGATGGACTTTTTTTTTTCTGAATCAATATATGAAATTAAAACCCATTAGATAACACAATGTCTAGTTTCCAAATATATAATTTCTATTAAGATTAGATTATATTTGTTATTTTTTAATTAATTTCTAAGCAAACTAGTCTTTAAACTTGAAATATCATGCTCTTTTTGTTTTTTAATTATTATTTTTGGTTAAGTTTCTTGTAAAAAAAAGAATATGGCATCAATCTTCAGACAATTTTCTACGCAATAGGAAAAAAAAAATTCAAAAAATGTTTAGTTTAGGTCCAATTATGTTGTCCGCACACTTTGATTTTTAAAAACAACAATTAAAGGCCAATAAAAATTCAATAAAGAAATATTCAAAAAAAAAAATTCAAAAAAAATTCCCCATCAATCTTCATGTTGTTAGCTCTCTTTCCTCAAAAGGAATTAGCAAAATACTTTTATTCGGGTCAAAAAGTGGTGTTTGTACATGTGCATGGTATGGTAAAAATAAATGGCTTTTAAAAAGTGGTTTTTATACATCCCTATCAAAATTTAATTTCTATTAGCTGGGTATTTGAATAAATTACATAATTGGAAACTAGATTCAAAATTCAAAATTTCATTTTACTGACTTTTTTTAAGATTCATTGTGTAAATGCCTCAAATTTTAAGTCCAAGTGTGACAAATTTTGAAAAACAACAAAAACACTTCCACTTTTTGAGTTTTTTGTGGACCCAACTTCTTGCATCAACCCAAATTGGATCTCGTTTTATAATCGAGGTCCCATAATAAATGGCATCCCATTTTTTTAATGGTTTGAATAATAAATACAAGGGAACAAGATCTCATTTACAAAACGAGATCTCCCATTTTATAAATCGGAATCTCGTTTCTTAAAATTTGAATTTTTGGTTAGGTTTTTGCCTTGTTTTCCAGTTTGGGAAAAGGCTTGGAGACCCAAACCTAAGCTTTGGACCTGGTTTGACTTGCATTTGAAGGTCATGTCAGTGTCACAAGAAAATAGTGACTTTGGACATATGTCTGAAGACCCTTTTTATAGAATTTTTTGATGAAATTAAAACCCATTATAGATGAGATAGTGTAGTTTCCAAATATGTAATTTTTTTTATAATTGGATTATTTTTTCTATTTTTCAATTATTTTTGATGAAATTGGTCCATAAACTTGAAATATCAGGGTTTTTTAGTATTTTAATAACTTTTTATTAAAATATTTTTTTATAAAACGAATTGCACGAAAATGTACTTCAAACAATTCTTTTCAATTTGAAAAGAAAAATTAAAAAAATGATAAGTTTAGGTCATATTATGCATGATGTACACGATGATTTTTCAAAACAACAAATATGACCAATAAAAAATTAACAAAAAAATAAATAAAAAATATAAAAAAAAATCAAAAACATGCTTCAATGAGTTACAAATATTTTTCCAAAAGGATTTAGAAAAATATGATTATTTAGGTCAAAATATGGATGATGTACATGTGCATGGTATGGTAAAAAATGTCAATTAAATAGTGGTTTTTAGAATCGACTATTGAAAATCAATTTGTATCATCTAGGTATTGAAATAAATTACATATTTGGAAACTAGACTCAGAGTACTACATTTTATGATTAGTGACCTTTTTTAAGATTCTATCTCTATGTGCTTCAAATTTTAAGGTCAAATGTGACAAATTCTAAAAATTAGGGAAACCACTTCCACTTTTTGGACAATAAGTGGACTCAACTTCTTACACACACCCAACTCTATTAGGACTAGAAACAACTCTCAATCATGAGAAAAATGGGTGCAAAATGACTATAAGTGAAGCAATAAGATGTCTCAAAAAATGGAAAGGTCACCCCTTTTGCTAGGGCTAGTTGGATTGGTGACCCTACAACTTAATTTAGGTCACTTGGATGACCCTATAGTCTCTTGAGTGACTCTCCAATTGAAGGTTGGTAAGAGGTTTTAGAGGTGCACAAGTGAAACCCTAAGAAGAAATGATAAATTATCATCTAGTCTAGTTTAGAGATTAAAAAAGATGGAGAATATGGCTAAGAAGAAATGATAAATTATCATCTAGTCAATTAAATTTGAGAGGAAGTACAATTCATTCTACATGGGTCATGTGCTAAACCCACTAGATCATCATTAGACTATCATGTCGACTCATGCAATTTTGGGCACTCACATGTTGTTTGATCATTTTCTATGGAAAAGAGGTTGTTAAATGGTGCACACATATGGAAGCACAACATGACGATGCTAATTTTTTGTGTATCACAAATGTATGGTCTAATCAAACACTAGCATGTGCAACCATGTGTAAGGAAGTATTATATGTATAAGTAGTGTTCTACAATTTTGAACAATGTTGCACTTAGATGCATGAGCACCATGTTGTGTGCATTAAGTGACGTTGAGGGATCAAATGAAGTGGGCATGTAAGGTTGTGCTTAAAATAACTAGTTCACCAATGGTGCAAAAATATTAGTCATGATTAGACAAACACCTTGGAACTAGAAAATTCTTAGTTTGTTGGCTTGGGTTGTTTTCATGATTACATATTTGATCTCACACCTATATACCTAATTTAAATTTTGGATCTAATGTATGCCTAAATACTCAATCTTTGCTAATTTATAGATTGTTGATTTTTCTTTGCCTCAATATTCTTTTATGAGACATAAAGTGCCTCATTTTTTTATATAACAAAGTAACCCAGTTCCCCCTTTCCTATACCCTTTTTATGTGGATTTAAAAGTATCTTAGAAAATACTACTTAACCAAGATAAAAATAAGATATATATGCTAGTCTACTTCTAGTTGGTCATTGATGTTTAAATTATTGATATTTTAACCCCTAGCTTGGTCACAATTTATTTATTTATTTTGACGTAAACGAGGGAAAATTTTAATAAAGGAAAAGACATAAGGACCAAAATTGAAAATGGTTTTTTTGAACTCCAAAGTTTCTAGCAAGAAAGGCCAACAAGATATCTTTAAACTTTTAGTTTTTAAGGATTAGCTCAAAAAATCCCGCCCTTGGACTTCAAAGAAACACATAACAAAATCTATAAAACACTTGCAAGAACCAATTACAAGATAAAAGGTAGCAAAGATCGAGCAATTTTCCTAGCTCTAGAATTATAGCAAAATCCTTGTTCACAAGTATTCAACCATTAGCATGTGAATATAGCCTACGAAAACATGATAATAAATTCAATCTATCATTGAAGAATCACCTTCACCTTTCATGAAACTTATCAATAGATTGTTCATTATGAAGAGACCAATTTTTAATGTTTAGTTATGGTTAAAGCTCTAGAATCCTAGTAGAATTAGAATATGATATTGTGCATTAGCATGATAGTAAGATTGTATAAGTAACATTGTGTTTCTAGGATTCTTCTTGGGTGAATTTGGTAGAGCTTCATAAATAAGCCTATTGAATCCCAAAAAAATTAGAAAAAAAATCTATAGAATTTGAGCAATAGACTATGCGATAGATTATGTAATATTTTCTTTTAGAAAACAAAAATATAACATGGTTTTACAATCTTTGTTATTTCATAAAATAAATGATTGCTTGATTATTGAATGCACTAGTTAGAAGTAGTCTCATTCATATGGAGGACTAGAGAAAGAAAGAAAAATGATATTTTTTAGTTAAAGTTCATATGGTTTTATTTGTAATAAATAGTATTATTTTGCGATTGTTTTTATTATGTAATTTGTGTCTTTGAAGTTGGTATAGTCATCCTACAAGTGTGTTAGCTATTCTAGTCTTTTTTTAAAGAAGCACCTTGTTTGTCAGTATTCATTTTGCTTATTTATAAAAATACTATTTAGAAATTTGAAAATATTTTTTTAATTTTTTAAAAATTTGTTTAATATTAGTAATTTATTTTATTTTTCCTACAATCTCAATTTAACATAAGTACTCAAACTCATAGAATAATCCTTTTTTCAACAACTTTGATTTAACAGAAACATTTAAATTTCTAGATTAATTTGAATTCAACAATTTTGATTTTGTGCATTTTATTTCTTAGAGTAAAAGAACTCCTAGTTTAGGTTTCCAACCCTTATGTAGATAGTCTTAGGACATTGACTTGATTTTACAAGATAAATCATCTATTAAAGTGGATGGCTCAATAACACCACATCATTCTCTGTTTGTCAAAGCTTAATTTTTTTAAGGTGCTTGTTAGTTTGTAAATGACATAGATAATAAATTCAATTTGTTAAACCATGTAAGGATAGTGAGTTAATGGCTCATAAAAAGACCGAGTGCAACTCTCTCAAACATGCAAGATGCCTAGATGCTTGTGCAATGTAGATTCCTTAATAAATGTTCCTAATAATGTGTGGAAGTAATAATGATAGGTCTAAATGATCTAACATGATCTTATTGATGTCTAAAATGAATTAGGGCTACTTCCTTAAATACAACATCAAGAATCACAAATAAAATGTTTTTACATCTTGTACTGACACACAACATTTATTAGAATTAGATCAAATCAAATCCCATAGTAAAATTTAAATTTAAAAATAAGAAAACCATTTTTATGAATGTAATAATAAGTGAGATCACTTCGAATGCAAATTTAATCTAAACTAATGAAAAAATAAAAGTGAGAATTAAAAAAAAAAAACTAATACTCGAATTATACACCTATTCTCAACTTAGAAAACATACAATTTATATACTTATTATGTAATTAAATAAAAGCCACTCCAATCAAAGTGGATAGAAAACAAAACACAAGGACATGGGTTTGCAATTTTCACTCTTAACTACATCACAAAATCATGAAATGAACATTACGATCAGGTCTTTGCCTTCTTCAGAAAAGTATGACACATATCTTGAAAATAATATTCCGGTGATTGGAAGGTGTGTGATCAATCTGGAAGCTAAACATTATCTTGACGGAGTGTATCCAGTGCAATGGCTTCTGCAATCGATCCATTTATGTGTTCCTCAACCAGACCACATCTCGCGCTTCATTCTTTCCATCGGAAGCCCTTCAAAGTTTCCCCCTCTTCCTGCACATGTAAACTTAACGGCTCATCATTGTCTTCACCAAATGCAAACACCATCATCTCAAAGCGGCTACTCCATGTCCTCCACAAAGAAAGGGACTGTCTGAAGGCCTTCACAATCCTTCAAAGGGCTATAACTCAAAAGGGGTACACTCCCCGCACTTCAGTCTGCGAATTACTCATTCACCGCCTGGGCTGTGCAGGGCATTTGGAGCACATGCGGGGTGTTTTGAGCTTAATGAGTGAGCCAACAGAGAATGCCTTCTGCAACATCATTATGAGCTACGCCAAAGCACACATGGTCGACGAGGCCGTAGGAGTCCTTAACGAAATGGAGGTAGCAAAACTCCCACACACAACCAAAATCTACAACATTTTGCTGAATTTTCTTGTGTATGATAACAAGTTGACGATGGTGGAATCACTGTATTCACAAATGAGGTCTGCTGGGATCCAACCAGATGTTAAGACCTTCACCACATTGATCAAGGCCCATTCTAAGGCTGGCAATATGGCTTCTGCATTGAGTTTGTTGAAACATATGTCGTCCGACTTTGGTTTGGCCCCCGATGAAGTGACATATAATACTCTTATGGCTGGGTTTATTCAGACAGATAGGATGGAAGAGGCCTTGGGGTTATTGAAGGAAATGGAACCAAATGGATGCACTCCTAATATTGTTAATTACACTACGCTAATCAACGGATTCTGCAACAAGGGCAAGAAGGATGAGGTTTCCAAAATTCTAAAGGAGATGCGTGGAAATGGGCTCTCTCCAGATACTGTGACGTTCAATACACTAATCGATGGGCTTTGCAAGCAGGCAAGAACGGAGGAGGCTGTTAAACTTCTGGATGAGATGCGTTGCAGTGGGCAGTACCCAAATACTGTGACTTTCACTACACTAATAAATGGGTTTTGCAAGCAAGGAAGAATTGAAGAGGCTGTTAAGTTTCTGGCGGAGATGCGTGGAAATGGGCTCTCTCCAGATACTGTGACGTTCAATACACTAATCGATGGGCTTTGCAAGCAGGGAAGAATTGAAGATGCTGTTAAGTTTCTGGAGGAGATGCGTGGAAATGGGCTCTCTCCAGACACTGTGACGTTCAATACACTAATCGATGGGCTTTGCAAGCAGGGAAGAATTGAAGATGCTGTTAAGTTTCTGGAGGAGATGCGTGGAAATGGGCTCTCTCCAGACACTGTGACGTTCAACACACTAATCAATGGGCTTTGCAAGCAGGGAAGAATTGAAGATGCTGTCAAGTTTCTGGAGGAGATGCGTGGAAGTGGGCTCTGTCCAAATAGAGTGACGTTCACTACACTGATCAATGGGCTCTGCAAGCAGGCAAGAATAGAGGATGCTGTTAAACTTTTGGAGGAGATGTCTGGAAATAGGCTTTATCCAGATACTGTAACTTTCAATGCAGTAATCATTAGGTTATGCAGAGCAAGAGACCTAGACAAGGCAACAGAACTGCTTGAAAAGATGGTAGGAGAGGGCATTAAGCCTGATGTTGTTACATATAATACTCTAATTTTAGGTCTGTGCATTATGGGGAGGTCCCAAGACGCAAGAAAGCTTCTGGACGAAATGGCTGTGAAAGGCTGTGCTCCAGATATATTTACATATAATAGTGTGCTCCGTGCAATGCACACGGAGGGAAGAGCAGAAGCAGCTATTGAGCTTTTTAATGAGCTCACTAGCAAGGGGTACATACCTGATGATTATACTTACAATATCATATTTTTCCTCTGCAAGGATGGCAACCTCAATGCTGCTCTGAAGTTCATATATCGTTTGCTTGCCAGGGATTGTCTTCCAGACGGTAAGACTTACTATGTGCTGGTGAAGAGGCTTTTAAGGGAGGGGAAATCTCATCAATCAACACAGCTTATGAAAGAACTGGAAGCAAAGGGCTTCTATAGTCAAAGCCCATCACATTCTGAAATCAGTTTCTCAAGAAATCAGTGATTCTTAGGCCATTTCTTGCCTGCTACAAGTAACTGCTCAAATCAGGAAATCACATTTAAAGAATATACTACTCCACTAATTGGTTACAATTTCAACATTTGTTCATAGTAATTGTTTTCTACCGCACAGAAATGGGTTCTGATTATTGAGCTCTATAGTATTCGGGATGTGACCCTGCCATCAGGACCTTGACCATAAAAAGGATGATTCATGCTACAGCAAGGGATACAAAAAGCTATAGTAATTTATAGAGACCAATTGGAGAAGCAATAGAATTTAGTGAAATTTGATGTAGAAGGGTTTCCATTCAGATATCATGACTTTTATGACACTTATTGATTGTCTGTATGACTGTATCTATTAGGAAAGGGAAAGGATATGGTAAAGCTTGCCAAGCAGTAACAGTGCCTTAAAAAGACAATGTCGACTGGCTTTCTCAAAATAGGAAAAGTGCAAGAAACCATCAGTGTCTTGGACAAGTTATTGGATAAAAACTAATAAATGAGCTTGAAATTTATATGCAACTGGAATATCGTAACTCTTACCAAGGAGGAAATATATTGCAATTTCTTCATTGGAATTTGCCATCATAGCCCGTTTGGTATCAAGCAGCATTTAGTTTCAGCGAGGTGACAAAACTTGAGGTGAGCTTTCTTTTCTCATGTTGTCAGGGAATTTTGTAATTGTCATCATTACAACCACATCAGTATAGGTTTGATCCTATTAATATTATGATTTATTGTAGCAAAATTAGCAGCAGATATGTTTATTCTTCGAGTTGTTAAAGTTTACATTAGAAGACTGGCTATAATCATAATTAGTGAAACACTGATGTGTATTTCCTGAGTCACTGACAAATAATATGTCAGCAGTAGGAAAAACCACCACTACTGCCACTGCTTCTGCTGCCTCTTCTGATGCCACTGCCAGCAGCAGCAGCAACAAAATTAAAAGAAGAAGAAGAAAAAAGAGAGAAAGGTTTGGTGGTAATATACATTATGCAACCTAAACAATGTTACACTTCAGTACGAGTAGTGTGAAGTCTAACTTTTGTTTTATAAGAGGGAATTAATAGGCCCGATTAGGGAGGCTAGAAAAAAACTGAGTGAGTTTGCGAATGGTCATTCAGTGAATCTGTACATTAAGTACAGACAACGTTGTTGACTCCACCACTTTTAACTTACAAATTGTATGTTAGTTTTGATTCCTTGCATTTTGAATCTGCCATCCTCAATTTGTTCCCCATCTCTAGGAAGAGTTGGATCCACCATGGAAGAAGTATCAACATATCCAATAAAAAAAACTACAAATGGAATATTTTCTATCCCCTGCAATTATTAAGCCATTAATAGTGCCTCTCTTCATATTTCTATTATTTCTTACACATGGTGAATCTCCTTGGTCCCTGAATGAGCTCTTCTGAATTTTGCAATCTCATGATTGCAGATATTCCGTGTCTTGTATGCCATTCAGTCTTCAGACCACCACTACATTGAGAAAACAGCTGTGCCCAAGCCTTTCGCAACATCAACATAGTTCAGTTGACAATCAAAATGGTGGAGACGTGGAAAATTGCCCTCTAAAGCCTCCAAGATTTCTAATCTGGAGTTCAACAAGGATACAGGATAAAGTTTTGTTTTCTTTGTTTTTAATTATAAAATGACTAACATATGCCATAAATGTGAATTTGAATTATTCTATTAGGTGAATATCGGGCAATGTTTATAACACCACTGTTTTTTTTCTTTTAGCGACCTTGGTGAGTTTGTGGATCAATTGTTGGAGTTGTGTTAGACAATTGGATGTAGCCCCAACTCTGTAGCACTCCAGCTGGTGGCAGGGGATTTTTAGCATGAAATATTAAAGTTGGCACAATTAAGTGTTACTGTGACTCTGGATATTTTGGGACCAGGGGGATCAAGGAAATGTCTGTTCACCTTATTTAGAAATAAGCTACTTTTAAGTACCATCTAACAATACATACACAGCCTTAATGAGTAAAAAAACCAGTATCCCTTTACCAAATGTCAAATTTTATAATTCTCACTGGGCCCTCTTCCATATTATATAATTCCTACAGCACCTACTGCAAATTATAAAAGTTTCTCATTGTGTTTTGGCTAGATGGGTCAGCGCATTTCTGTGGGGGCTTTGTTGGATAGAGAAGAATCAGTAGAGAGCTCACCAGAAAGGTGGGGAAATTCGCTTCAAAGCACAAACTCCATTTCATCTTCATCTGGGATTGTTATGGACAATACAAGAGCTTTGGACTTGGAGAACAAATTCTTGTTCAGCAGTAATCTTGTGAGAGAAGATTCCAAGGGCTACTCGTCTCGAGTATACTACAGATCAAATCTGAATGTGGGGGAAGGAGTTCCATTCCAATGGGAAGCACAGCCAGGGAAGCCCAAGACTGATAACATGCAGGATGTTTTTAATATTTTGCCTCTCAGCCCCCCTCCCTCTTCTTTTGGGACTCCACAGGGTGAAACAAAGTTGAGAGGTAAGAAGTCCAGGAAAATTCATGGCTCTTTTGTGGGCTGTAGTCCCTTCAATATTAAGAAGGTCTGGTGATGTTCTATCTAGTTTCTAGGCCTGGTTCCTAAGGTCCAGCCCAATGGGTTAAGAGACTTTTATAAATATTGTATGGATCAGTTTGTTTAGTTGTATTCTGCAATGTGCCTGGCATTTTTAACTACACTGCTTATTATTCCTTCCCTTCTCTTCATCTTTATGATGTACCATAAATGTTATTCTACATAAAGAACTTAGAGATTGAAATTTTTAAAGCATTAAAATTATACATACAGAATTTCAGTTTGGTGGACTGTAGTTTGGAAATGTATCTCAAATGCAGGATCAGGATGTATGTTAATTAGAAAATTACCCTTTGTTTGAGTCATTGCACCCAGCTAATAGCAGGCACTTTATGGCTTAATGGTGTTTTTGACTGCAGATCAGTCTTAAAACAACAATCACTATATTTATATGTAGTGGCCTTTCTATCCATTATCTACACTTTCAACACATTTTTTATAAATTGACACATGTTATTTTTTGACTGCAAACATAAGTGGTGGTTAAGTCCAGTTAACTGACTCTCTCTGCCAGATCTATAAGACCCAATTCTCTTATTCTACTTCCTGTCCATCCTGCCCGTCTTTAGAATTTCTAAGGTAGTGTTTCTATGAATGAGGCCTCGGTGTTTTTTCTTAGGGGTAGTTGTCACTCTTTTTGTCTTTTTCATTCTCATATTAGCCACACAAACTGTATTTCAATCAGCAACTCCATTTCCATGAAGACTTAAAGAAACCAATGCCAATTTACCAACAACTAAGGCCTTACAGATTTGTCTTTCGCGCTGAAGTGTCCTGTCTACCAGCTTTGCCTTGACCCTGCAGAAGAATCTTCCAGTTTTCCCTGACTAGGAACATTGACATTCTTCCTAACTCATTTGTCTGTTTAGTTTGTAGGTATGAAGTAAAAAGTGTTTTATGGTTGGCATGAGTTTTTTTTTACTGTAGTATTCAAAAAATTATTTCTAAAATCAATCGTATATGTTTTTTTATGTTTTTTATCATATTCAGCAATTCATTATTAGGAAGAGGATCATTAAATGTGATCCAAAACGTCAATACAAAAACATTCATGGTTGATTTCAAAAACAATTTTTTAAAGATCTTATGATTTGTAAATTTTTTTATCAGTAAAATAAAATAGATTAGGTACTGAATTGATTTGGTTATTTTAGTTGTTCATTCTCCTTTGACAATGGTATTAAGTACTTGTAATTGTTAAATTGATTTATAAGTTAATATGATTTTTCTTAATACAAATGTGTAATAAGCTTGACTCACAGGTGCAGATTCATTCCAGGGAGCTTAAAATAGTGATAGTAAACTTGAGCCTTCATAGGCATTTCTAAATTACCTGTATGAAGGTGCACAGTTATCTCATTTGCATAAATTAGCAACACTAAACATTGTAGTATGGCACATCATCTTAAAGTACAAAAAGACGAGAGATTAAATCAACACTCTTTCTAACTCATTTGTTTGTTTAGTCTTTAGGTATAAAGTTATGAGTGCTTTGTGGTTGGTATGAGTTTTCTACGGTTTATGTAGTATTTAAAAGATCATTTCTATTAAAAAACAATCATTTCTATTCAAAGACATGTTTAGAAATTATAAAGAACAAAATGTATGTTAAAAAAAATAATCAAAACTTTTATAATTGTAAAAGATTTCACCATAAACATATTAAATACCACCATATAAGACAAATAATATTAGATCTATCTAGGAAAAAACCACATCTACAAAACACCATCACACATAATTTCATACAACTAAAGTCAACATATATATTTCATCTTTATAAACATCATCCACTAAAACTATCATTAATCATCAAATCAAATATACTTTCCACTCATTTTATAATACTTCAAATATAAAAGTTGAAAGGTCAAGACATTTTCTTATACACATAATGATCCTATTAATTTTAGAAAAAGGAAAAACCCAAAAGCCAAATGGATTCATGGTCATTAAAAGAATGGCCCACATTAAGATACTCTAGACATTACCTAGCAGACCATTAGTGTCGATATAATGTGAGCAAAATAACAGAAAAAGGGATCTTCATAAATATAAAAAGAACTACAAAATTTCGATTAAATAAAAAGTTCTTAGTTTCTTAGTAGAGGATAAGAAATATCTAGGTGGAAGAGTAATAAACTCTCTTTTAAGAGTTGTTTAGGAGCTTCTAAACCTGCTTGCACACAAACTTCGAAATCCAAGTTTCAAGCCTCTCTATTATACCCATCATCAAGGGTAACTATTTTTTTATTAATTTGAAATTAATGCTTAATTTCTTTTGTTTTTTCTCCCCTTGCTTTCTGCCTAAGCAGGATTTTTTTTGTTTTTTATTAAGACTTGCTGAGTAAAAACTAAATATTTTGTTGGCATAAGTTCATAAAAATGGTTATAAATTGATCATATAAGATTAAAAAGACAAAATTTAGAATTTTATTCATATTTCAATAAATTAAAATGTTAATGTTTATAAGTTAATTTTAAAATCTTTTTAACTAACAATCATTAAAATTAATAATGCTTATTTTCTTTTCTTTTGTTTTTTTATGATAGATCATAAAGTTTATCCTAAATGTTGAGAAAGAAAAACTTACATAGTCAAATTCAAAATAGTCTTGCAATAATATTATGGATTGTGGAAATCATGTTTACAAAAAATAAACTATAAATTTAAGGTTTTTGGTTCATAAACACAAAAAATATCAAATGTCTCTTTGATTCAAATTATTGAATGACGACAATCAAAATATAGTATGGATTAACCTATGTCAAACTTCACATGTCTTGTGTCGCTACCTCCTCTACAATCCCTTGGCATGGCCATATTGATGCAAGTGTTCCTGACTAGAGCATTGGCCTATGATCAATGTAGTTGTACATGCAATATGTAAATCTCTTAATGCTCAATCACATTGGGGTGGAAGTTTATAGTTGTGTCACATTTTTATAAGGTAAATAGCCATCACAAGTCCAACTTGTTTATTTAAAGCTCCTAAAATTTATATATATTTTGAATTTTAAAATGATAATTTAGTGCAGTCTATGTTTGTAATCTAAAAAAAAATCGAATATATATATTTATAATAAAATTGACATTATAACTTGATTGTTAATTTTTTTTTAAATAATATTGATAGGCCTTCACTTTTAATATAGCAATTTGCATTATTTTCCTTGATTTATTTTTTCACTTACCTATCTTGAATATCTAATGTATGGGGAATATAAAAAATATTAATCTTTTAATCAAATTGAGAATTCAAGTTTTTGAAAAATATGCCAATTTTGATGGATCTCCACATTATATCTTTTCTTTTTTTCATCATAAGCAAACAAATTATATCCTTTTTTTGGTGAGGATTCTTGCTTCTAGTGCATCAATTTTTTCTTGATTTTAAAAAAAAAATGTTAATATGCTTTTAAAAAAAATCAATAGCTTTATGTTTGATTATAATGACCTACGTGTAGTGAATTTTTTAATAACATATAATTAAAATTAATTACAAAATATTTATTATAATTCTAGGTTTTGAGGCCTACTAAAGGTGTTTAAAATTTATATTTACAATGCCTTAAGATAAGAAAAATTGACTAAAATATAGGGTTTGAATTTTTTTATAAAAGTAAGGGGTTACATTACCACATCTACTAACATATAGATATTTTTAGTAGAAAAAATTAACGAGAATATTTTTTATTAAAAGAGTTTTGGTCAAAACTTAGTTTCACTTGAAATTAATTTTACCAAATACTTGTTATCACAAAATTAGTGTAACATTTTGTGAGCTTTTTCTCAAATACAATATTTTAACTTAAATTAAATAATTATATGTGTGTAGTAATATTTCTAGCACATAGTTATGAAACTCTCAAATGGAATAACAATTATAATAATTCACTATGAAGACACCTTTATAGGTATAAATTTTATTGAATTCCTTTTAATTTGTAAATAGAATGCTTATTTTTATTGTTTTATATGCCATTCTTTTAGATATATTCTAACTAGCACATGGTCATTTATTTTGTGTAGTTTTTCCCTCTCTTATTAGGTCCACTCTATAGTGTGCCAAACGTGTTCATTTGACAATATTACCCTCTTGTATCCTAAGAAGTGATGATTTAGAGGCATATTTTAGGGATATATGGTCAAAGTAATAAGGAGATTGTAGAAAATTTCTCCTACAAATTTATTTTTATTTGACATTTTTCTCTCTTTGTAGACCTTTATCCTATAAATTTCTCATATATGCTTTTTCTTCTTCTAGGATCTATTGTTATGAATTAAGTTGGATTTCCCATAAAAGGTCTAGTGAGGTGAGGGAGATTATACTTTAAGTACTAGACCTTAGATAGATCTAATACCTTTTGAAATGGAGAACAAGGGATCCTAATGTCTCAAGTGTCTAGATCAATAGGATCTAGGTGCCTTTCTCTAAAATTTCATTAGGAAAGAGATCACAAGATACAAAGATTGACTTTTAACCTTGAGGCGAGCCAATCTAATCTTGAATCTCACTTCCTTAGGATAGTAGGAAAGATCTAAGATAAATTTGGAATAATTTAAAATGATCAAACAAAGTGATTAATAGAACCTAATGCATAAAACAAAAAAATTTGAAAATAAAAAAATGAAAATGACAATTTGCAAGTGGATCTAGGAAGTGTTGTTGGGAAAATATGTCTTAACCTTGCAATTATATACAATTTATTGTTGATAGGATGTATATATTTATATATGTTTCCTAGTTACACCAATAGGTGTATATAATGGCAACAAAGAGCAAAATGTGAGCATGTTAAATTTTTCAGGAAACTCTTAAAATGGTCGACATACATGTTTAAACAATGATATATTGTAAATATGGACTGTTCATTATTAGGTTTTAGATCTAATGGTAGATATTTTCTTGGTCTGTCTTGCCCTAGAATGTAACCCTATTTTATGAGGGTGTTGTATTATGATTGTGGTAGAGAGAGTGATGTATTCTAAGAGTCTGATAGTGGTTGTGTTGTCTCTTGATCTCTAAGTGGTGATACTTCTATGAAAAGCTTGCTCTGCAAGTATATTGTAATCTTTGTGACTATTGAATAATATATTGGGCAGTTTTTGGAGTGGGGATTTTCTCCCAAAAGGGTTTTCCCCACGTAAATCACTGTGTCGTGGTATCCATGATATTTGTGTTTATTTTTGTTTAAGTTTCTATAACTGTTAAAGATCTGTAAAATTTTTGCATTATTCTCCTCTCAAGATTAGTGTAGGAATTTGTTCCGCTACCAGGTATGTGCAGGATCATCATGGAAAAAATAGGCCCTTAAGTGGCAAAAAATTTAGAAAAATCAGAGTTAGGCAACTTAATGTACAAATTTGCATAAGTTATCTATATTATTTCAAAAATATGTAAGAATAGAATTTGTAGCCAATTGAATGTAGTTTCTAAATTACTAGGTTTATTTTTATAAAAAAAAATCTATTTGGTAAAAATTTGAAATTTCAATGCAATAGTACTTAAATTTTAGGGAAAAAATAAGAAGTAGGTGTCTGTCTGACCACCCTAACCACAATAAAATGATAATATTTTTTTATAATATTTTAGATATAAGTAGAAGACTCATGTCCCAAAGTGATGCATATTTTTTTTAATTTTTTTCCAAGTAAATAATTAATTATGAATTTTTTATTACAACTTTTAAAAAATAATTTTTTGGTATGCCAACCACCTTAACTTGGTCAAAACTTCATGAAATTAATTTTTTTTTAATCCTATAGTATGTGAAGCATAGAATGTGACGCATGTTTCAGATTCCAAAAATGTGATATGTTTGAAATCTATAGATGTTTTTCATTCAACCCATCAATTAGGACTTTAGTTGTAATTCAAATAGAAAATAAATAAGAATTATTTATTAAATTCAAAGTAAACATAATTTATATTGGTGGAAAGCTGAGAATCTCCTTTAAAAACCCTTTTCGTTTCATCAATTTTGGGTAAAAAAAAGTCATCAGCCACATACCCTACAAAACCCATCATATTTCATCTTTGCCCCATCATGATCCTGCACATACCCTACCTTAGTTTCCTTACAAGTGGTATTAGAGCTTGACCACCTTTGGTTTTAGTTGTGGCTTTTGGGTTTTTTGAACTAATCCATATTTGAGTGGGAGCTTGTACAGAAGACACTTTGTGAACTTATTGCAAGAATTCTTCAGATGGCAAGTTCATCAAGGAGAATAGAGGTAAAGAAATTTTCTTGAAATAATTTTGAAATGTGGAAGTTGAAGATGGAGGATCTGTTGATAGATCGAGATATGTGGGATGTTGTTCACTAGTACATAAACAACAATATATGATTAAAAAAACTACTAAAAACTACATATAAATGAATGAACATGATCACATGACCATTAGTAGTTTATTGCAGTCATTTATAATGCGACCAGATTGATGACTAAACCATTTTTAGTCATTTATTGGTTTTTTTGATTGATTGATTTGGTAGTATATTTATTCATTGGTAATCTGGTCACTTATTTAGTCATTTTTATTCATTGATATATTTAGTCATTGATTTAGTCTTTGATTGCTATAATCTGGTCACTTATTTAGTCATTTTTATTCACTAAAATATTTAATTGGTCACTTATTTAGTCATTGATTGTTGTAATCTGGTCATTTATTTAGTCATTTTTATTCACTAATACATTTAGTCATTGATTATTGTTAACTGGTCACTTATTTAGTCATTTTTTTCACTGATTTATGTGCATTGGTAGTGTATTTATTCATTAATTTTAATCAATTTGGTAGTATATTTAGTCATTTTTATTCACTAATTTCATTGGTCATATATTTAGTCATATTTATTCACTGTTCACTTATTTCTTTCAATTGATAGTATATTTAGTCAATTTAATTATTCATTGAAGTCAATTAGTAGTATATTTAGTCATTTTAATTGACTAATATTTGAAGATTTAAACATAAAACACAAAAATACACATCAATCATCAATTGCACACAATAAGAAAATCATTGAGAAGGAAAAATCGTTGAACTTTACTAAAAGAATGGTGTTCTTACAACTTGCACAAGTTTGAAATATCTATCTTGCTTGTAAAATGCTTAGAAATAGAGTATTATAGTTTTTATTTTCAGTCACAAGACTGAAAATATGAGTTACAATGCTTGAAATGACAAGAAAGAAACTTATCCAAAAAAATTCTACAATGATGGAAACACATGCTTGGAGCCCTTCAATGTGAGCACATGCCCCTTTCATCTCTTAAAACTTCTACAATGTGGGAAATCTTCCTAGAGCAAGTTGTAATGTGTAGAATCCATGAAGGAGAGTGTTGATTGTATCTCATATATGAAGCTAATGCAGTCAACAATAACCCTAGAATCTTTCCTCCTTTATGTGCAACATGCCATCTAATATGAGCAACAGGGTGTCGCCTTTTTTGCCATGAATGAAGTTGTGCCTCAATACATCCAAAAAAATTACTATTAGTCTTAATTCAAAAAGAATAAAAGTGCATTGTATATTGCAAGTTTACAAAAGTAAGTAACAGAAAGATAAAACAATTAAAAAACTGTATCCTTGTCAACAAATGTCTTAAACAAAGTGTTCAACATAGACTTGAAATATGTATTGAACCCTTGATTTCAGAAACGTGTTCAAATTTTAAGAAAGTTGATACACTCATATAATAGAATGAAGTTGATATTATAGAATGAAGGCTATCAACACTAACCAAACTAGAACAACACTATCAATAGAAATTTCCTAGAAACCAATCCCAAGACATTTGCCATCAGACTTAGACAACAAAAATGTCAACCCTAGTTCATGTGTTGGCTCAGTAAAGACCTGTACCATGAAAGAATCCATTTATACATAAATTCCAATTAATTAAGTTGATGAGAAAATATATTTGATATCCAGCTAGGAAGCGTTAACATCCAAAAATTACCAACGTGATGTTTCACAACAAGTTTCCCAATTGTGACATCATCTTTACTTAAGAAACTAAATATTGATCCACTGGCATATTGGATCTCATAGGATTCTTCTTCACAAACAACAAATGATATATATTAATTTTTTGGCAACTTCCTTAATATCCCCATGTAAGTAGACTAAATTAAGTGAGGTTGAGGGTTTAAAGTAGAGTACCATCTTCTTGGTATGTTATTGACTTTGATGACTTGTATCTTGAATGAAAATAGCAAGCTAACTGCATTGTAAAATCATTGTTAATCATTGTTACAAAAATAGCCAAAAAATCCTCTTTAATTAAAATAATTATTCTAGATGTTTCAAGACAAGATATTTCAGTTGATTTCTAAGAGAGCTAATTTCACTATCCAAATAGCCATCAATCTATTTACTGTATATAATTTCCTAGAATTCATAATTTGAATGTAATGAAACTAACCATAATTACCAAAGATTTGACACCAAAATGTAGTACAAAATGAATTGTTTGACTTCAAATGTGTTTTGATACAAACCAAATATACCCAAGTGATATTTTGATTTAAATAAAAAGGAAAGATCAAACTAGAGATAGCAAAATAACATTCATTAATTCACTTCAACAAACAATTGAAACCATAATTCGACCACCAATTATAACTTCATTCTATTGATCTTCAAAAATATTTTACAATACGTTTCAAAATTTTGTCTGGTGACTAACATGTCAAAAAGTGTCTTTTCAATTACCCACTTTTAACATAAATCAAAAAGTATTAATTATCATTGTTTACATATGATTACATAAAATCAATGAAAGATGAGAAATGAAAAGAAATGATCAAATGTTGAAGTCTAGAGCACTCACAAGATATGGAAGTTCGTTACTCATCGTAATGTTCCCATGATCATTCAGATCTAGCAAGGTCCTCTCTCCATGATAGTATCTGAAAGGCTAGTACTTCACTACAAGGCCTAGTCTTCTGGGGGGCCTAGATATGTCTACTCCCATTGGTACACTGTGTAATCATGAGGCCATTTGTACTCCTGGTTTTTTTGTGTGTTGGCCAAGTGAATCTTCCATCTATTTTCTAATAACCCTTTCCTATATGTGATGAATTTTTAGTATACAACATCCAATGCAATCATTCCATCCAAGGTTAAATTGAGGCGGTGAATATTTATGTCACCATCCTTCTATAAATTAGTGAGGCAGTTGGGAACAATTTTGCTAAACTCATCTATCCAATCCTTGGAGCCTTTCAATTGATCATCACCCCTTAGTATCTTAGGCACAAACCACTACTTTAGTGTGTCAAATGAATCCATTCTTTCCTTGATCTTTTGGTCTTCTACAGATATGTATTGAAATTCATGTGTGACCATTCAGACCATTTGTTCAGTAGGTTTTACAGCTGCAGAGGCCTTAACACTCCTTTGTAAAATTTTGCACAAAGTTATTAAGGTGTGATGTACATGTTGCCATTTCTTGAATAAGGGGTACAATATAGGTACATGTATGGGCCTAAATATCTAATCAATTTCTTGTGACAAGGAGACATAACATTCATACACATTTTCTAGTTTGTCCACAATTAGTTTAACCCTATGCTCCAAAATCTTTTTCAATACCTTGAGGGTTTCTCTGTTTGCTCCTTCCTTTGTTTCTTCATTAGTCTTTTTCAACTTCTCAATTTCTTGTTTTAGCACATTTATTTTTTCAATAGTGATTGCACCTGTATCAGTTTGGATGGTAGGGGGTTGGTATACTATTAATTTTGTGCTTTGGGAAGGACCTGCTCCCTTCAACTACTCTTTCAATTTCATATTTTCTGTGAATAACCTATTCACTTCATTATTCAGATCAGTTTGTGCTTTCTCATATTCTGCCAATCTAAGCTCCATACCTTTAACTGCAGCTGTAGTAAACATTGTTGAGTGTGTTGTCATAGTAGGTGCCTTCAATGTTGTGTCTTGAAGTGTCTTTACCATGGAAACTTCCCTCTCATTTCTTGTACAACATCAAACAATATTGGTTTTTCTATTCTTTTTTTCTTTTTCCAAAAGGCTAGGGTTTCAATTCCTAGATTGTAACCTATGCCACTAATTCCCTCATTCGAATTGAATTTAGAAACCAACATGGGATCTTCTTGGTTTCTTACTTGATCTCGTAAGAAAATATTTTTTAACTCCATCCTAGGAAAATTAGCATATTGCTTTCTAAGACCAATTTTCTTGCTTCTTGGGGGCTAACAATAATTTCATTAATATTGAGTTCTTCAAAAGTTCGGGCAACAATTTGGTCATGTTGTGACTCCTTAGTGCCCATATTATTAATTTGAAGTCTCTCCTAAAACTCTTTCATTTTCATCTTAATCCAAAAATCCTTAAACTCGAGAGTTTGAATAAAGTCATCATCTTCAATAAATCAAAGGATAGCAATCACCCTTTCATCATCATGCACTTCTTAATCATTATGCCCATGTACATCCACTCTTTCTTCTGGTTTGTGAGCATCAGTTGCAAGCTTAGGTGGTGGTTTATCAACTTCATCATCTTTAAAATTCAAAAGTGCATTAGCTACCTCTTTAGTATCCCCTACTCCTTCACTTATTTCATATGCCACTAAGGGGGCCACTCTATGTTTCTTCTACCTTTTAGTACTTGGTTGCTTAGGGGATGCTTTTGATTGTATTGTGGCAGTGTCTGGTAGGGGCTCTATGATTACAATACCACTTGGTTTGATGGGAATCTTGGAAGGTTTTGAAGATTGACCCTCCGATTTCTTTTCTGGATCAACATATAATCTTTCAGAGCTATCAATTATTATGTTCATCCTTTTGATAGGATCATTTTAAATTCAATATAGAATCCTTGGAATCTAGTGTCCCTTTTCTTCTTCTCCTCCTCAAGCCTCTTTATGACTTCCCACTTCCTCTTCCTTTGAAAAACTTCATGAGGTGTTAAGCAATTTCTTATCAAATCTTCTTCGTAATCCATTACATGGGTAATCCCAGCTCTAGTGAGAAGTGTTTACTTTATAAAATTAATATTCCCTTTAGTATCAAAGACCATTTCTCTTCATGAATTTCTAGAAATAAACTCAAGAGTTTGAATAAAGTCATCATCTTCAATAAATCTAAGGGCAACAATCACCCTTTCATCGTCATGCACTTCTTGATCATTATGCCCATGTACATCCACTCTTTCTTTTTGTTTGTGAGCATCAGTTGCAAGCTTAGGTAGTGGAAAATCAGCTTCATCATCTTTAAAATTCAAAATTACATTAGTTGTACCTATTCAGTATCCCCTACTTCTTCACTTATTTCATATGCCACTAAGGGGGCCACTCCATGTATCTTTTTCCTTTTAGGACTTGGTTGCTTATGGGATGCTTTTGATTGTATTGTGGTAGTGTCTGGTAGGGGCTCTATGATTACAATACCACTTGGTTTGATGGGAAGCTTGGAGGGTTTTGAATACTAATCCTCAGGTTTCTTTTCTGGTTCAACATATAATCTTTCAAAGTTGTCAATTATTACGTTCATCCTTTTGATAGGATCCTTTTCTTCAACATAGAATCCTTGGAATTTAGTGTCCATTTTCTTCTTCTCCTCCTCAAGCCTCTTTATGATTTCCCACTTCCTCTTCCTTTGAAAAACTTCATGAGGTGTTAATAAATTTCTTATTACATCTTCTTCATAATTCATTACATGGGTAATCCCAACTCTAGTGAGAAGTATCTACTTTATAAAATTAATATGCCCTTTAGGATCAAAGACCCTTTGTCCAGATGTAACACCATATTTGTACAGGTAACCTATTCCCTTATCAATCATTCCCAAACACATTATTTTAGACCTCTCTTTTTATTTTGGTACAATATTAAATGACATAGCAAGGAGTATTTCTTGAAAGTGATGGGAGCTAAGTTCTCTCTTGCTTGCAAAAATCCCCCATGTAGCCCTTTTTCAATTTCAGCAACAAAGTCATACTAAATGTTCACTTTAGGATTTGTATCCTCATCGCCATCATCATGAGATAGATTGGCATCCTCTCTTTAGCATCTATTACAAGCACTTAGCACAAAGAAAAATAAGTTCTTTTAAAATATACTTGGAAGTATTCTATGGAAAATGGCTCAATTTGGGAGGGGGAGATAGATATCTTCCTATTGTTTACACCCCTTTTCATGTGTAAAGGAATTTCATCACTCCTGTAGGTTTTTCTATATATCCTATAATCCTCCTTACTTTTTCCAAGTTGATCTTAGTGATAGCTTGCTTGTTTAACATAAACACTCTATAATTGCTTCTTTAGTTAGCACTACTAATGGTGAACCATCTGTAATTCTTATAGTCTTGGTAGCTAGGTGATATTATTGTGCCAGTACTCTACCAAAAAATATCCCACCTTGAGATAGGGATAATTGGGTCTCTACATCCATGGGTTGTATCTTTAAACACCTTTTTGAATCCATTGTCTATATAATTAGGTAACACATCTAAAATGGATTGTTATAGGGACCTCTTGTTTGATTTAGAAACTAGGGACTCTTCCTTTTTACTCACAAGTTGACTTCTTTTAGGTGGCTTGATGAAGAATTTACTCCTACTTGATTTCCTTGTCTACTTGTAGGAGCAAATTAAGTATTTATACACTTGCTAGAGAGGGTTTCTGTGAACTTACCTGGCGAAATAATAACTGTAGAATCTTCCCCCTCGAACTCCCTTGCCTCTAATATGCTAAGTTGTGTGAATGATTACAAAAATGTTGTGGAGTCCCAAGTAATATTTGTTGCTGAGCTCGGTCACCTCACTATTAATGTCATTTTTTGTAAAATATTTCATAATCTATCCATATTTCAAGTTTGAATACATGCCTTTTATCTTGGGAAATCGAGCGACTCATGTTTAGAGGTGTAATCATTGCCACTAATTATTTAAATGCTTTGAAATCTTGTACCGTAGTAACGCTTTGTCATATTGTAACGCCCCACCACACAACCCTAGGGGAAGTTGCAATTTTGCTACAAAAACGAACTTTTTTTTTTTTTTTTTGAAAGAACAATTAATAAGCAAGTTCACTAACAAATTGCCAACAACCCCTAAGGTTACGAGACTGAGTTACATAAACCCAAACAAGAAACATGAAATAACCACAACACTTGATTTACTTAACAATTAAGTTCACATACATTCCATGTATAATAATTTGCATCAAAGAATAAGAGATACCACTTGGTTTCAATAACAATTAAATTTTACAATAAGATTACAACGCTCATTCCCCGAATGAGATAAATACAATAATCACAATTACATATTACAAATTCCACCTCGATCACAATGAGGGGAAAGAAAATACAATAACCAACTAAAAGGATAAATCATGACATGAAATTGGATCCCATGAGCTCTCCAACTAGAAATCTCGTCCACACAAACAAGAAGAAAACCAACAGATAAAGGTGCACATTCCACCCAACTGTGTGATGCCCAAAGGCTCACCCCCCGTGCTAGGAGATAGTAACCAGGAATCCAACACAAGACCATCTACCACTAGACACAGGCTAAAGCATAAACTGAACTGAAACAACTACAACCACAATATTACTTAACACAAAGATACAGTGCTTCTAGAGAACAATGATCTTTTACGCAGTACAACAACTGACTTGGTTGACATAGCGAGAGTGTCACATGACAATTTCTATGAGTTATCCTGGCTCAACTGTCTAAGGCAACCAAACCCACATCTTGGGCTATCCAGGCTCAACTCTACCAACCGCCAGACCCTCATACCAACTGCGCTTCTTGTCTCATCTCAAACCTTAAAAGTGAATGAGCTATGAGAGAGGCATTAATTATCTTAATTAGTCTAAGAGATTTTTTCATTAATTCCTTTTAAGTTGTCACTTACTTAAACCCTAAGTGAGTTACCCTAGCGCCCCTCTGTGTGTCAGACCCCACATAGAGCCACTCTCCTATCGACAACACACACGGTACAAAGACCATAACCAATGGGTAACTGGATAAGACGACCTCTCCAAACCAAGGAGGAAACAAATAAAGGAAACTCACTCCAAACACAAGAGGAAACAAAAGTACAAAACCCTCTCCAAACATTGGAGGCTACAAAGGTCAAAACCCTCTCCAACCATTGGAGGAAACACAGGTCAAACCTTCTCCAAGCACTGGAGGAAACGAAGATACAAAATCACTCCTTCCCAAGGAGGCACAACCACATAACCCTCTCCCAAACCCAAGGAGGCACAAATCCCCGTTCGTGGAAATCGGGTACAACATAATACAACTCAACACATTTCCCAAGGCGATTCACAAATTGAACCACTACATGAAACTTCCCAAACTAGAGAACTTCTCTGGAAGACTTACAAGACAATTAACCCCATTCCCAAACATCGAGAAGGAACAAAACCTCGTTTAAAAGGCATTTCTGGCAACTCAATAAACTAATGTTTGGGTTTCCTAAACCCAAGCCAAGCACAAGAGTAGTACATGAAGTCAATACAATTAACTCGCATTGGCAATATTAAAGAATTTAAATTAATCATTTAATTTCATTTATTCAATCATACATAATGATTAAGAGCAATATTATTACACAAAATCCTTTATTATAATGATAATTCCATTTCTACTATAATAACACAATAATCATTTTAAAATTCATATTTAACATATCTATACATCCTTTAAATATGTCTCAAATAAATAAATATATATATATATAATTTTATATTCCAATTGATTAAATTTAATTCTTCATTATATACACATATCATATATATGTTTCATATATATATATAATATATATGTATATACATAAATAAATAAATAAATAAAATATTTATTTGAATTAAAATATATATTATATATAAATTTAATATATACATATTATATACATATAATATATAATATATATATAATACAAATTAATTATAATAAATAAATAAATAAATAAACAAAATTTAAAATTCATTTTAAAAAAGTAAGGGGGTTTACCCCTGTCCCCACGGGCCCCCAATAGGGAGGAAGGACGCAGCCAAGGCTGCGCCCAGCCTCCCTTTGGAGGCCGACACTACCAATGGCAGTGCCCTCCCCAAATACTGTGGGGAGTGCTGCCTATGGTAGCGCCCCTCCATGGGGCGCTGTGGCAGCCCATGGCTGCAGCCTCCCTCACTAACAACCCAATAAAAAAAACAACCCACAAATTTTTTTGTAAATAATTTAATTTGAAAATTAAACCCCCCCTGCAACTTAAAAACAGAGTTTTATTCTATAAAGAATTTCACAAAATTTTTCCCAGAATGAAATTTATTTTGCAACATAACAATATATGTATGTGTATATATATATATATATTTCCATTTTATAATAGATTAGACAAATTTTATCCACATAAACAAAATGCCCAACAACAAATTTGCAAGAATAAATTCTAAGTTTCATAAGCAAAATAGAAAATTTGCTTGTTCATCTCTCAGTTTTCCTATTGTTGAATCTTTTCTGTGGTTCCATTTTCCATTTCTACCAGAGTTTATTTCTTTTATCTTCTAGATTTCAACAAGATTTTTCCAGTTCTCAAACAAGATTTAATATGGGTTTTAATTGAAATTCCAACAACAGATTAAAGATTTTTACACAGCATAACAAAGATTGTTATTCATTTCAAAATAAAACAACACAGGATAAATAAAACAAAGAGGGAACCTAGTTTTTCTCCAAAGCTTGAAGGCTTAACAATGGTGATTCCAAATCTCTTCTTCCAAATCCACGACCCAATTCCAAGAATGCAAAAACCTCCTTATTTTCTTCCCCAAATTTGGTCAATATCCCCAAAATATCCCATCCACCAAAATTTATTGCAACTTTCGGGGTATTTTCCATTTTTAAAATTTAAAACAAATTTCTATTTTCTAATTCCAATCACATGCATTTTCCAAAATTCTTTAAAACAAAAGAATACATTCTTTGCAAATAATTTACTTTACCAACAATATTCAAAAGTGAAATTAAAAATACATTTTTCATTTTATTTATTTATTTTAATTTAAATCTAACTATCCAAACAGGGTTTTTGCCTTTATTTTAAGTAAATCAAAATATACAATATTGTCAAAACAACTACTCATTTAATATATCAACATTAATCTAATTACCCAATAAACTCAATCTAATTTTATTATTTAAATCAAATCAATCAATAAATAAATAATGTTTCAACATTGTAACAAGGTACATTTAATCATAAATTTAACTACACAAGCTATTTAATAACCTTTTAAAAAAATATGAATTTAAATAAATATGCAAGATGAAATGGACCCAATTAAAACAACCAACCTGACAACAACTCAACGACACGCTATGACTAGGGTGACAACCTGGCACGAAAAACCTAGCTACTTTCTCCCAATCGATTTTCGTTGGTCAAAAGACACGCTCGAACCTGTGAACTAGGTGGAGTCGATGTCATGTACCTGTCAACCTGCAACCAAAGAGTACATCGAACATGCATACATATATAATATGATCAAACACACCATGAAGAGGAAATCTCAGAATCGTAGGGCACTCACAAGTGAGTGATATAATCCCGTCCCCTTCACCAATACACAATTACTAACTGATGATTCTAGCATCAATGATATGATCACAAGCATAAAACATCGTTAAATCAAATATCTTCTAAGTTAATCTAAAACATGCCATAAAGATAACATCAGACTAAAATATCATCACATAAAAATATAATGTTTACAACGCTTAACAGGGAACGGTCAAAAGTAACCAAGTTCCAAAGTCATAGCATAAACAGAACAAAGCCTTACAAAGAAAACACTATCGAAAAAGGAGCAAAAATGGAGGGGTGTTACATCCTCCCCCCTAGGGTCAAGCTTACTCCTGGAAGCCTACAAATACCCCTAGTTCAAGCTCATTAAAATACACACATAAACAATGGTTCCAAAACTGAACCACTCCATACCTCAACATAAAATAGTAGCAGCTCGTGCTATAATCAACCCAACCAAGCACACTATCAATCTATACAAATCAACATGGTGAAGCAACCACCAACCAAATCTCCAAAGCACATAATGTGATATTGTTACAATGTTTACTCAAGACAAGGTATGCAACATTATCACTTCAACATTCATTTAACATTTTGCATTTTGAATCTAGGTACAATAATTTAACATCTACATGATTTCTTAAGAATCAACAATAAAGTTGGGGACTATAGGCCTCACCAACAAGATGTACCTATTATGCAATTATCATTATCATGCAATGGTTTCACTAATCCCTTTTCTCTAAACTTTTACTTGCTGCAAAATGATTTTTTTTCTATTCATATTATACATTTCCCATGATTATGAATGCAACTTGGGGACTTAGGTCCTTTACCCAAGGTTTGATCTAATAAAACAAACCTTCATGAATACATAAGCACTTTCTCATAAGATACAACCTACCCTGGGTTTCAATACCCCACACACTTAAGGACAGGCATCTTCGTTAACCCAAAGGGAAGAGAGAGAAGACGAGATATTTACAATTCTAACATAGACACGAATGCAATCATGGTTTCATCGTCACACAATCACTTTCACACAAATGCATCAATCATATGAGAGCATGCACAAATCTCTATGAACTAACAACATGATCATTCATTTTCTATTATCATATTTCATAAATTCAAAACAATATAACATGCCAAGCAACTCCAAAACCACATAGGGTCAATCAGGCAATCACTTGCACAATGAGGTAAAGCACAAGAAGGCATGCAAGGGCGAAAACAACAACAAAACTAGTTATCGTCCACCCCACACAATACACCAAATTCACACACTACAACATTGTCCATAATGCATTCTTCTAGTAGGAAGGATATCGGTGCATTGTACACTACACCGAGGATCCTATCCTTTCCACTAGTTTCCTGCACCTTTGGACCTACACCACCTCACAACAACTTCTGGGTAGACAAGTGAGATCAACCCAAAAGGAAAACATAACTAACGAACAAAGCAACTAGGTCAATGCCATGGCTCATAATGCCCGGAGTGTAACCTACGCAACTGACAGCTTAATGGGTCCCACATTATCCCAGAGCACCCAGTGTTTAAACTTGGGCTCTGATACCATGTGTAACGCCCCACCACGCAACCCTAGGGGAAGTTGCAATTTTACTACACAAATGAACTATTTTTTTTTTTTGAAAGAACAATTAATAAGCAAGTTCACTAACCAATTGCCAACAACCCCTAAGGTTACGAGACTGAGTTACATAAACCCAGACAAGAAACATGAAATAACCACAACACTTGATTTACTTAACAATTAAGTTCACATAAATTCCATATATAATAATTTGCATCAAATAATTAAAGATACCACTTGGTTTCAATAACAATTAAATTTTACAATAAGATTACAACACTCATTCCCTGAATGAGATAAATCCAATAATCACAATTACATATTACAAATTCCACCTCGATCACAATGAGGGGCAAGAAAATACAATAACCAACTGAAAGGATAAAGCATGACATGAAACTGGATCCCATGAGCTCTCCAACTGGAAATCTCGTCCACACGAACAAGAAGAAAACCAATGGATAAAGGTGCACATTCCACCCAACCGTGTGATACCCAAAGGCTCACCCCCCGTGCTAGGAGATAGTAACCAGGAATCCAACACAAGACCATCTACCACTAGACACAGGCTAAAGCATAAACTGAACTGAAACAACTACAACCACAATATTACTTAACACAAAGTTACAGTGCTTCCAAAGAACAATGATCTTTTACGCAGTACAACAACTGACTTGGTTGACATAGCGAGAGTGTCACACTACAATTGCTATGAGTTACCCTGGCTCAATTGTCTAAGGCAACCGAACCCACATCTTGGGCTATCTAGGCTCAACTCTACCACCCGCTGGACCCTCATACCAATTGCGCTTCTCGTCTCATCTCAAACCTTAAAAGCGAATGAGCTATGAGAGAGGCATTAATTATCTTAATTAGTTTGAGAGTTTTTTTCATTAATTCTTTTTAAGTTATCACTTACTTAAACCTTAAGTGAGTTACCCTGGTGCCCCTATGTGTGCCAGACCCCCACATAGAGCCACTCTCCTATCGACAACACACACGGTACAAAGACCATAACCAATGGGTAACTGGATAAGACGACCTCTCCAAACCAAGGAGGCAACAAATAAAGGAAACTCACTCCAAACACAGGAGGAAACAAAAGTACAAAAACCTCTCCAAACACTAGAGGCTACAAAGGTCAAAACCCTCTCCAACCATTGGAGGAAACACAGGTCAAACCCTTTCCAAGCACTAGAGGAAACGAAGATACAAAATCACTCCTTCCCAAGGAGGCACAACCACATAACCCTCTCCCACACCCAAGGAGGCACAAATCCCCATTCGTGGAAACTGGGTACAACATAATACAACTCAACACATTTCCCAAGGTGATTCACAAATTGAACCACTACATGAAACTTCCCAAACTAGAGAACTTCTCTGGAAGACTTACAAGACAATTAACCCCATTCCCAAACATCGAGAAGGAACAAAACCTCGTTTAAAAGGAATTTCCGGCAACTCAATAAACTAATGTTTGGGTTTCCTAAACCCAAGCCAAGCACAAGAGTAGTACATGAAGTCGATACAATTAACTTGCATTGGTAATATTAAAGAATTTAAATTAATCATTTAATTTCATTTATTCAATCATACATAATGATTAAGAGCAATATTATTACACAAAATCCTTTATTATAATGATAATTCCATTTCTACTATAATAACACAATAATCATTTTAAAATTCATATTTAACATATCTATACATCCTTTAAATATGTCTCAAATAAATATATATATAATTTTATATTCCAATTGATTAAATTTAATTCTTCATTATATACATATATTATATATATGTTTCATATATATATAATGTATATGTATATACATAAATAAATAAATAAAATATTTATTTGAATTGAAATATAGATTATATATATATATTTAATATATACATATTATATACATATAATATAATATATATATATTATAATATATAATATACATATATTATAATATATAATATACATATATTATAATATATAATATATATATAATACAAATTAATTATAATAAATAAATAAATAAATAAACAAAATTTAAAATTCATTTTAAAAAAGTAAGGGGGTTTACCCCTGTCCCCACAGGCCCCCAATGGGGAGGAAGGACACAGCCAAGGCTACACCCAGCCTCCCTTTGGAGGCCCGCGCTGCCAGTGGTAGCCCATGGCTGCGGCCTCCCCCACTGACAACCCAATCAAAAAAACAACCCACAAATTTTTTTGTAAATAATTTTTTTGTACAAAGTTTTATTCTATAAAGAATTTCACAAAAAATTTCCCATAATGAAATTTATTTTGCAACAAAACAATATATGTATATATATATATATATATTTCCATTTTATAACAGATTGGACAAATTTTATCCACATAAACAAAATGCGCAACAACAAATTTGCAAGAATAAATTCTAAGTTTCATAAACAAAATAGAAAATTTGCTTGTTCATCTCTCAGTTTTCCTATTGTTGAATCTTTTCTATGGTTCCATTTTCCATTTCTACCAGAGTTTATTTTCTTCCCCAAATTTGGTCAATATCCCCAAAATATCCCATCCACCAAAATTTATTGCAACTTTCGGGATATTTTCCATTTTTAAAATTTAAAACAAATTTCTATTTTCTAATTCCAACCACATGTATTTTCCAAAATTCTTTAAAAAAAAAGAATACATTCTTTGCAAATAATTTACTTTACCAACAATATTCAAAAGTGAAATTAAAAATACATTTTTCATTTTATTTATTTATTTTAATTTATATCTAACTATCCAAACAGGGGTTTTGCCTTTATTTTAAGTAAATCAAAATAGACAATATTGTCAAAACAACTACTCATTTAATATATCAACATTAATCTAATTACCCAATAAACTCAATCTAATTTTATTATTTAAATCAAATCAATCAATAAATAAATAACGTTTCAACATTGTAACAAGGTACATTTAATCATAAATTTAACTACGCAAGCTATTTAATAACCTTCTAAAAAAATATGAATTTAAATAAATACGCAAGATGAAATGGACCCAATTAAAACAACCAACCCGACAACAACTCGATGACACGCTATGACTAGGGTGATGACTTGGCACGGAAAACCTAGCTACTATCTCCCAATCGATTTCCGTTGGTCAAAAGACACGCTCAAACCTATGAACCAGGTGGAGTTGATGTCATGTACCTGTCAACCTGCAACCAAAGAGTACATCGAACATGCATACATATATAATATGATCAAACACACTATGAAGAGGAAATCTCAGAATCGTAGGGCACTCACAAGTGAGTGATATAATCCCATTCCCTTCACCAATACACAATTACTAACTGATGATTCTACCATCAATGATATGATCACAAGCATAAAACATCGTTAAATCAAATATCTTCTAAGTTAATCCAAAATATGCCATAAAGATAACATCAGAATAAAATATCATCACATAAAAATATAATGTTTACAACGCTTAACAGGTAACGGTCAAAAGTAACCAAGTTCCAAAGTCATAGCATAAACAGAACAAAGCCTTACAAAGAAAACGCTGCCAAAAAAGGAGCGAAAACGGAGGGGTGTTACACATATCAAGACTATTGCGGGGTAGTAGTATCATAGGGTTAGCAACACTACCACCTTGTGCATACCCTTTTGGATTATCATGGAATGATGAGTTAATTCTAGCGATTGAGTGATTGTTCACCACCATACTGCTCTATCATATCACGATCGCTACAGGGTAGCAGTATGGTAGGATTAGCAGTACTACCAACCTCGCGCACACCCCTTTAGACTCTCGTGGGACAACACATTAATTCTAGCAGTTGAGTGATTGTTCACTGCCATACCGTAGTGTCACTATTTACCTCTTGCGAGGCTATGATTTACTTTAGTTGGTAACATGTTCTCACTGCCACCCCGTGCTATTCATATTTGGTTGCCATGGTATTGCAATAAGCATTTGTACATTGACCTATATGTCCTGCCATCCTGCGCATACCTCTATTGACTATTGAAATAGTGTGATATTGTATTTTATTATGAAGTCAATATTTTAGATATCATTCTATTGAAAAGTTTGAACAATTTTCTAATTTTGTAGTCTCTTAGTTTTAGTTTTTAGTGTCATCCAAACCTAAGAGATCATTTCTTTGTTTGTAATGAGGAGGCTTAGTTCACCTAATGTTAAGATATCTATATGTATTATTAAATCACAGATGTTCATTAGATGTTTGCATCTAGAAAACATATAGCACATATAAGAAATTCTATTATGACTAAACAAACTTAATTTCAAATTTTCAACCAAAGTAAGAAAACTAAGAAGAATGATTGAACCTAGCTTTAAATGCAATTCAAATCAATAGTGGACATCTCAGGTTTTGCATGCAATGTACCAGTAGAATAAAGATGATTACATTTAGAAATGTATTAGTAAAAGAATGGATAAGCATACCTATACTTAGATCTTTATTACATTCAATAATAAATTACACCATACATATAACCAAAGTTTAGGTAAAAGTTGACCTCTTAAGGTGACAAAACATCATCATAATCATCTACATTGCTAGCAAGATCAAAATCATGATCACTCGTGCCTACATCTAATTGATTTTCTTCCTCATCCTCATCTGTGACATGCAATTCATTCTCTCTCCCAATCTCTTCATTGGTAATCAAAATCTCTTCTTCAAACACTCCATCATTGTCTTCATCCACTTCTTCAAATGTTTCTTGTAAATTAGCATATTTTCCATCAGACATTATATAACCAACTTCCACGAATTCTCATTTTGAATGATACTTTGTTCAAATGACATACAACCATTTTGGGATTCTTACATCATCAATTAGAAATGATTAGTTAATTTGAAGAGGGGAAACATACGGCTCATCCGTCTCTGATAAAAAATGTCTTGTATTTGTACGTACAAATCCATACTCATCAAATTGTACTATGGATGGTCGGATCCACTTACATTTTAATAATATAGGACTATTTTCACCATAGTCCACTTGAATAATTTCTTGGATGAATCCAACATAAAAAAAATTCTTAGTTTCATGAAGAAATTCAACACTAACAACACAATCACAATTTTTCTTTCCTTTGTCTTTTTCTTCCACTCTTAAATGCCTACCCTAAGCCCACATTCCATTGAAATGCATAGGCCATAAATGTGGAGATTGTGAAATATCACTTTCCTTTGTTGTTATATCTTGACCTTCTTCTTTTACATCATTGACTGCATTACCAATCCATATTTCAAATTTTGGAAACGAATCACCTCCAATCAAATCAGCATGACGTTTGCACTTTTGAGGTCGATGTTGCATCCAAGCTTGATTATCTTCTTCATATTTTCTACATAGAATATTAACGTACAAATAGTAATATTAATAATATAAATGTGTAAATATAATTGAGTAAAAAAATTATTATTATTATTATTTTTAACTGTGCCACTTATCAAACGAAGATGTGTTTTGAAGAATATAGGCATGCATCACACTTCTTTCTTGATGTGATAGCTTGAAGCAACATCCATTTCCTTCTAATACTTTGCCTACAACTCTCTCTTCTTTGTCATAATCCCATACATGCTGATTGACATTTCTAAAATGATCCTTCACATATTATGTGCAAAATCCCATGGCCCCTTGCATTGAATATCCCTTTGACATGTTGCCTTTTGATTTTTCCCTAGTATGAACATTTTTTTTCAAAACCTTCATATATCATTCTATAGGATACATCCATCTCGTTCTCACTGGGCCATATTTCTCTAGTTCATATTGTAGATGTATCAAAAGATGCATAGAAATGTTAAAGGTTGTTCGTGGAAATTCTCATTCCAATAGACAAAGGACTTCAACAACCTTCTCCCTCAAACTATCAAAGTTTGAAGGATCTAAAACATGTAAACTCATTCTCTTTAATATTAGGCCCAACCTTATAACTACCAATCTTGGCCCCTTTGACAAACTTAATATATTTACCACAATAGGTAAAATATTCTCCATTATGACATGATAGTCATGGGTCTTGCAGCCTCTTAAGCCATTGATGTCAGTTTGGATTCAAATACTACTACTTACATATCCAGTGGGAAAGCAAATCTGAGACATCAACTGTAAGAATTGTGCACATTATTCCTTTGTCTAGACATAAGGAGCACTAGGTTTTCTATATTTTTCAACCCAAAGATTTTGATGAATCTTTAGTTGTTGAAAGTATTCATGTGATGAAATAGTATCAAAAGCACCAAAAAGAGTTTCTATAATAGCATAAGCTATATTTTTCTCAGTATGCATAAAGTAAACAATATGCCTAATGACTATTTCCTTAAAGTATGACAACTTATAGAAAATGCACAACCTTTTTACACCAATTTCATTACATGGATCATATCTACTACTAGCAATCCCATCTTTTTTAATAAATGGAATTTTTTTTGGTCCATTCTCAACAATGTAATCACCTATTATTAGCAATGGTGCTTCACGATTATCTTCTTGACCATTGAACCATGTTTTTTGTTGATGATATGGATGATCCATTTTAAGGTAAGCATAATGTCCACAATAAATACACTTATGAAAACTTCTTGAATGCCTCACAAAACCCTTAATGTTGCAAATAGGACATCCATGGTATCCATGAACACTGAGACCAGACAATGTGCCATATGCAAGAAGATCATGAACCATAAAAAATAAGGAAGCTCTTAAAGTGAATATGATTCAGTGGCCATCCCTTAAAGATTGAATTGCTTCAATTCCTTTCCACAATTACATTATCTCATCATATAATGGCTCTAGATAAGCATCAATTATATCTAAAGTCACACTTTTCTTTCTCGGTATAATCAATGATAACATTAAGAAAAATGGTTTAGTTGCTAACCATTGAGGCAAGTTATAATTTATTAAAAATACTGGCCAAGTTGACCATTTAGTACTTTGATCTAAGAATGGGTTCACCCCATCTAGAGCCAAAACTAACCTTATATTACAAGGATCTTGAGAAAAAATAGACCATTTGTTATCAAATTACATCCACGTCTTAGAATCAGGCACATGTCATTGTTTTCCATTAGTACTCTTATTTTGGGCATGCCATTGCATAAGCTCAACAATGTCTCTGAACCTATACATTTGGAGTAATCATGGGATTACCGAAAAGTGGAAAAGAACCTTTCTAAGAACCATAGTTGATTTCAACCCTTGTCTATACCTTGCTTCATGACATTTCAGACATTCACTCTCACTTGCAAGATTCTTGCAAAATAATACACAACCATTCATACATGGGTGGATGTTTTCATACCCTAAAACTAGCTTAGTGATTTTCTATTTACATTGACTTCATTTTGTTGGCAATGTGGATTCATGTGGTAACAAAAAACTTAACAATGCCAATAACTGATCTACACTCTCATTTTTCCAACCAAACACCACTTGTAAGTTAAGAATTTGAAGGATTGTTGTTAAATGACTTATCTAATTACAATCAACATACACAAGCTTTAAATCATCCTCCACCAACTTGGCCCAACCATCGTTTAGACCCTCATTCAACATTCTATCAACTTCAAACCCTTCATCTAACATTGATGCCTCTTCATCTATGTTTGGTACCACTTCATCTATGTTTGTTGCCTCTTCATCTCTCATACTCTGCAATTCTATCATATCTTCATAATTATTGTAATTCTAAGGGCTTATACCACTATGCCCATATCTTATCATATGTCAATAAATCATACATTTTTTTCTCACCTTTCCACCAAGACAGTCATTACATGTACATGGATGTTTTTACATGTCCCTCTCATTAGCTACTCTCTCATCAAATGCATGGTATTGATCCGTAGTCAACCCTAGATGTTGACCCATTTGTAATTTTCTACACATAGCAACAAAAAATTGTAGACTAAGAGACAAAATTGTTTTTTAATTGGAAGGAATTTCCATAAAAAATAAAATAGATTTTGTAGTTTATATTCAAATTTCTGGTTACATTGCATTTCACATCTTTCAAACTCAAAGGGTTACTTCACATTGCATAACTAATAACTAGATGCTGACAGATGAAAAAAAAATAATTACAATATAGTTTTTACAAAGTCAACCTAAGAAGTTGTGAAATTACTTCACATTGCATAACTAATAACTAGGAGCAACTTCCAATTACATTTTATTGTCATGGAGTTTCATGAGACCACATTTCTTGGAGGAATTTTTTTCAAAAAGTTCACTACCTTGTCAATGCTACCACATTTTTCATACATGTCTACCAAAGCATGTTTTCAAATATTTCATTGTCGTGTTGCTATGACTAAAACCCTAAAACAAGTGCTTTTGAACAAGCTATGGATGCTTGGAAAAAATATATCAAAGCATAATAGTAAGCAATAACATAGACAAGGCAGTGAATTGGTTGAAAAAATGCCTTAAAGAAATGGTGGTCTCATGGTAATGGAATACCATGACAATCCATAAAAATTTGCTTGTCATGGAATTCGTCGTGACATTTTATCACCATGAGACCACATTTCTTTGAGGCATTTTTTCCAAAGTTCATTTCCTTTTCTATGCTACCACATTTTTCATACATGTCTACCAAAAATTCTATCAAACAATTCATTGCCTCCTACTATAGCTAAAAGCCTAAAACAGGTAATTTCAAAAAAGCTATGGATTCTTGGAAAAATATATCAAAGCATAATAGTAAGCAACAAGCTATGGTCTCATGGTTTTTTTTGGCGTGAAAATTAGTATGATTTTATTTGCATATTTTGCAGGTTTTAAATGCACTTTTTTTTGGAAATTTTGTTGTTTGAAATGGGGAAAAATCTATGTGGTAAGTTTTGTGCATTTTTTAATTGTAGGATTCTCATAGTTATTGAAAAAGGTAGTGTTCATGAAGGAATCTAAAATATTTGTAGAGCCTTTGAATTATACCTATACTGTGCAATGACATTGAATCATTTAGCAAACCATTTTTTCTTCATAGGGCAACATTTTCTTATGGAACAGTTGACTGAGACAACTCTTGTTTCTATTGACCACCCTCTCAAGAAATATCATTCATATTATAATCTTGGATGATCTTATCATATCTAAAGGTGATTATGACACCACTAGCTGCTACTACTTGGCATTAGTCAAGGAAAGACATGGGCCACAAGATTTTTTGGATAGGTTCAATTGAAGCTAGGAGATCTTAAAAATTCTCTCCAAATTTTGAAAAGGTTTTGGAGGTCCAACCTAAGAACTGTGAGAGCTTAAAAGTTGTAGGCCATATATATGCTCAACAATGGTAGGCAGAGAAGGTGTTGGAAGTTTTAAGAAAGGAAAATCCCATAAATCCACGTGATGTCCATGCATTTATCAAGATGGGTGAGTTATTAATATCGTTAGACCCCAGTGTAGCCTTATATTCTCTTAAGATGCCAAAGTCTCTTATGAAGAAGAACAAAGAAGAAGTAACCATTGAATTTTTAAACAACATTGGGGTTCTTCATTTTGAGTGTGATGAACTAGATTTGGCTTGACAAACTTTTATGGAGGCATTAGGAAATGATGTTCTTCCTCTACATAAATCTTTGTGGTTACTTTTGTGCATTTTTTACTTGTAGGATTCTCACAGTTAGTGAAAAAGGTAGTGTTCATGAAGGAATGGAAATGATGTGTAGAGCCTTTGAATTATACCCATACTGTGCAATAGAATTGAATCATTTAGCAAACCATTTTTTCTTCACAGGGAAGAATTTTCTTGTGGAACAATTGATTGACAACTCTTGTTTCAACTGACCACCCTCTCATTAAATCTCATTCATATTATAATCTTGCATGATCTTATCATAGTAAAGGTGATTATGACACCACTAGCTACTACTACTTGGCATTAGTTAAGGAAAGCCAGAGGCCACAAGATTTTGTGGACAGGTTCAATTGAATTTGGGAGATCTTAGGAGTTCTCTCTCAAATTTTGAAAAGGTTTTGGAGGTCCACCTTGAGAACTATGAGATCTTAAAAGCTATAGGCCATATATATGCTCAACAAGGGTAGGTAGAAAAATCTAGTTTAAGAAAGGAAACTTGCATAAATCCACGTGATGCACATGAATTTATAAAGATGGGTGAGTTATTAATATCATCAGACCCTAGTGCAACCTTAGATTCTCTTAAGACAACAAAGTCTCTTCTGAAGAAGAGTAGAGAAGAAGTAACCATTCAATTATTATAAAACATTGGGGTTCTTCATTTTGAGCGTGATGAACTAGATTTGGCTCAACAAAATTTTATGGAGGTATTAGGAAATAGCATTTGGGTTGAATTCATAAATAAAAGCTCTAGTGCTAATTTTGTAGTTTTTCCTGTGCTCTTTAAGGATATGGAATTCTTCCATCGACTAGAAGAAGGTGGTATTTCACTTGAGTTACCATGGGATAAAATCACAACACTATTTAATATTTCTAGTTTTTTTGAACAACTATATGATACTGAAAAATAAAATCTTTTATATAGGCTAATATTGTCAAGTTTCTTGATTATGTGGATGCATATCTACATCTTGCAGCCATGGCTCAGGCTCAAAATGAGATCCAACTAAGCATAGAATTGACTAAGGATGCACTTTATAAGGTGGATAAAAACTCATCAAATGCTCTATCTATGCTTGGAAAAATGGAACTAAAAACAGATGACTAGCTTAAAGAAAAAGAAACAATTAAAGCTACACAAAGTGAATAAGATGCAAATAATTCTTATGTTGATATTTCACTTAGAAATTGGAATTATTTTGTAGCTTTTCACAGTGAGAGGAGGGATCCAAAGGTGGAGGTACAACATCTAGAGAAGGCTAGAGAATTGTATTGTAAGGTGTTGGCACAAAGACTAGGAAATATTTATGCTACAAATGGGGCAGCCATTGTGCTAGCTGAAAGGTGTCAATTTGATATTGCAAAGGAATTCTTATATAGGTACAAGTAGTTGCAGTAGGAAACATCTTTGTTAAAATGCCTGATGTGCGGCTAAATCTAGCACATGTTTACTTTGCACAAGGACAATTTGTGCTTGAAGTGAAAATGTATCAAAATTGTTTGAGGAAATTTTATTTTGGCATTGACACCCAAATTTTATTATATTTAGCTTGAACATGTTATGAAGCAAAACAGTGGAAAGATTGTAAAAGAATATTATTAAGAGGAGTAGATTGTAACTATTGTAAGTTTCTAGTCAAAAATCTATAGATTTTGTGTTTAATGTAATGAGGGTTTCAAATTACCTCTAAATTCATTGCAGAGGGCACCCCCAAATCCAACTTCACTGTAGACTTCAAATAATTTGTAGCAAACACCAATGTACTTGCCCACCTTTTCAAAATTTTCTAGGTTCTCTCCTAACAATCTTTATCACCCATGCAAGTAGTTGTTGTAACTCAAAACACCTCAATGTAGTTCACACAAGCGCCTTAGTGTAGTTGTCAAGTGCCAAATTCTAAACATGAATAATGAATCATGCACAATACAATCCTACCAATCATTTCCTTAAATATTTTTTAAATTTTTGTCTAATATGTATTCATGTGACTAACTGTTTAGTCATTTTTATTTATGTGACTAAATAGGTTTTTACCCAATGACCAATTTATTCATTTATTTACTCATTTATAGTTGTATTGTAAAAAAATAGTAGAATTTAGTCATTTTTAGTTGTTGTGACTAAAATTTTGTCATCGGGTCATTTATTTACCAAATTCTACTAGTGGTTAATGAGAATGTTTCAAGGCCTATAGATCCTACTCAAGCTGCTCAATATGATGTTATGGACTGTAAAGCCAAGGGTCTAATCAAATTGTGCTTGAAAAACTCTATTTAAATTAATGTCCATGAAGAGACCTCTGCATAGAAACTATGGAAGAAGCTTGGTGAGATGTATCAGGCCAGATCTTTAGTGAACAAGATTTTCTTGAGGAAGAAGTTGTATTCCTTGAGAATGGAAGAGGTTGGACGAATCATAGACCACTTGGAAGAATTCAATATGTTGTTGGCTCAATTAGCATCAGTTGGTGTCAAAATGGATGAGGAGGAGAAATGTCAGATCCCGCTTTGTTCTTTGCCTAATTTTTGGGATTCTCTTGTTATAGCTATTGGGAGTAGTTCTGTTATATTGAAAATTGAAGATGTGGTGGATTCTTTTCTTTCTGAACAAATGAGGAGGAAGGTATCCATCACTACCAAGGAGGCCCTAAATATTCATGGAAAACCTAAGGAAAAAGGAAAGAAAAATGAGATGCATGAAAAATCCAAGTCCAAAGGGAGATCTAAATCTCTTGGAACATCCAAAGTTATTTGTTGGAATTGCAGTAAACCTGGGCATGTTCATAAGGAATGCAAAGAAGAAACAAGAAGAAAAAGAAGAAATTTGATTATGATTTTGAGTCTAAGAAGGAAGATGGTGACACATTCATTGCATCTTTGGCAACTCATGTAGGTAACGATGCATGGTTAATTGACTCAAGTGCATCTTTCCATATGACCTTTAATAGAGATTGGTTATGAAGGTAAGGTGTACTTGGTTGATGATTCTCATTTAGACATTGTTGGCCATGGTAAAGTTAAAATCAGGTTTCTTGATGGTAGAATAAAAAGGATTAATGGTGTGTTGCATATCCCTGGATTAGCATGAAATTTGTTATATGTGAGAAAAATAATAGATGCAGGTATGCAAGTAGTATTTTTTGATGCAGGATGCAAGATCGTTAGAGGTGCTATGACAATTACTAGAGGTGTCAAATATTGCATATTATATAAGCTTGATGCATGCACTATTGAGTGCAATAGTACTTATGTGAAAATCAAGTCTGTGGAAGAAGTGAGGGTTTCACCTTCAGTAGATGGCCATGGATTTTGGGAACCCAAGGGTGCTCTTTCTTTTGAAACAAAGTTACATATAGAGAAAACTATGCTATGGCACCAAAGACTTGGCCACATTGGAGAAAAGGGTCTAAGGACCTTGAAAAATATAAACTTTGTTGAAGGTCTGTCTGATTGTAATCTTGAATTTGATTTTTGTGAGCATTGCATTTATGGAAAAAAAAACTGCGTTCAGTTTTACTTGAGTTCTCATAAATCTTGAGGTGTATTGGATCTTATTCATTCTGATGTGTCTGGTCTTGTAGATGTTCCTTCGATTGGTAAATCCACATATTATGTTTCATTTATCAATGATTATAGTAGGACATGGGTATATTTTCTAAAGAGTAAATATGAATTCTTCAGTTGATTTAAAGAATTTAAGGCAATGGTTGAGTTGTAGACTAGAAAGAAAATAAAATGTTTGAGGACTAATAATGGTAGTGATTTTTTCTCTAATGATTTTGATAGATTCTATAAAGATTTCAATATTCATAGATAGAAAACAATTTTGTATTCTCCACAACATAATGGAGTTGTAGAAAGAATGAATAGGACATTGATGGAGAAGGCTAGGAGTATGTTGAGTGGTCCTGGCCTAAAAAAAAGGTTTTGGGTTGAACTTGTTGCTACTACCTATTACCTGATTAACAATTTTCCTACGTCGGCTCTTGTTGATAAGACACCTATAGAGGCATGGTCGGGTCGCAAGCCTTCATTAAGACATCTTAGATTTTTTGGTTATGAGGCATATGCACATGTGCCAAAGGAGAAGTGAACAAAGTTGGAGAGCAAGGATGTGAAATGTATCTTCATCGGATATAGTTATGGTGTGAAAGGATACAAGCTTTGGGATCTTGTTGCCCAAAAGATAATACATAGTAGAAGTGTTATTTTTATAGAAACTAAGCCTTCTTCTATTACATTGCATCCAAAACAAAGTAAACAGGAAGATGTGACTCAATTTCCTTCTACACCTGAAAAAGTTGAATTGAGGCCCAAGGATAGACAAGAAGTTGAGGAGAGCTCATCTAGGTCTGAATCTTCAGAAGAGGAGGAAGAACCTCCAATAGGTCCACAAGACATAGAAAACCACCTGAAAGGTATTCACCTAATGATTGGAGATGTCTTTTTTGCTTTGAATACTAACATGGATGAACCCGGATCTATAGAAGAGGCACTAGGTATGAATGATGAAGAATCCTAGAAGATTGCTATGGATGAAGAAATAACATCTTTGAAAAAGAATGATACATGGGATCTTGTACCATTGTCTGAAGGATGAAAACCTGTTGATTACAAATGGGTGTTCAAGAAAAAGATTGGTTTAGATGGAGATATTGAGAAGTACAAAGCAAGGTTGGTTGCGAAGGGTTACTCTCAAGTTGAGGGTGTTGATTATGGTGAGATATTCTCTCCTATTGTAAAAATGACATCCATTAGATTTTTGCTTGCTATTGTTGCTGCTTATGATTTAGAGGTTGAGCAAATGGATGTGAAAACTACTTTTCCTCATGGTGACTTGGAGGAGGATATTTATATGACATAGCTAGAGCACTACGTGGTGAAAGGTAAAAGTAAGTTGGTTTTCAAATTGAAGAAATCTTTGTATGGCTTAAAATAGAGTCCTAGGATGTGGTATCAAAAATTTGACACACTTGTGTTGAGTTTGGGATTTCAACATTCTAAATTAGATCATTGTTTTATTATAAAATTGGTGGTGACTGTTTCCTATTTATTGCATTACATGTTGATGATATTTTATTTATTGGTAGAGGGAAAGCTATGATTTTAAAACTAAAATATCCACTTGCTGAGCTAAATTTGAAATGAAAGATCTTGGTGTGGCTGAACACATTCTTGGGATGGAAATTGAAAGAGATAGAGTGAACAAAAAGCTATGGCATCACCAAAGTAAGTATGTCAATTCAATTTTACAGAGGTTTGATATGAAAGATTGTAGACCATTGTGTGTTCTTGTTTCAGTTGGAACAAAGTTATCTATGTCAAATTGTCTAATATATCCATCAGAGATGGAAGATATGAGTAGAGTGCCTTACCATAGTGCAATTGGAAGTTTTATGTATGTTATGGTTTGTACTAGACTAGAAATTGCCCAAGTAGTGGGAGTTCTTTCCAGATATATGTCTAATCCTGGTAGAGTTCATTGGGATGTAGTTAAAAGAGTCTTCAGATATTTACGGGGTAGCTCAAATTATTCCTTATGTTATCATAGTAATATGACTAAAGATGAGATTTCCCTTGATATTCATGGTTATGTGGATTCAGACTAGATAGGTGATGTTGATAGCAGAAAATCCACCAGTGCTTATGTGTAAGCGACAGGCTATGGTTTCTTTGTCCACTATTGAAGCAGAGTATATGGCAGCTACTCATGCTTGTAAAGAAGCCGTTTTTCTTAAGAGACTATGTTTAGATATTGGAATAAAACAAGGTGTGGTGATAATTTATTGCGACAGTCAGAGTGCGATATGTCTAGCCAAGAACCTGATATTTCATGCCAAGACCAAGCACATTGATGTACAATATCATTTTTTTAGAGTTATGGTCGAAGATGGAAGGGTGAAGTTGGTTAAGGTAGAGACTTTGATGAATTTTGTTGATTCTTTAACTAAGCCTATGAGCACAAAGAAGTTTAGATGGTGTTCAGAGACTATGGGCCTTTCGACCCCTAGCAATTAAATAGACAATGTTTACACCCCCACATTACTCTTGCAAGGTGTTCAACAAGTGGGAGATTTGTTCGGAAAATGTTTCTGAACCTTGCAATTATATACAATTTATCATTGATAGGATGTATATATATATTATAGTTACACCAATAGGTGTATACAATGGCAGCAAAGAGAAAAATGTGAGCATGTTAACTTTTTTAGGAAACCCCTAAAATGTCTGACATACATTAAATAATGATATATTACAAACATGGACCGTTCATTATTAGGTTTTAGATCTAATGGTGGATATTTTTTTGGCATGTCTTACCGTAGAAAATAACCCTATTTTATGAGGGCATTGTATTATGGTTGCGGTAGAGAGAGTGATGTATTATGAGATTTTGATAGCGGTCATGTTGTCTCTTGATCTTTGAGTGATGATACTCTTGTGAGAATCTTTCTCTTCAAGTATATTATAATCTTTGTGATTGCTAAATAATATATTGGGAGGCTTTTGAAGTGTGGGGTTTTTTTCCTAAAAGGGTTTTCCCCACATAAATCACTATGTTGTGGTATGCATGATATTTTTCTTTATGTATGTTTAAGTTTCTATAACTGTTAAATATTTGTAATTTTTTTGCATTATTCTCCTCCCAAGATTAGTTTAGGAGGTTGTTCTACTACCTCAGCTTCTCTACAAGTGCAAAGTGGTATACACTTGCCCAAAAAATCTCATTTCAACCTATGTAGAAGGATATATTCACCCAAGGGTGAATGAGTCCTTGTAGGGGTGTCTTGGTCAACTTCTAGGGTCCTCTAATGCAAGATCTTTGCTTTTGTTTAATCCTAGTTTCATTATCAAAAAGATAGAAATAAAATCTATAGGTTAGTTTCCATAGCTTAACAAAATGATGACAACTTATGCAAATTTGCAAAATTGCTCCTTTGATCAACTTTCGGTCCTTCACCTATAAATGTGCACATACAAATAGATAATAAAAAATGTTTGTTTTTGAGTGAATGGACGTTTGCCTTAGTCAAACCCCATTTTTTGGTAATTAAACCTTGATAATGAAATGATGACAAATGAAGGAATTGATGAATGAACACTTTCTTATTACAACTCACCAAAATCTTAATGGCTGACCTTAAAGGATTGAGGTCAAACACATAACTCTAAGGATTGGATCTTTCATGAATTGGTTTGATTGATTGATTGATTTGATGCTTGAAACCTACATCACAATGTTAGCTCCAAAACACGACATGAACACACATTAACATTGACATGATGATAGATTATTGAATGTTATTTTAAATGACTAATAATGATGTCCTTTTATTCTATTGAAAATAATATTTGATCTCTTGAAGTTCACCTCTAGCTTGTTAGATTTGAATTGATAAAAATACTAGGTATTTACAGGTATTTATCTAATTTCTTGAAAACTAGATTCCAAAATGTGACATTTAAAACTTGAATTTGAATCATTAAAATGCCACCAAGAAAATATTAAAAATGGGGTCCTAGGACATAAAGGGGACCAACTCTCCCTTGAGTGAACGGGTCCTAGGATCTAAGTCTAGGACACTCAATTTCTAAGGTGTTTTAATTAATGAACTAGCAATTGTTTAATATAGGCTCTCCTTTTAGAAAACAGGAATAATAAGGATTTGGAATGCATAATTTGGTCAATTAGAGTCTTAATTAAGTCCAATTAATTAAGGATATGTAAACATAGTATGAAATTGTAAAGGCATACACTTTCCTACACTGCATTTATCCCCCACTTTATTGAGTGTATGAGCCCATGCTTAAACTCATACTAAAGTAGACAAATATGCATCAAGAAAAGTCCAAGTGTAAAAATGTTAAAAAGATAAGATGGAAAAGATCAAGGAGGTGGCCAAGCCCCCAAGATCAAAAATCCCATAACAAACCAACACAAGGACAAAGGGACACACAAGATGTGTAAGATACGAGAAGCAAGAAAAGATACACAAACATACAATTTCAAATCTAATGCAAAAGGGGATGAACTAGCAAGTTGCATTATGCCACATCCATTGAATACACTCACAAGGGTGTAAAATCACTTATGAAACACATGGATCCATTGGCTAGCAAGTTTTGTTATGATAGGTGACCATGAAAATACACTCACAAGGGCTAGTGTAGTCTACTATACACTAGGTGATCCCCCAAAACAAAGATGAGAAACACACACTCAGTCTACAAGACCCATGTACTCACAAAAAGTTGGCAATTGGGAAAGTCATGCTAGGTCTATATGATCCCATATGTCAACCATACCAAAATTTATACTCCCTGATAACTTGGATAAGGTTCCACAAAATGAGCATGCTTCACAAGGCCAACAAGATACATTACACTAGACACTCATGGAATAAAATATGGAAAGGTTTAAATGCAATACAGTTAAAAAGATAATTAAAGGGGTTTTTGCTTAATACATGAGATGTCTTTCCTTAGGGAAAATCACACTTGACATCACCACCAAGAGAGGATTAGTCAAGTAGAAAAAGATTCACGTCCTAGGAAATATTGATCATAGAATTACCACCAAGAGGAATGTCGTATGCTGAGAAGGGTCACACTCTTGTAGAATATCAAGCATAATATCACCACAAAGAAGACACTTCACATAGATCAAGAAATCTACACTTTGAATAAAAGGGTCATACTTCCTAGGAGATGTATGCTATCATCGCTAAGAAGGGAACATGCAAGAAATGAGTGAGGGACAATATGCCCCCCACTTAAAATTTCAACATACTTGCTATGTTGGTATTATAAGTAGAAAGAGAGGAAGAGGGAATCCTATATAAGAATGCATGTTTCCCCAAAACTAGTTATCCTTGGCCCCTAAAGTAAGGTTTTAATTGATCTATTGATTCCCCCCCCTCTCAGTAGATTGTTGTGTTCGAACAATTGGTATTAGAGAGCTCATTCCCTTAGACAAGCTTAATCAGATTGGGTAGATCTTGGATACGTGAACATGAAATGGCTAGTCAGGAAGGATTATCTGCAAATGAAGTACCTCTCTTTGATGGATCAGACTATGATTTTTGGAGCATTAAAATGGAGACATATTTGTCTTCATTAGGGTTTGATGTGTGGATGTCATTTGTGAAGGGATATATAGTTCCTACTACATCTCCAAATACTAAGGTTGGAAAGAAGGCATATAAGGATAATGCTAAGGCAAAGAATGCAATTCTTTGTGGGTTGTCAAGTTTAGTGTTTGTCAAAGTCATGCACTGTCAAACTGCATATGATGTATGGAATAAGTTGAAGAATATCTATCAAGGGGATGAAAAAGTGAAGCTAGCCAAGCTGCAAACTTTTAGAGGCAATTTTAAAATTTTGAAGATGAATGAAGAGGAGAAGCTTGCAAAATACCTCTTGAGAGTCTAGATGAGATAGTTAATACTATCATAGGTCTAGGAGAAGAAGTGAAAGAACCTGTTATTGTTCAAAAAGTTTTAAGGTCAATTCCATTTAGATACAACTCCAAGATATCTACAGTAGAGGAAGCTAGAGAAGTGGATAAACTCACCATTGATGAGTTGCATGCTATATTCACAACTTATGAGATGAGAATGGGAAATTCTAAAACATCCAAGAAAGAAGCCTTACTCAAAGTAGGTAGGAATGAAGAGATGGAAGCATCTACATTTGGTTAAAAGGATTTTGATGTTGAGAAAGTTGACCTCATCAGAAGATTGAGAAGAGGCACTGGAAAATATAAATGTATGTTACCCTTTAAGTGCATTAATTGTGGTAAAATTGGTCATCTTTCTTTTTAATGCCCTTATGATGAAAAAAATAACTTTGAGCAAGAAAATTTTAGTAAAAAGAAGAATAAGAATTTGCACACAAGAAAAGAAAGTGGTTCATTTGATGCCAGTAATTTCTCAGATGATGGGTATGACTGTGCCTTGATGGCTAAGGGAAACGAATCCCTATTCATGGAAAAATGCTTTATAGTTCAAGAAAATGGTAAGGCTGAAGATGATGATGATGACGAAGAAGATGTTGTGACCTCTAGTGAAGAAGAAGGAGAAGTGAATCTAGAAGGTGAACTTATCTATTCTTTGGATGAGATTGATAACTTGAGTAAGGAAAATGAAGAACAAAATATGCATGCACAAAAGGAGATTGATAAGCTAACCAAGAATCTTGAAGAATTTAATCAAATGATTGTTAGCTTGAAGACACAAGTAGAAGAAGCTAAAAGGATGGAAGATTTAGTTAAGAACAAATTACATTCTAAATCATATGAGTGTATGAAGTTAGAGTTTGAAATAGCGGCTCTAAGGAAGGACCTAGAAAAAGCTAAGGAGTAGATTGATAAAGGCCCGAAACTGATAGGTGGCTCAAAAATACTTGCTGAATTAATTAGTTCACAGAATCCATTAAAACCAAAAGATAATTTTGGTCTTGGTTTTGAAAAAGGTAAAAGTACAACCAAGAATACATCTACAAAATTGTATGATAAATTTAATGCAGAAGAAAGGTGTTGCACAAAGGATGAAAAATCCTGCAAGAAGAATGCCACCAAGATAAAGAAGCTAGATGAAGAAAAGAAGCCTACAACATATAGGAAGATGTTGGCAAAAAAATGATAGACAATTGAGAGGGGGAATGAATTAGTTGTCTCATAAATTTAAACTTTTCTTACTTAACTTAACTTAAATATTAGATCTGATGAATAAACAATCATCCACAAGCAATTAACACATCAGAGAGACAAAGAACACCACGATTTTTTATGTGGAAACCCTGTTAGGGGAAAATCCATGGTGGATGTTAGTCCACAAGATTATAATCTACTAAAAGTATAATGAAAAATAACAAGGGGAATGCACATGCATTCAAGCACACTACCTAGAACTCACTCCTCAAATAAAAAAGGGGCTCACTGCCCAACAGAATAGGATTAAAAATCCAAAGGGTATGAAGTAAGAAAATAGCTTCAACACAAGCTTGATTACAATTCCAATTAAGCTCAACACTTCTTCACACTTCACACAATCTCCTTCACACTCTACTCTGCAACTGAAAGATATTCACACATACACACAGAGGAGCACCTTCTCTTCTCTCTACACCAATGAAACAATCACACTTATATATCCGCTACAAGAGATTTCATTGCATCTTAGTTGGCCAAGAAAAATAAAATATATTTGCAATGTCGGCCAAAATTTTCAATTAAATTTTTAATGCGTACCCACCAAGGTCAACTACAACATAGTGGAGACCCAAATTCATATCTCCAACACAAAAATACTTCAATTAATTCCTCCTTGAAGATACACCACATGTTACCACCATCATGTCAACCAAGAACATGAAAAATTGAACATATGGAGAAAAATATTTGACAACGAGTACAACGATCAATGTGGACGTACCACAGAGATAAAACACAATCTAGAAACATCCAAGAACACCAAGAAACAACAAAGAAGCATTGGCAACAATTGAAATCAACAGAATCACACAATCTACATTTAGAAACACTAATAGAGACCACAAAACATTGTCAAACCACAACACACTCAAAACATCACGCATACCTCTGAAACTTCTAGTAGATGATCTAGATATACTCAACAATAATCCCTTTGATCCACACCAACTAATCTTCAACGTACAAAAAAAACACCTTTATGATTTGCACAGTTCCACTACAAACCTAGAACACTTTCTTTTACAATTTTCTCAATATCCTCAACATATACAGCCTCTGATACACCAAATGCTAATAGTGTTGACATCAATGACAACCACATATCAACAACACATCCATAGCATCCAAAAATTTCCCCCTTTGGCATTGATGGCAACACATGTGAAAAATAACATCAACCCAATACACTGACTTCTGTTGTACTTTTCCTCTTGAAAGGATTTTTCACATTACACTTCTCCCCCTTCGACATCAATGTAAAAGGTAACAGTGACCTTTCTATATACACACTTTGAACCACATATCTGCTCATTTGACTACTCCCCTTGAGTAGCAGCCACAAAAAAATCAATCTGGATTAGAATATAGCAATGAAGTTCATAGATTGATGCAAAAAAATGCATCTTTTAGTTCTTATCAGGAGGGGTGATTACCCCTGGAATACTTTTGAGATAATCAAAAGTATCCTTTGGAAATGGCTTAGTAAATATATCAGCAATCAGTTCTTTGGTAGGCATATACTCCATTCTGACTTCTTTCTCATTCACTTTCTCACTCAAGAAATGAAACTTGATTGATATATGTTTAGTCTTAAAGTGTAGCAATGGATTCCTTGAGATATTCATTACACTTGAGTTGTCATAGTATATAGCAATAGGATATTCATATGTCACCCTAATATCTCTCAGCATCTGTTTCATCCACATCACTTGAGTACAATTATTGGAAGCAACAATGTATTATGCTTCAACAGTAGATAGAGAAATTGAGTTTTTCTTTTTACTTAACCAGGATACCAGCTTCTTCCCTAGGAAGAAAGCACCACCACTAGTACTTTTCCTGTCATCTACATCACTAACCCAATTTGCATCAGTATATGCACATATAGTGAGATCATCATCCTTTGGATACCAAAGTCCAAAGTCAACTGTTCCTTTCAGATATCAGAAGATTCTCTTGACAACAATTACATGTGATTCTTTAGGATTATCTTGAAATCTTGCAACCATACATACAACATTCATAATGTCTGGTCTAGTCTGAGTCAAGTAGAGAAATCCACATATCATTGACCTATATCTAGTTTGACTTTCCTTAGGAGAGTCATCATTTTGTTTCAACTTACATTTGGTCACCATGAGGGTACCAATAGGTTTGGAGTCATCCATCCCAAATTTCTTCAACAGTTCTTTCACATATTTGACTGAGATAAGAAGATCCCTTTGTCCAACTGTGTAACTTATTGTGATAGGTCAAAATTAGGTAGTAGAAAATGAGCATCAAACAAAGTAATGCAAAATACCACTAAGAACAACCTACACCTCAAAATTAGCCTAGTTGGAATCAACACAAAATAGAAACAACAAATGGAACCTTTTACCTTGTGTCAAATCGATCCTTTGGTTGGCCCTTCAATCTTTGGTGTTGTCTGCTCCTTGGATGGCGAGATACAAGCTAGATGGTGATATGAAGATGGATGCAAGTGGGTGCAAGCATGAAAATGGCTAAGTATGGATTCTATGAAAATTTTGCAAGAGTTTGGCTACAATGCATGATCTCTGCAAAAAATGCGAGAAAAGAGGGGGTATTTATAGAGATTTTGGAAATCTTTAGGGAAATGGATGGTCACGATTGAGCCACCAAGATTAAGATGTAGGGCTAAGGTGAGTTGAGAGCTCAAAAGCCCTCACATCTTGACATGTGGCATGTGATATGGCTTAAAAGGGATGATGTGTACATGAGGTGGAAGGATAGTACATGACATGGAGAGGGTACATAGTACCTTGGGATTGGGACAAGATCTCCTCATAAAGGAGGTACTTGTCCCCATGTGGGGGAGAGGACAAGTGGGGAATTAAAAATTCCTCAAATATTCTCATGGAGATGAGAGAAGGAATTTAAAATTCCTTTAAATGCATTGGGGGATTAAATGTGAATTAAAAATTCATATGGGGAACGGAGATGCCTTGTCCAAAAGGAAAAATCATTTAATAGGGTTGACTTGATTAAGAGATTAGGATTGTGCAAGTACTTGATTAGACTAATTAATGACATATTAGAAGAGGGTTAGATTTCACATGTGACTTGATGTGACAAGTCAAAGATCACACGGGGAAGAGAAAAAGGAATTTAATATTCCTTGGAAGGATAAAAGGAATTAAAAATTCCTTGAGAGGTTGATATGCTAGTTAATGAAGGATTAGAGGAGGGTTAGGTGGCTAAGAGAGATTAGAGGCCAACTTGCAAAAGTTGGAGGATGTGACACATCCTAACAAGGATTAGGCACGTGCACACCCCTAATGATGAGATTAGAAGATGGATTAGGATTAGATAAAAATGGAGGATGTGTCATAAAGGGAATTAAATAAATGGCATATTTATTTAATTCATTTGATGAAAGGGGGAAGGAATTAAATAAAAGGCGGTAGGAGATTGGGAGGGGAGTGTGATGAAGGATGAATGGATGGGGGAGGATTTTGATAGATGATAGGATTGGGGATACATGGAAGAGGATGGAATGGAAAGTGAAATGCAATCCTAATGCAATTTTCCATCTTCGGACCACTGATTTTTGCTATAGCAGAAGACACGATACACCAAGGTATAAATGACCAAGGCAGATTAGTGTCTAATGCATGAAACAAACACATCAAACAAGAAGGCTATCCTAACACCCCAAAGTCACGATGACCTTGGTCGGGCCAGGTATTGGGATAACCACAAGCACACAAGGATGCCCCAGCATAACACAAGACCTCAGGGATCTTGGTGGGTACCACGTGGGACAACCGAGAAGACAAAGAAAAGATCAAGATACACCCCTATGTTGACTAGTCAAAGCACACCATGATATGATGGATCAAGGCGACCATGACAAGTGATGATAGAGAGCTCAAATGATAAACAAAAGCCAAAAGCATCAAAAGATCGCAATCAATTTCAAACGTCCTTTGCCATAGGATCAAGGCGATGGATGGGATTGATGAGGTATGTTAGGAAGGATGCATCCTATTGAGACCGATGATGGATACTAAATTAAAAGATCGAGATGATGCAGGATATTCAAAACTAATTGGATCTTGTTGGTTAAGAACCAGCTAGATAAGGGCATAGATTGATGACATGACACAAGATGCATGACACAAGATAGGAGACTGACACATCCTAGTGACCTAGGGGCTCGAGGGTCAATCAAAGATTAGCCTTGCCTACGTGGAAGCGCAAAGCCCTCGTAGTTCGATAAAAGGCTGACGACAGACCATGGACAAAAGTGGAAAGAGGATGATGAAGATCTCGATGGATGACCAAGATGGGATAGACGATAGGAACAAGATATGAAGATTGGTGATAGATGATAAAGGATCAGATGGAAAAAGTAGAAAGACTAATGATATGTGATAAAGGAACCCCAGGGGTGGATCAAATGATCGACCTTGCCTACGTGAAAGTGTAGGGGCAACGTGGTTTGGTGAAAGACCAACGATAGACAATGGATGAAGGATGATGAGATAACCCCAGATAAGGGGATAAGATGATTGGACTGACACTATGGGACATGATAGATCTGTTCGATTGGATTGGAGGATGGTGACTACACAAAGCTCAGGGATGGGATAGTTATCCAAATCATCAAAGATGAAGTGGGAGGATGAGATCACAAATAGATGAATGATGAGAAAGGATAGGAGATTGAAAAGATGTGTAAAATAAGCAGAAGTGATGATGATGAGGTAGATGGCATTGGGTTGCATAGGGAGTAGCCTATAGCTAGATACCAATGAAAAGGGATTATGAGATGGGATGAGGATAGAGGATGGGGGAGGAAAAGGATTGTTTGGATGGATTGGATGGAGGGATAAGGATTTGAATGAGGAAAAGGTGACTAGATGGATAGATGAAAATGGATGCCATGATGGAAGGATAGGAAGATAAGGATGGGGAGATGGATATAAGGATTGTGTGGAGCAATAAAAGATAAGGATGGGGAGATGGATATATTGATAAGGAGATAAGGATAGGGAAATGGAAGGGATTGCTTTGATGGAATGAATGATGTCTCCAAGGACTGTATCACAAAGGAAGATAGATGCCCCCACTCTAGATATGTCATGTATAATGAGGCATGAGAGATGGGAAAATGAAGGAGATACCTAGAGGAGGATAGGATGGGTGATTAAGGGATATGATAGAACATGTGTGAGGGGAATGTATACCAAGAGGTGTCCAAAGCATGCATAGATAGGTGCCCCTATTTTTTTATCAAGATCACAAGAAGGATGGAGGGATGGAATAAATGAGATATGCCAAGCAGGATGTGTAAGATAGGCAAGATGGAGGGGATGAATGAAGAGGACGTATAGCAAGAAGATAGGTGCATAGCTGGAAGCATAGCAAGAAGCATATCAGATGGAGGGAATGCATATCAGGAAGTTGCCCCCATGTGCAGATGAGGATTTACGCATGATGCCTGTTTGCCAGGTTTTCATCATGGTACTTATCCAAGGCACTTGTTTTCCAAGTTTTCACCATTAGATAGATTATTTCTCTTTACTATTTTTTTATTATTATTTTTCTAATTTTTTTGGATTTTTTGACTTTTTTGGATTTTTTTGGCTTTTCTTTTTGGCTTTTTTGGATTTTTTTTGGCTTTTTAGATTTTTTGGATTTTTGTATGGCGTGTGAAAGGAGATGGGTAAGGATAGGGAGGCAAATAAGTGGATTTAGAAGACATGTGATAAGGATATGGATGAAGGATTCAAGCATCAAGTTCCATACGGGATATTAAGAGCTCATGTTCGAACCTCGGACTGTTGGATGTTGGTACAACCTTATTAGGAGAAATGGATTATGCAAAAGGATGAATTAGAGGGATTTGATGGGGGAGATATGTGGGGTAATGGATGGGATATTGAAAAGGGGATGGATAGAATGATGGGGTGGATGTGTAATGGGGAGATGTGTTCAGGACCAACATTGGCACATATGGTGATGGATGTGAAAAGATAAGAGGATTAATGGATGGAGAATGTGGGGATAATGGAGGAGATGGAATAGTGAATTTTAGGACATAGGGACCCAAAATAGACTTAGGAGAGGGTGGATGAAAATGATTAGCTTTTGGATGAGCAATGTTGGATGTTGTTACAAATTTTTCATTTGAATGCATGACATCTTTTTTCTTTGGGATCCACATGGTTTTGATCTTTGCTTTGTTGGGCCTTTGTGGCCTACGAATTTGATTTGGATTTAGATTTTTCTTCTCTTCACCATGTATTTTAAATGGGACATGGGGAGATTTAGATTCATGTGGTGTTTGGATTTATGTATTTTTATGTTAGCATCCAAAGTGCCTTGAGTAGCAATGGGATGGGTGTGAGGAGATGGAAGATGTGGAGCAATGGAGGTAGGATGATGAAGATTATGTGTAGATGGAGGATGTGTAGGTATGTGTTTGTGTTGATCCTGATTAGGGGACATACGAGAGGGAGTTTTATGATGGATGACATGGATAGGTGTTGGATGGATGAAAGGATGAGATGGAGGAGGTGATCTTGGGATATACAGACCCAAAGCAGACAGAGTGGGTGGAGGGACATAAGAACCCAAGATGGATGTAGTAGATGAAGGATGGGAGATGGTGGATGGAGGGATGTAAGGACCCAAAATGGATGGAGCAGATGAAGAAGGAATATGGACGGTTTTTTTGAGGTGATATGATAGAGGAGGAGGGATGACAGCATATGATCTGGTGGAGCGATGGGAAGAGCCAGAAGTTCTTTTGGAAAAGGCTCATTGACATCTAGAGGTTGTACCAACATCTTTAGATTGTGAGTCTTGGGAAATAGATCCAAGACCTTGCATGCATATTTGTTCTTTGACTTGGATGGGCTCTAAAATACCTTGCTCGTGAAGGCCTAGACCTTTTCCTTGATAGTTCATTTTCTTAAGTATGCGATCCATGATAGGATTTATGTTATTCTGAAACCATGATGCGAGACCATTATTAGGTGGAGGATGATGGGTGGTAAATACACTGTGTTTTTCTTCTATAAGGAGGCCACCATGGAAGAATGTGAGAGTACCAAGGGGATATGCAAGCAATGTGGGGATAGTAGTTTTAGGTGATGATGGGGGATCATAAGAGGGAGATGATGGGGTAACAACATTTAGATGGGTGGTATCAAGAGAGGGATTAGGGGATATGATAGGATCTGGATTTGTAGTAGCGGGCTCATGCGATGGAGATGGAGAGGGAGCGATGGGATCTTGAATGACAAGGGGATCATGGAATGGAATGGATGGGGGACTGTGATCTTGAGGTGGATTAGATGGGATGGTAGGATCTTGATCTAGAGAAGGGGATATGTTGGCATGCTTTGGATTAGACTCTTGGCATGACTCCTCTTATGTGGATGGCAGGATGACAGAGTGTTGGAGAGACTCTTCAAGTTGGGGAGATTGAAGGATGGAGGATTTGATGTAGTCATCAGAATGGATTTTAGTGATACTAGGAGTGGGAGAAGTGGATTGGGTTTGGGTGTCGTCAAATGGTTCGACTACTCTTGGAGTAGGAAGTGGGTGTTCAATGGATTTTGTAGATGTGATGGTAGGAGATGGTGGCTTAGTGGATTCAAAGGATGTGATGGTTTCGATAGTTTGAGTGGTGCTAGGGGTGATAACATCAATGATAGGTGTTGGGTGGAGAAGAGTCTTGTCACTAATGACTGTGGATGATGGGTTGAGATGGCATGATTCCACAACTTCAAGGTGTGGAGTGGGAGATGTCTTCTTTGTTATAAGTCCTTGGAGAACTTCTGAAATGAGAGACTTGCATACTCTAGGCTGAGATGGTGTGGTAGGAGTGGATGAGGGATTATGGATTAGTGGGGGATTAGGACTATGGGTTGGTGGATTAGGATTAGATGGGGGAATGGGATTGGATGCAAAAGTGGGAATAGATGGGGGATTAAGATTAGATGAAGGGTTAAGATAGGGGTATTGGCATGGCGAATTAGGACACAAGGATGCGGGTGGAAGATTGTAGTAAGGGTATTGGGATGGTGGATTAGGATGGGGAGATTGAGGTGGCAGATGGAGATAGGGAACTGCGAATGTTGGATTAGGATAAGCAGATGTGGATGTTAGATTAGGATAGGTTGATGCGAACGTAGGATTAGGGTGAGGAGATTGGTATGGAAGATTAGGGTAGGGGGTATATGCGGATGAAGGATTGAGATAGGAGGATGTGGATGGGGGATTAGGATAGGGGTATTGTGATGGTGGACTAGGATAAGAGGATGATGTAGATGAAGGATATGATGGATATGATGGGTATCCCTTGTCACAGGTAGCATAGGGAGCATGATTAGGCATGGATGAATACATAACAACATAACTCGAAGGGATGATTGGATTTTTGAAAGCGAGTGGAGAAAACTTACTAGCAATGATAGTGTCAAGGGGATCCATGTCACATTCTTCTTGATCAACAAGACTTTCATTATCGTTGTTGACGTAATTAGGGTTTCCCTTGACCACTATTGATGGAGGATAAGAATTCATGATGATGAAAGGGAAAAGAGGATGGATAAATATTTTGGATGGTAATGGACTAAAGCTCAGATCGGGATTGGATTAAAGCTCAGATTAGGATGATTGGATGATGCGATGGGATTGATTCTAATGATTGGATTTGACTATCAAAGGGTGATTACGACACCAAATCTGCTTTGAAATGGAAGTAGATTGATTGGGTCAAAGGTGATTGGATAAAGATGTGATTGGATTGGATAAGATTGATCGATGATCGAATGATGGATTGGATAGGATGATGAGAGGGACTATAAACCCCATTCAGAGATTATCCTAGGTGACTTAGGATGTTGATTGATCGGATTAAAGGATAAACGTATGATTGCGGCACCGAATCCACTTTGAGATGGAAAATGGATTGATTGGGCTGACGATGATGATTAACTTAGGATAGATGACAATCCTAAGTAGATGTTAATGATGACGATCAGATCAAAGACTTAGGTCAATTTGGATAATAACCTGAGATAAAGTTCAGGGGATTTGGATGGGGAAAATGATGATTTGATTGGAGAAATGGATGAATGAGTACTCAAAATGAGTAAAAGATTGATCGGAACAGATGAATGACTACTCGGAACGAGCAAATGACTGCTCACAACAAATGAATGATTCTTGAAACAAGAAGATGAAGGATCAGAATGGATGATAGATTACTTGAAATGAGTAAACGATTGATTAGGACTGTTGAACGGAAGTTCAAAATGATAGGAAGGAGGTTTGAAACGCTTATTCGAAATGAGTAACTGGATGATAGGAATGATAGAATGAGAGTTCAAAATGATAAACAAAGGTGCGAAATGGATGAATGTTTACTTGGAACAAGTAAAAGGATGATCAGAATGATAGAACAAGAGTTTGAAATGATGAAAGGATGTGTTAAATGGATGAATGTTTACTCGGAACGAGTAAACAGATGATCGAAATGATAGAACGAGAGTTTGAAATGATGAAAGGATGTGTTAAATGGATGAACGTTTACTCAGAACAAGTAAACGAATGATCAAAATGATAGAACAAGAGTTCAAAATGATGAAAGGATGTGTTAAATGGAAGAACGTTTACTTGGAATGAGTAAACAGATGATTGGAATGATAGAACAAGAGTTTAGAATGATGAAAGGACGTGTTAAATGGATGAATGTTTACTTGAAATGAGTAAACGAATGATCAAAATGATAGAACTAGAGTTTAGAATGATGAAAGGATGTGTTAAATGGATGAACGTTTACTCAGAACAAGTAAACGGATGATTGGAATGATAGAACGAGAGTTTAGAATGATGAAAGGATGTGTTAAATGGATGAATGTTTACTCGGGTGTACACTAATTTTCTTTAAACACTAGGTCCCCAATGTTAAATTGGTAGGGACAAAATTTCTTGTTATAACTCCTCTTGAGATGATTTTGATACACCTGAAGGTGATTGTATGCTCTACTCCTCTTTTCATCTAGGAGTTCCAATTGGTCAAGGTGAGCAACCCATGATTCTTCTTTGGTGATGAGATTCTTTAAAGATATTCTTAGAGATGGGATTTCAACTTCAATTAACAAGATGGCTTCAGCACCATAGACTAGGGAAAATGGAGTGGCTCCAGTAGGAGTGCGAATGGATGTGTGGTAAGCCCAAAGGGTGGGGTGGATGTGGAGGTGCCAATCTCAGCCAATACGGTTAACAACCTTTATCAATATTTTGAGCAAAGTCTTGTTAGTGGCTTCTGATTGTCCATTACCTTGGGGTAGTAGGACGTGGACCACCGATGTTGGATATGAAAGGTGTTACAGAGCTCTTTTACAGCCTATTTTTTGAATGGTTTATCGTTGTCAGAGATGATGGTGGAGGGGATGTTGTATCTATAAATGATATGGTATAGGATGAACTTGGAGATCTGAGTGCCCGTTATCTAGGAGAGTGGTATAGCTTCCACCCACTTAGTGAAGTACTCTGTGGCGGTGATAATAAAGGTGTGGCCATTAGAAGATGAAGGATATATCTTGCTGACTAAATAAAAACCCCACTAAAAAAAGGGCCATGGTGCTACAATAGTTTGTAGATCTTGAGTAGGAGCATGTATTAGGTTTGCATGTTGTTGGTAAGGTAAACATTTCTTCACAAAGTCACAAGAGTCATGCTCTAATGTAGGCCAATAATAACCTGTCCTCAAAATATTCTTTGCTAAGGCCATGCCATTTGAGTGGGCTCCACAAACACCATTATGTACCTCTGTTAACACAGTGTGGGCTTCAGCCTCATTCAAACATCGAAGAAGAGTTCCATCATATCCACGATGGTAAAGAGTGTCCCCTATGATGGTGTAATGGGATGTGCATTGGATAAATGATTTACGTTGATTGCAGGTAAGGTCAACAAGTAGGATGTCGCGGAGATAAGCATAGATTTCATGATTCCATGGGGATGCAAGACCTACAATTTCACACACCATCTCACTCTTAGGGATATCGTATGCAGGGATTAAAATTTGTTCAATCAAGAATTCACATTTTTTCTGATCTTTAGGTATATCCATCAAGGAACCAATTGTAGCCATTGTGTTAGCAGCTTTGTTCTGTATTCTAGGGATCTGGTCAAACTGAATGGTGGTGAAATATTTCTTAAAGTCATCAACCATGCACTTAGAAGGCATCAACTTCTCATCCTTTGTTAAGAATTCGTCATTGACTTGTTTGATGACTAATTGTGAATCATTGAAGACTCATAAGCAAGTGATTCCATTTGATTGCAATTCTAAGGCTAGTGAGAAGAGCTTCATACTCTTCTATATTGTTGGTGCATGGAAAGAAAGTCTAAATGAATTTGGAATATAATCACTTTGGGGGGTGACAAACAAGATACCTACCCCCGATCTGTTATGTGTATATGACCCATCAAAATATAATGTCCATGTGGTGGCTTAGCTACTATAAAAACTTCTTCATCAGGAAATTCCATCACTAATGGATGTGCATCAAGCAAGGGAGCATCGACTAACCGGTCTGCTATCACCTGTCCTTTAATGGATTTTCAATCCACATATTCAATATCAAATTCACTGAGAAGCATGACCCACTTAGCCATGAGACTAGTTAAAATTGTTCTAGATAATAGGGATTTTAGTGGATCAACCTTGGGGATGAGTTTTACTGGATGGCTGAGCATGTAATGTTGAAGTTTCTATGAGCTTGGGCTTTTTCTATTGGAGAATAGTTTAGTTTATAACCAACCAAGGTACAACTAATGTAATAGATGACTCTTTCTTTTCCTGACTCATCATGTTGGGCTAGCAATGCCCCCAGTGCCACTGAAGTAGCAGAAATGTACAACATGAGTGTTTTATCAAGGATTGGTGGCATAAGAATTAGTGGATGAGCTAGATATTCTTTGATCTTATCAAAGCTAAGTTGACATTGCCGAGTCCACTTAAAAGCATTATCTTTCTTAAAGAGGTGAGTGAATGGCTAACACTTATCAACTAACTGAGCAATGAATCACCAGATGGATTGAAGTTTACCCTAAAGGCTTCTCAACTATTTTAGGTTACATGGTGGAGGCATATCCATGATTGCTTTAACCTTTCCTTGATCAACTTCGATGCCCTTGCAAGAGACAATGAAGCCCAACAGTTTTCCTGACATAACCTCGAACAAACATTTCTTTGGATTTAGACGCAACTTGTAGTGCTCTAACCATTCAAAGATCTTTCTTAGGATTGCAGGGTATTCTGCTCTAGTTTTTTATTTTCCTAAGATATCATCAACATAGTATTCCATGATAATGTGGATAAGATCATGAAAGATGATAGTCATTGCACACTAATAAGTTGCCCCTGCATTCTTAAGCCCGAAGGGCATAACATTATAACAAAATGTACCCCAAGGTGTGGTGAAGGATGTCTTGTGTTGATCTTTGGGTGCAATCCTGATTTGATTATATCCAAAAAAACCATCCATGAGGGACAAAATCTCATGTCCTTTAGTTAAATCAACCAACATGTCTATGTTCGACAAAGGAAAGTCATCTTTAGGACACGCCTTGTTGAGGTCTCAAAAATCTGTACATATTCTGACATCCCTATTAGGTTTGGCTATTGGAAAAATGTTGGAGATCCATTCAGAGTAGTGAATAGGTCTTATAAATTTGTCTTCCAACAATTTCTCCAATTATTTCTTGACCAATAAGGCAACTTGCGAGTGCATTTTGCAGAGCTTCTACTTAACTAGTTTTGCATCAGGATGCACATCTAGATGGTGTACAACCAAATCAGGGTCTAATCCAGGCATGCCTGAATATTCCAATGCCAAATTGATCTTTCTTTCCTTGAGGATCATGGAGATGGTGGAATATTCTTCTTCTAATAATGCTTTGGCTACATAAGTGATTTTGGGATCTTCTTCAGTTCTCGAATTAATTTCTTGTGTTTCTTCTATCAAGATGGATGATCATTTAGACCATTGTGTTCCTACAAGGGGAAGATGAACGTCCCCATCTTCTGGCACCTCACTGAGGTTTTCACTGTCAGATACATCATTTGTTTTAACTTTTTCTAGATCAAGAAGTGCCTCAAGTAGGTTTTCACTCAGTGACCCTTTTGGATTTTTATTTTTCTTATTTTTGCGACAAGGGCTTTCATCTTCCCCCAATCCCATGAGGTGTACATAGGTATCCATTGAGGTAAGTGAGTTGGTAGGTGTGTTGTCACGTTGGTCCCAATCAATGAGCTCAGGATGGCGAAGGGAAAGGCTAATGGTGCAAACATATAGGCATTCAA